>CM032808.1:14803878-15403878 GCA_019155185.1 Beaufortia kweichowensis | reverse complement strand
ATTTGTGAAAGCATCCCCAATTTACGGTATTTTTAAACAAGTGTCTACATTTCTTCACAGTACTGCAGCTTTGCAGGTACGTTTCTTTAAGCATCTTGAAGACATTTCTTCTGGAAACCTGAGGAGCAGTATTTGCACACAAGTTACCATCACATATGAGTTTCCATTTCAATTGTAGACATCAGACTCACAAAGTTTAAGGACAGAGCCACTGTGTGCTGTACAATGTGTTTGAGGTCACAGATTTCCATCCTGGAGAGAATAGACCGTTTCTGTATCCTACTTTTAGTCCGACCTGTCCTACTAAAAATGTGCATTTAGGGAATATCAACAAGTTCTTTCCTGTAATAACTGTGTCCACATTTAGCAATCCTGCTCAGAAACCAGCCGACTGACAATCTCACGCGCTGGAACATTCGTTACCTGTGAATCAGAGATCTCGGAGGGTTTGTCCGTCAGACTGCTGCTCTCCGCTGGTATCAGGTCATTGTATTTGGTGGTGCTGACATCCTCATCAGAGTAGTGAAGACTGCCTGGACTGGGCCGAGGAGGAGACCTGAGGAAAAGATCAAGTTTTCTTTACGTTTTCTTGACTTTAATGCCTATGTGGTGATGGGAATCGGCTCATAACTGGAGGCAAATCTCATGATCTACTGTACATGAGCATACCTATAGATATCCTCCAAATGTCACTTAAACGTCACTTGAGAATATAAAGAAAAGACAGAGCTTAGTGTTCTGTAATGCTGTATCTGAACAATTACCTAAACATTTCCTAACTTATAATATTATTAAAATGATATATGAATGATATATTTTAAAGCATGCCTCTATTACTCAGAGGAGCATAAACTTTCTTTGGTAGTGTTTTTGCAGTAACTTTGGCTGAAGACACTTGTCTCTTTGTTAAGTGAATGAGGTACAGTGTGTGTCTGTATTGGTGGGAATTCTTTATGAGCATCATGAGACCACCATGAGATGCAGCTCCGAGGGGTTTCTGCATAATTAAGCCTCTAGGACACACATCGGTGGAGAGCAGGGAATAAAAATATAAACTATAAAAATATAATCTCCTTTTAGTGTCGGCAAACCCAATAAGTGCTTTATACACAAAGTTGATCTGTTTTGTTTTGGAAACATTGTGCTGTGTGCACAATGTAGACATCATTTCTATCAGCATATTTTCTGACATCAAAAATACAAACAACATTCTGTACAGATCTGAATGTTGTTTTCAGACTAGAAATACATTAAATTCTGCTGTCCACACAGTTCTAAGCCTTTTAGTTCTGATGCTGTATCATGCCAAAACAAACACTTCACCCACACAGCATCTGTATTGTGCTGAAGTCTGCAGTTTATTTGTGTAGAAGCTGTTTGTGCTTCTCTCTAACCCAACTGTTGACTCCGAACATGCCATTTACTCTGAATTAATGTGTGGAAATCACATTTATGCCACGACTTTGTTATATACAGAACTGTGCTAAAGTCCTCGACACATTAATATTTTTACTGGCTTAAAACCATTTTTTTACGGTGAAAATACTAACGTGTCTATGTGACTTTTGCATAGTACTGTATATTAACTTACAAACATTATACATAAATGCCATTATACAAACAGACACAAACTGTTCACAAATATTAAAAGCTATAAATTATATGCGAATTAAAACAGTCTTGAAAGTGCACATTCTTGGATCTCAGCAAATACGAGCACAATCTGAGACACTGAAAGTCTCTATTGAAAGTTTGATTGAAAGATTGAAGAGATTTTGCTCTTGGTGAGGACTGAGACAGAGCAGCTGGTGAGGGTGATGTAACCTTTAACCCCATGTTTACCTCACTCACATAATGAATACATCTTTAGACAGATCCTTCTGTTTCTGCACAATCTAACCGCTGTCATGTTTCCAAACACTGTGTCCAGTGTAAGGATAATAAAACTGTGTGTGTGTGACCCGCAGAATGTGCTGACTGCTATCTGTGTGTTTGTTGTAAACATGCCTGCTCAGCTATCTGCAGTCTGGAAAAGAGATCAATTACACTCAATACACATCTTACTGAAATAAAGAGAGAGAATATGGAAAGTATTACAATCTAATCACATTAAAGGGATAGTTTACCCAACAATGAAATTTCTGTCAATACGTCATCTTTTGGGTGAATTACCACAATGCTTTCAAGTCAATAGAAAACAAATGCTTTACGCTGTACACAAAGCTTTCATTCTGATGGTGGGCTTTGTTTGAGAAACCACAGGCAGATCATGACAGATACTAAAGAAAGACCACATTTTTAGATCTGAAATCTCCGCTCAGGCTGTCAGTCCCTCAAACGTAGGGAAATATTTCATAAAACTATTGATTTTATAAGCAAAGACAATGTGCCTGAACCTTTCTGTGCATTCAGGGATAGAAAAAGACATTGTAGTGAACACACAACAATGGTCTTTGATTTTAAAGTGATCACCTTCCCATGCCCAGTTGTTCTTCATTTACTTTGCATTTCACCACAGAAACTTCATCTGTGCATTCCTTCCACACCTTTCCCTTCATCTCCAGCCAGAGGAAAGAGCCTGGCATCCCCTCAAAGACCAGGAGACCTTTGATCCATCTCAAAGTGACCCAAGCTCAATGAAGGAGGAGACTAAAAACCAAGAAGTGATAATGGGATGGATTTCTCCACCTGATTGTTAGGTGGGATTGACTCGAAACACCTGCACACCTGGTCCTTATGTGATCAAAATTTAAGAAACTTTAAATAAAAATTATAACTATTTTTTAATAGTATTAAAGGAATAGTTCACCCAAAATTGGAACCCATTGACTTTCCATAGTAGGATTAAAAATTACTATGGTCAAGTCAATGGAGTCCATTTCTGAGTGAACTATTCCTTTAATAATATGTGAATACAAATAAACTTCAAAAAATTAACATTCAGCATTGTTTTAATATATTTAATGTTTTAATATTTTGTTTCACTATTACATATTAAGGAAAGATCTTTGGCAGTACAGGTGCCCATCCAGAATCTGTTATTTCACTTAGTCTGTGACACGTCAGAGAAAATTGAGTTTTATGATGGAAAGTAGGATCTTATGAAGATGGCTGTTTGGTAATTCCAGCAGTCTTGCCATAATGAATGAAACACTCACAGATTTATGCCACGTGGTAGATATGGGATTTTAAAAGACTACTGTATGTGCAAAGAAAAAATAATACTTTAAAATACCTTTCAAGAGACTTATTATTATTATTGTTCAAGTCATAACGGTCAACTTTGCATGCAATGTTGGCATATAATGCAGCTAGCCGAGAATCTGTTGAGGAAAGCAAAACTAATGATGGAAAGGAAAAAGACTGGAAAGGGAATCACTGACCTGGTATAGACGCCATTTTTACGACAGAAGGAATTCTTGACAGACAGCCGTCGATTGTTGAGTTCCAGGGCAGGAAAGCGGCTCTCGTCAAGGCTGACCATCTCCCCGTGTGTTAGTGCGTTACAGTTGGAGTTGTTGCCTGCATACAGATATGAACACACTGACACAATTATGTTTCATTAAGTCATTTATTAGAGCATTTTACCACATCACAATAAACTGTGAAACGTGCTTTGTGTCTAACAGCAATAATGGAATAAAAATTAATTAGGATTCAGATCTGATCGTACAACTGGACCAAAACCACTAAAGGCCAAACCACATACTGTAATCTAATTTAGTAAATGATGACAGAATTATTCAGACTTTGACAGACAGTATTTTAAAATACTTTAAAATACATAAAGACACCAGCTACTGTATCTACAATAATCTATTTTAAATGGATAAATTATCAAAATATTCACAAATACTGTCCAAAGTCAAGGTATTTGTGGATGTCCAGTATAATGTCTCATTTGGGAAATCATGGCTTTCGAGGTCACTTAACTGTTTTGAAAAACAGAACAGAAACAAGACAAAACACTGCTGGCAGGTGGTGTTGTGCCAACTGTGTGTGTATATGTGTGTGTGTGTGTGTGTTGGAGTATCTGGGTGTTTGTGTGAGCGAGTGTTGAAGACTAGGCCTCTCTTGCTCCCTCAGTGTGACATGTTTAGTGACCTACATGGCTGTCCTGCCCCACTACACTATTGCGGTGTGTGTGTTCACTGCAGAAATGCTGACCACACACACACACACACACACACACACACACACACACGCACACTGATGATGTCACAGCTGCAGCAATGCTGCTTCAGTCCACATGACTCACTCACTGAATGATCTCTGACATAAACAAACAACGCAGACAGAGAGACAGCTACAATACATATCACATACCAGAGTCAGCTTTCTTGGCATATTTCTTGCTTTGGCCCCTGATGATGAGAATAAAAACTAGAAGCAGGATGAAAATAAGGCCAACAAGAGCCACCACCACGAGAAACCACCACTCCTCATAGAACGGAGCCACCTTTTGAGCTGGACATGACGAAAAGCAATGATCATTAGTAAAAATCTGCCATTAAATGTATAAAAACAAAACACACTTGAGGGTTTGAACTAACCTGATATAGATGGTGAGGGTTGGCTTGGAGATCCATAGCCATAATCATTCACCCCGATGACCCGGAAGTCATAGCTGACTCCTTGTTTTAAGATATCCATGTTGAAGGTGTATGATGTCACTTCCTTGGGGATGTCCTTGATTAAGATGTCCCATAAGCCTTCATCTGAATTTCGTTTTCAGAAAGAAACAAGCCAAGTCATTTATAGCAAAATGAACTTTATCAATTTATAACCTTCACACGTGCCACAGTATGAATCTGATAACCTTAAAGAAACAGATCATCCAAAAATATAAGTTGTCAGCATTGACTTAAAAATCTTCAAAAAATAAAATTTCCTGTTGCAGAGTGAATAAAACAGCAGCACAGAATGACAGTAAATAATGTAAATAATGGGTGACCTTTTCCTTTAAGAGCACTCAGATTCCTTAATTGTATGTTTGTTTTATTTTATGTGACACTGCAGCAGTTGTCAGATCTAATAATCCAGATGTGAGACCTCATCAAACACAGTTTAATCTTGACTGGATGATCTTGGCAATAGATCACATTTCATTGCAGCTACGTCTAACATTTATACCAAGAACAACACGTGCCAGAGTTGCCTGGTAGAGAAATGACAGTACGGGATCTTCAAGGCAACCTTGAAATAATACTCCGCATAACCAGCACACAACGACGGTCTGGGACACATCACACAAACACACAGACTTTCTTAAATCAATGCCATCTGCACCTTCACCAGACGAATCTCTCGTCTCATCTGGGACTGAGGGCTTTTCTTCAGTCATGGAAGTAATGTGATCTGCAAATGCTCACATCAATAAATCTCCTTTATGTGAAGGTGCCGTCAGCAAGTTTTTACCAGGTCGAGACATATGAAATCATTGTTTAAAAGGGTTTAAGCTGAAGAAATAAGCTGCCAAATAGACTTCAGGCTAAGCCTTTGTCAGAGACAATGAATCTTTGATTTAGGTTTAGTGATTTTCTCGAATGCGTTTCATGCTGTCTTTTTATTTTATCATCACTTCTTATGTTATTTATGCATCTGAATTCAATTCAGTATTCTGTTGATAGATTAACAAGCGGATAGGCCACAGCTCCATCTCTGATCATCTCACCCGAGGGTCTGGCCTCTATAACGTAGCGTGAGATAGGTGCCCGTCCGGGATCCCCATTGGCCCAGTGGATGGTGAGGGCGGAGCCATAGCGAGAGATGAAAGGTTCACCAGGAGGGCCCGGGGCTCCTAATCACAAGGAAGAAAATGAATCACTCCTGATGTCTTAAAAAAAGAGGATAAATGAATGATGCAGACTTACCTTCTCCAGGTCCTGTGGTGATGTTGGCCTCCACCTCTGGGCCGTAAGTGAAGGTTTTGGCACGAATGCGGAAGTTGTACGTGACGCCGTCAGCCAGGTCTTTGATTTTCAGCCACAGGGGAGCGTTTCCCTTCACGTCCACCGTCACGATCTTACTGACGCCTGAAGGGGAGGGGGAGTGAAGACAGTCGACACAGGCCACTGAGGACTCTAGACAAACACACTGCGTTTAGTTCAGGCAACAACAGCTCTACACGCTCACACTTGCACAGACAGTGTCAATTTCATTTTTCATTTTATCCAAAATTAACACTTGAATGGACCAAATGTGAGTAAAAAATAGCTTCGGCCAAAAGATGTTATACAGGCACGGCACTACCAATAGCAACTGGGTTCGATTACCAAGAAACAGAGGAAACTTTGAATGCACTTGCTTTGGATAAAAGCATTGGCTAGATATAAAAATATTGAATTTTTCAATTTTCAAACATTTTAAACAAGTTTTCTCAATTGTCTCACTCCTGGCCAAACGTTCCTTTTGGGCCCTGAATGAATAAAACGCTGAACTCTAACTTTAAATATTAAACTGGGGGAGCCTCTTTTGGTAATATTCACTTCACACACAAACACACGTTCACACACTATTATCAGTAATGTAAAAAACATGTAAAAATATACTATCTAGTAGTACTAAAAGTTTTTTCCACTACAAAGAACCGTTTGTTAAACAGAAAAGTTTTTCGGATCCTTATGGAACCATACAGCCAAAAATGGTTCTTCTATAGCATCGTGAAGCACCTTTAAGCCTCATATGTGTATAAACAAGAGAAACACTGACCATCAACAGGCATGCAGGGCTCGTAGATCAGTCTATAGCCCTCGATGATGCCATTAGGAAAGACCGGCTCGCCCCATGAGACATTGACAGAGGTGGTGGTGAGCTCACTGAAATGGATGAAACTGGGAGCACTGGGAGCTGGAAAAGAAAATAATAGTAATCAGAGATAATGATACAGACAGTGTTAAAGGTTTACAACACAGTTTAAACCTTTTTGTAGCTAAAAACAGCTACAATTAAATGACTTGTCATGTTATGTCTGTCTCGATTTCAAAAGAAGATAAAAACAAAACAGTCTGCACAGCAGGAGGCAAAATCACTTTTCTTTTTAGTCACAGACTCCTCTGAAATAGGTTTGCTTTTATCCAAACCAGTGGTGGAAAATCTACTGATTGCAAGCAAAAACTTGGCTAGCTGTCAGCTTCGGTTCACATTCCAAAAGTGTTTGGACAAATAAATAATTTACAAACTTTTCCATCATTCCAAACCCCACACCCACTGGTTTTTCTTTTAAAATAACCAGCTTCTTTAAAAAGACTTTACTCTTTAGTTTTCTAAATTATTTAACACTTAAAAAGTCAAAATGTTTGCCTCGTTGTCCCTGAATAAAATGTACAGTATGTTGAACAAACGTAGATGTTTTCACAATGATTTTGTATTTGCTTTTGCCGATAACCACCCTAGTTATACACCCTTCTGCTTCATCTGAAATACAGTGTACCGCACAAATGACAGCTATCTGAGCGCGAGTTATCAAAGTAATGGAAGACTATGATAATATCCGCCCAGTTCTGGGTATATCATGTTCCTAGCACAAGAGCCTGAACCAGCGTTTTTCACTTTATCAACGTTGATATACGTGCAGACCCTGAAAGAAACAGATAAGGAAGGAACTGCCTAAAGGTTCTTCACCGGCTTGTTGTGTTCTTCCTCTGGTCGGAGACTGCGAGGGCCGTCTCCAGCTGCGTTGAAAGCAGCAACGCTTATCATGTAGGTGGTGTAACCCGTTAGATTCTTGAGCTTTACCCCTCCCTCGGGCAGGAAGAGAGTGCGCAGTTTTTCTGTATCGTTTTTCCGTTGATATTCCCAAAAGAAGATCTGCAGAGATAACCAATGGGTTGCGGTCATATCACGGTTTAGCATGCGTTTGGTTTATGTCCAAGGACAAAAACAAAAAAGACGTGATTTTATCCCATATTTCAATATGAACTGGCAAACTTGAGTGAAAACTGAATTGAAATATGAACATCATAAGAAAAATATGTATTGCAATCATACGAAAAACGTTTTTCCAAGTAGTCATCTGACCTTATAACCCTGAATATCTCCATTCTGACTCTCCAGTGGAGGCGGATCCCACGTCACATCAAATTGCGTTGCAGTAGCTGACTGGATGACCACATTTTGAGGTGGGGCGGTGGGAACTGTGAGACAAGGTTTGAATAAGTTTTACTAAGATTCATTTGTACAGAAATGAAAAGTTTGTAAAAGATTTACCTGCTTCACCCACAAAGACCTCTTGTGGTGCACTGGTGGGTCCCTCACCTACAGCGTTGTACACGCTCATTCTGATTTCATACCGCTTGTGTTTCATAAGATCTAGAAAAATACACAATTGCAACTTAAGTAAGTAAAACACTTGATGGCAGATTCTAACACACGGCTATATATAACATCAAAGACTCATTTTTTTATTTGGATGTTTCGATAAAATCCGTGATCTGCTAAAATGTTGGATTGCGTGGTGCATCTTTGTTTAGTGAAGCTCGGTCTTTGGGAACTGTGTAAAATAGTTTTCAGTCAAGAGTAAAATAAAGAGATGAGTCAGTCTGGTTATCTTTATCTGAACCCTTCTGACACGCACTACTCTTCCTGTAACCGTCAACAACTGAGAGAAACCAGACAAAACCAGATTGAGCTCATGAAACCATCATTTCACCAACGGTTCATTTGAAAAGGTGATATGAATTGATAAAGAAAAGTAAGCTCTTTAGTTATAATAATAAACATGAGATATTATTATTGTTTTAATTATTTTCAACTTGCTCTTTTATAAATTCTTTTTTGGGAATTTATGACCCTTAAGAACCATGTATCAGTTTGATGGACTGAGAGAAGAAACAGGAAGTGACTTACTGTCCAGCTCATACTGAGTAATGGAGGACTCGCTGATGTTTCGAATGCTATAAGGAGCTGTAGAAGAATGGGTAAAAATATATCAACTAAATTAAATATAGAACAAATTTGACATGTATATTAGAAATGATGTATTAAAAATATTAAAAAATTAACTATTAAAATATTACTATTATTAAAATATATAGCCCTAATATTTTAGTTTAATATTTATATCTTAATACATTTTGAAAATAAAATGTATACAGCAAAGGGTTTCAAATTACTTAATTATTTAGCATGCTTTTTTTTTCCATGGTCTTAAAGTAATGTGCAGTTATTGTATGTTGTTTAGCGTACAGGTGAGTTCGGCCCAGCCGGCGGAAGCACTGGTGATGGGATGGACACTGAAACTCCGGAGACGGTCGTAAAGCAGCTCACGGTACCGGATACGGAAACCCAGCAAGATCCCATTAATCTTCTCCTCAGGAGGGGGCTGAGGACCAAAGGACATGCGAATCAACATCATCAACAGTCCAAAACTCATTCCATTTGTTGAGCCAATCTTTTGCACCCCCACTTTTGTCAATTCTGCATGAAAAATCCCCAGACATGTGTTTCTAAGAGCCAAAGGGAAGACATCTTTGCTTTGGATGCATGCAACCCTAACTTTCTGAGTTCAAGTTTAACAATCATTCCAGCGAGCCAAAGAAATTTCCCCTAATAAAGCATGAATGAAAGAGTTCAGTGGGAGGAACCCGTTCACTTGCCCTTTTTCCACCTTCACGGATAAAACCCTGAACCAGAGGCGCCTGTCAAACTGTAATTCAGATGTGACTCTGAGAGCATATGTTTAACATACATACTTTGCCCTCTTGCTCTGTTATTACAAGTCGTTGATTGATAGGTTCCGCTGGCGGGACGCATGAGCCGAAACAAAGAGCAAAGTCCCGCCCCCTTACCTGCCAGCAAATCAGCACGGAGGTCGTCGTGTGTGGCGTGACGGTGAGAATGGATGGAGCTTCGTCTGGTGCTGGAGGGAGAAAGAAATACAAATAAATGGACAGAGACAGATATATAGTTTGTCCTTGGCATCTTTGTAAATATATAGCCATATTTCAACTACAATGTCTTATGCTTCACAAACACTCAAAAGACTGTTTTGCTAAACTGGCCAAGTCTGTCTCACAGCCTGATTTGTTGTGTTACGGCTTTATGCACAGGCACGTCTCACTCCATCGGTACAATTGAGTCACATAGCAACCGGAGCTACTGTATGACCTCATTTATCCCACTGCCTCCAGCAATGACATCATCGCCTGCAGTACAATAGCATCACCTGGGTTTGCCGTTAAAGCTTGGCTGTTACTGTGGATATAAAACCGCTCTCTCTTATAAAGGCAGGAGAGAATATGTGTGCGGCATAATGGTCAATTCATGAGATCCTATACAGAATGAATTGCCTATCTAGTGGGTGGGTGTGCGAAAATGAAAAAGAGACAATATAAACCGAAGACACGCATCTCTACAGTATTCAATGACTCAGTTTGTCATAGTATTGATATTCTGGACTCAAGAACTCATTCTATTTGTTTAAAAAATAAGGAAAATATGTTATTACCTTTCACATGATGGCATTATCTTTTAAGATTATAAGATGAATTTTCTTACCGTCCTGTAGTGTTGTAATGGCTTCGCTCTCATCGCTGTAGTCACTGTCTCCAATATCATTCGTAGCTTTTACTCTGAACTGATATGACGTGAATGGCTTCAATCTGAAACATCAACAGTTAATATAAATCATTAAATATTACAATATATTATGAGTATATGTGACCTCAAAATCAAATAATGAGATAACGAGCATCAAAATGTGATTTTATCTATAAATATTATTTCAACTCAGTCAATATTAAAGATATCAAGATTATATTTTCACAAGAATATTCTTTATATTATGTGAGATGATTTTATCCAGAAAACAGTAAATCGCAAAAAAATGACTTTAGCTGGGTTTTCTCAGGCAGGGTCACATATTATATATTTTAAAATATTATTTGATGTGCTGTGTCATCGTATCACTGATGTCTTTGTTGTACCTGTCCACAATGTAGGAACTTGACTCGTGGCTAACGGATGCAGAATGAACGGTCCAGTTCTTCTGCGGCAGCTCTCTGACCTGAACTGTGTAGTACCGCACCGGTGATAAACCATCACTGCCTGGTTCCCACGACAGCAGAACGCTGCGCGCCTGTACGCTCTCCTGGGGCACTGTGGGACGGCTGGTGGGTTGGGGTCGAGCTGGAGGTGAAAGGTCAATCAGGTGTAAATCTAGTATATACTGTTATACTAAAAGTGACTAAAAGTATGTTGATGCTTTTCATTCATTTAAGTATTGTGAAAATAGCTTTAAAACATGAGGTCGCTTAGTAATTTTGTACTACTTGAAATGAATAAAAAGCTTGTATTTTAGGATGCTTGCAGTACTTTATATTAAATCTCAGCTCCATTGCACATGTATAATCTGGATTTAAGGAATGTTTTAAAAAAGCACAAGATTGTAGTGAATTTACCACCACACAAAACCTCTGAACTCTGTATAAATAATCCCAGGTGTGATTATGATGTTGTGGATGAGAAATGTGATACTTGAATGGAAACCAGTGCAGCAAAACTCCCACCAGACGTCTCAGATCTGATCTGGCTGGAGAGGATGGATTTGTTTTTTACTTGATCTTAGTGGACTGTAAACATCTCAGTTCAGCGACATAGACACTCAAACACACATGCAAAAGTTTTCTTGAACAATCACGATACAGAGATGTGGAGCTTGCCACGTGCCATCGAGTGCACTAAAGCAAAGCTTCAATGCAGCTCATTTTATTTGTTTTTATTTGTCCCAATCAGACCTTTGATCATTTATTTATTGCTTCATGTCAATGAGGACACACACTGATTTAATGCTTTCTTGATGATGTGTGAAGGTAACACGTGGTACCTCTCTTTTCCGTGGTGACCACCAAAGCTTCAGCCGCCTCTCCCCAGCCCTTGCGTGTCTGCGCTCTGATACGAAACACGTAGACGGATTCCGGTCTCAGACCGGTGACCGTGTACTGCCGCGCGCTGGAGTTCAACACGTCAAACGTGGCCGTGTTGCTGTTGGTGGAATTCAGGCGGTACGTGATCTGATAGGCTAGAGAGGAAACCAATGAGACCACAGAAATCAAAACAGGATGTGCTTTCCTTTCAGCAATCACAACTGTTTAAAATTTTGCATGATTAGAGGAAACACAAGCTAATGAACTAAAGCTATATAAAGGCACTTAAGAGAGGAAGCAATTGAGTAATAGAGGCAAATAATGAGTCTAAGGCATTAAAATTAGATCTACATTAACACTTTGAGGAGATTTATGTCTAGTTATATTTGCATTAGATGAGAAGGAAGGCATTCTGATGACCAGTGTGTTACATAAAGCAACACACGTATGTGAAAACAAGCAAATAAACTGTTGTACCTAATATGATGCCATTGGGTTGGGAGGGGGGTTGCCAGATAAGTCGTACCGACGTGGTCCTTACTTCAGGAAACAGAATGACCACGGGCGGTCCAGGAACTGAAAAAAACCCATCATATATAGTAATACTGCGCATGCTTTTCTCAGTCTGACACAAACAGAGGTATTCAGCTTTCAACACGTGCACTTTAAATGGCAACGATTGACTTTACAAACAATACCTTTGGGTTCAAGATGACGTTCACAACACACATAATCACATGAATCTGTTCTTATTTTCCATTTCAGGTCTTAAAACCAGTCTGATGTTTAATTGTTGTCTGTCTCTGTATGGTAGTATTCTCACCATCATCTAGCGTGCGTTCCAGAATCGGAGGGGAACTGGGCCGACCGTCTCCGATACGGGTGAATGCGAGAACCTGGATCTCATAGAGAACGTATTTACCCAATCCAGTCAGCTGAACACTGTGACTGCCGTTTCCTTCCACCATCCAGAACTGAAGAGGAGAGTCCGAGTCTTTCTCCTTATACACCACCTGAATGAAGTAAATGAAGAAATAAAGATCGGTATCTAAAGACAAGCCTTTTAACTTTGTGGTGTGACATATTTAAACTGTACTAGGAGAGAAACAATGTAGGAAATGGATTTTATTTATTAGGGTTTGAGTGAAATGTTGCATTTCAGTCTGAAATACGATCGGTTAATATCTTAGATAGCAAAGATAATGGATTTATTATTGAATTATTGTTAAATATTTACCGATATTATATTTTTAAATATTTTTATATAAAAAATATATATTTATAAAATTATATATTCAAATAAATAAATAAATATATATATTTTCTAGATAAGGAGCATGTTATTTTAATAAATGATAATCAATAATCATACTGTAATATGCTCCAAATTCTGCATATGTATTACATTAATTTCATATTGACTATAAACATTAAATTATTGGGGTTACACGCAGACCTTATAGCCCAGGATAAGACCATTCCGATCGGGTTCAGGAACTTCAAACCAGCGAACCAGGATGCTGCTGGAGGTGGTGGCAAATGCAGAGACATTGGTAGGGCCACATGAGGGAACTACAACAAAACATAATGAGGAGAAAGAGAGAAAGAATGAGAGCCTGGACACTTCTAGTTCACTATGTGTACATACTTTTTATTTTTCTATATATTTGTGTGGACGTTTATGTGTATGAATCTGTGAAAGAGGAATAAAGGGTGTGCTAATGCTGGACACACATTAGAAAGGCAGTGAAGCCTTAAAGACTATTAATGTGAGAGTAACTCTGTGAATCGGTCTCTGGCACTAATCCCCAGACACTGTGTGATGAATAGTAGGAGTTTGATTGGCTAGAAAAACAGGGGAGTTTTGCGTACAGCCCCATGTGTTTCCAATTTCCTCAACACCCTGCCTCCCCGAAATCTGGTTACCATGGAGAGCAAGTTTAGCTGAATGAGGTGCAGAGCGAGGGAAGGAGAAGCAGAGGTGGTCCAGCGGAAGTCAGGTTAACATCTTGTTTAAGGCACATAATGAATAAAAAGACTCACCCCCCCATTACACACAGAGCTGTACCCATTTAAGTTTGTTTAAACAGGAAATCCTGTGCCCACGTACCGCATAAGCCCAATGATTGAAGACAAGCATTCGACTGCACATATGTGAACAATGCAAAGTATTTCAAGTTCAATATAAAACAGATTGTCCAGCCACTAAAATATGATTTTAATAATAAAAAACCACAGATGTGGTCAAATATACCAATTTACGCCCACCTGTGATTAAACATCAGATAAATTTTAAAGGAAGGCACCAATTATATATTCAAAGAAAGATCTTTGATCTTCATTCAAACCTAAAAAAAAAAACTTTACCAGACTCGCGGGTTCGGCCACGAACAGGCTGACTCCAGGGTCCCGCTCCGATGCCGTTGATGGCCTGAACTCTGACCTCATACTCGGTCCACTCCTCCAGGTCTTCAATAGTAAACTCTCTCTCCAGACGGTCGGCAATGACGTGAAGAAGAGCTTTGGATTGAGCTCCCGTCCTGCTGTACTGAACACGATAACCCACAGAATCAGGGTTCCCGTTATATTCCCATTCAGGGAGAGGCTGAGAGAGAGAGAAAACATAAGAGTCATGTGCATTAAAATGACATGACACTATACATGTACATGCATGTTTTCTTTAACATACCACCCATCTGAGCCAGAGACTGGTTTCGCTGGCCGTTCGCAGGGTGACGTTGGCCGGGGCCATATCAGGAGGAGCTTGCAGGGTCTGGATCTTTCTGGAAGGCTGGCTGGGTGGACTGGTGCCAACTATGTTCACCTGACGCATACGAAACCTGCAAATACAAGTTTCATTTTTGGTAAACTATCTAAACCTGTACAATCAATTTATACTCTTTTGAGGCCATATTTGAAAATAAAGTAGAATAATTCATAATTAAAAATGGATTTAAATTTCATAAGACAATTACAATTAAGTGAAGCGTTCAGAATTTAAAACAAAACAATACAAAAGTAAAGACGTCCTATAAGGTGAATTACGTTACCTATAGAAGGTGTAGGGGTTGAGACCGGAGACCTCCAGAGATCGGGCATCAGGCTCATTGGCCCGCTGATGGACCATCAGCCAATCTTCATTCTCTCCCACAACTCCAACCTGAGAGCACACGTGTGCGTTCAGAGAAACATCTACTCTACAATTTGTAGGTCACGCTCCCTTGGATAAAGAGTGACCCACCTGAGCTTCCACCTGCCAGCGAGAAATTGAAGTCTTTCCGTCGTAGCCCGGCTTGAACTGCAGGGTCACAGATCGAGGGCCGATGTTTGAGATGGCCAGGTTTGTGGGTGGCCCGGGAAGCTCTGTATTAAGAGAAAGAAAAGTGCTGTGGTCTAAAATGCATTTACATTTTACTGCTTACTTTTGTTACACATCCTGGGTGGGTAAAATCATTTTAAAATTGAATGATGAAGAAATGTCAGAAGTGTTTGGCTGTGTTATGGCGCCCTCTCTAGGTCAGATGTGATTTAAAATATGTTTTATATACTTCACATTTTTAAATATATAGATTTTATATGAAATTTAAAAAAAAGATTTTGATATCTAAGTTTGGCCAATGCGAGTCTCCATCACAATATTAAAGGGCTCTGCTGTGGTTTCTAGGATGTTATGAATGGTTGTTAGTGTGTTGCGAGGTTGTTTTTGCATATCGTGGGAACACAGTGAGACATATCTTTTAACATCTACATTTCCTTCTGAATGTGTTCAGCCAGCACGCGTCTACAAGCCGTTGACCGTCTAATGAAGCAATAAAGCAGGAATGAGCACTGCTGTGGGAGTCATTATCGTGAGCTCCACGCTGCCCGCGCCTCCTGTTAGTTACTCTGTGTGTTTGTACTGCATCTGTGTAATAACCAGAGCTCGGACGTTTAACTTTACAACCCTCCAATGTGCCTTTAATGGAAGCACTTAAACCGGTGGTGGTCTCGATGTCTGGAGGAGACTGTTTGTGTGTGTGTGTTTAATGTCTTTACCTGGTGGTACACCTGAGGAGATGGTTGAAGATGACAGCTGACCTTGACCCTTGGAGGTCATTCCGGCCACCTCGATAGTGTACGTGGTGAGAGCCGTCAGTCCAGTAACTCTGTATTCGAGAGTAACGTTAGGCAAGTAGTGTGTTACCCGTGTATTAGTGCGGTTATACTCCTCCCATGATATACGATAGCCTAGAAGACAAATATAAATCAAAATATGAATAAATGCATAAATGAATAATAAAATTAGACAATAGCGTTATGAATGTGACATGCAGTCAAAACTTGAAATGTAAATTCTCAGCTGTTCTGTTTATAATTTCATAAACCCCTGCTGATAAAGTCCAGACATCAGAAAAATATCAGTCTATACACATATTTTCCATTTATCAGGAGGGAAATATACATGTCTTATGGATGTGATAAAAGGCCACACATTTTGGAGAGGCGACATACTTTTTGAAATTTCTGACATTTAAACCAGAAGCAATAATACCCAACAAATAAAGAAGTAATGTTCTCTCTTTAAAAAACATAAAATAGTTATTTTTCATGCAAGCATTTATAAGAAATATGAACTGTTATGGACATGACAATTCTGAAAGCACCACTTGTCTGACTATGAAAAACAAAGATATTTGAGATTTGAGCTATCAGTATGGTGAAAACCATACAAAAAATTGGTAAGGTTTACATTTGCATGGAATTGCCAAAATATTACTATTAATAATATTATATTTGCTTATTTGATAAGCAGGCGAGTGATATTCGGTCAGAGAAAGTCCCGGGTGAGATATACTCACCAGTCAGAACTCCATTCTTCTCATTTGGTTCTCTCCAGCTGACTTTAAGAGAAGTGTCCAAGATTTCAGTGAAGCTCAGGTGACCCACGGCACCAGGGGCTAAAATACAGGACAGAGATGAGAGATATTGTGTCTATTAAACAGATGCATGAAGTGTGTATGTGTGCATAAACAGCACGCACTGTCTTCATGCGTGCGCACTCGTCGTGGGGAGCTGCGGGGTCCGTCTCCTGGTGTGGTGAAGCACAGCACGGAGGTGAAATACTCGGAAAACTTTTTCAAGCCCGTAACGTGGCCCATGTGCACGCTGTCCTGGAAGTTCGGCCGGACTGTCACTATTGTCGTCTCGTCTTCCTTTCCAGGTTCCCATGCCAACAGCTAATAAATAGATAAATTCAGAGTGAGAAAAGCTTTACTCAACCATTTCTAGAACCAACACTTCAAAACAATATGAAAAACAGTATATAGAAATAATTCTTTCCAAGTTTATATAAGTGTGTTCTGTAGTAACAAACTCTGTAACCTTATAAGTGACACATTTATGCACCGAGAAGGGCTGAAATATTGGTTTGTTTCTGATTTATACAATCAGCCAAACATAGAAAAATAGTCTCAGTTAATGCTGTTAGTTTGGGACTGTTTGCTCAACAAGGAAAATAGCAACAGTGACGCTTCTGGCACACAAATGACACACTTGGCAAAATTATAAACGACAACTAAAAAAATAAATAAATAAAACCCTAAAGGGAAAATTTACTAAATGGTTACACCACTTTAGCACATGGTATTTCAGCTCAAAACACAGCACTTGAATATTTAAATCAAGTCATTTTTATTCTTTCTGCGTAAATGATGTTTATTACAGAATGATTGGGATTCAGACATCACCGCTGCCTGCTGCTGTTAATGTGATGCTTTAACCGCCCACAGGAACCTGGAGGTAAATAGAAGTTTATTTAAAAGGATGTTTGTATACATTTCCTAGTGTAGAGGTAATTTATCATCATAATTAAATGATGGGGATGAGGGATGTTACAGGGCACCTATCCAGATGTGCGGTGTAGTCATTCAGCATTTTAAAGATCCGATTGAGATATCAGAATGTGAATCGTGGTACAATCCCAGCAGGACCGCTGATGCCCTGGACAATAATATAAGAATGGACACCAGTGCCCACCAAATTAGCGTAGTTTCTCCTCATGCAAATCGCTATCAGCCCTAATTTTGTGGCCGCGTTTGTGGCATTACCCAATTTGCATAATTCCTTCAGCGAATTGGATACGAAAACAATCCGGAAAATGACTTCAAATAAACAGCCTAAATTCATTCATAGTGAATTTTCCCCCTGAGAGCAACTCAACCGTCACAGGTTTCCTCGCTTGTTCCCGTACCATTGGGGATCGTTTGGCATTTCAGAGTTTATAGACGCTGGAAACTCTCCTCTGAGGGCATTAAATCGGGAATGAGAGCTGGAAGAATGTTCCAGAGAAGGCCCGGAGAGAAAAGAAAGCGCATGCCTACAAATATTCCCTCCGATCCCAGCTGCTGCAATCTGGGACTGAGTCTAAACCAACTTAATAAGACATTAAGACTAATGTGTCAGGCCGACTGAGTCCATTTTCTAATTGTCCTTTCGTTGAATACAGCCAGCAGATGAAGAACCTGAGTGATAGACGGATCAATTCTGCACAACCATAAACATGTCTGCAAAGAAGTAAGAGCCCAACATCCCCAATTAAAAACCTAAAAATAAAAGCTTTAAAGCATTTTCATCTCCGATAACTCAGTTCAGAACAGAGGATTCTTATTATTCGTTTACCTTGTAGCCCTGGTTGATACCGTTGATGAACTGCGGGTTCGGGGCTGTCCAGGTGAATCGGATTGTGGTGGAGTTCACGGGCTGTGCCTGCACGTTGCCTGGGGCGATGGTGGGAACTGATTGACAGGTGAAATGGAAAAAGGAGGACAGAGACAGAAAGAGATGAGACTTCTTTATATGGCAACAGACTCGTGTTGCTGAACTTCAGAAAACCAGTGGAAAGTGTTGGCTAGTTCTTTTTGCCTTCACAAAAGATCTGATAATTTTGGGGATCCAAAATGTTAAGCACATACATCCAAATGATTTGCAAAGCAAAGCAAAACATTTGTGAGTGTGAGAAAACAATCAATATTTTAAGCATTTTTAGCAAAAGTGAAATTTGATAAATCAGATCCGAGCACTAGATTCAAATAAGATATTTATTAAACTAATGAAGTTGGTTTCCTTTACTTTTATGACTGTTGTAAGTGCTTTTTTGGGGGGGACAACATTTTAACTTTATATATGCAGATTAAGTAATGGATATTTTTAGAAAAAACTTTGTGTTCAGCTGAAGAAAGAAAGTCATATACATCAGGGTTGCCAAACACCAAAGCAACTTTGAGCATAACATAGAGGTGTTGAAATAAATGAATCTGCATTGTACAGTGGCTTTACACATGACTCATCCAATCAGAATTGAAGTCTTGATCTGACCTTTACTTTCACAGCTCAAATGAAAGCCATCAGATGTAGTGTACAGTAAATTCTCACCTCCCTGAAGTGTCCATTCTGTAACCTTATGACAGTAAACACCCAGTCCAGCTCCATTATAAGCTGCCACCTCGATCTCATAGTTAGTCCAGATGATGAGATCCTCCAACAGCAGGTTTGTGACTTCAGGGTTGGAGATATTTTTATACTGGATATCAACAGGAAGACCAGTCAGACGATACCTGAGATTAGAGATGTGTATTATTACTGTGAGAACAGATACAACGATTTTTCAAACCTCAGCAAACAGAGAGCTTCGGCTGTCCCTGAAAGATAAAAGGAATGATATAACCCTCTCTGTAAAGCTTTGATAACCATCTCTAAAAATACAAAATATCATCTATTCTTTGATATCAGATGTGTTTTTTGAGTGTGACAATACCGACTACAAACAACAGAGGGTGACAAAGAACCACTTCAGAAATTTCATCCTTGAGGATTACATGGATGTGAAGGACCAAGGTTAGGCTTTATTACTAAAATTTGCAAAACCAAAGAATCCTTTCAGCTTTTCTCATTAAAACACACATTCGGAAGAACAAAAAGTCCACTATCAAAACACAAGTGATCAAATACAAGAGTAACTCTTTAAATATATGAAATATAATACGTCCAAATGAATCCTCAAATCTGTGCAAAACCCATCCATTTTAAAACAATACAGTAATTAAAGTTATTTAAAAGCAATTGTAAAACAGAAACAGATGCTAAAAGACTTCAGAGATGATGTCATCGTGTCTCACCGGACGATGTATCCTCTCAGCATGCCGTTCTGATGGCTTTCTGGTGGCGGCTGCCATTGAATCATGATGGACTGGTTGGTGCGGCCACTTGCTATGACGTTTTGAGGGGGTGCGCTGGGCGGTTCCTCTGGGAGAGACACCCTGGAGATGAGAGAAGATGTCTTTTTCTTTGTGTGATGCTAATATTGCGTAAAATCACTCTTATAGCACCTCACACACAAGCTTGGTCATCCTTTATCTCCAGAATTGGGATCTCAACTAGATGATCTGTTTCTCAATCCTCAGGAGAACCAGAAGGATTTGCGTCTATTTTGATAAGAACATTTACTGAACATCTAATGTAAGCATCTAAAAGCTTTCTTGCAAGCCAAGGGTTCAGAAGACAGAGATCCTTGGAAGATCCACACATTCACACACGCAAAGACATCCCAGTAACACACACACACACAGAAAGCAGATTTTAGACAGATAAATCCTCCCATAAACATTGTCACCCGCACGGCGCATGAGAGCAAAGGCAATTTTCACATGCTGTGACAGTGTGATTGAGTTATCTTTATGGTCAAACAGGGCAAAGCTGTGCTACTTGGCAGGCTTTTGGACCCTGTGATCAGCTCACCGGTCAGTCTCCTTGCTGAACTGGCCTTTGCCAACATCATTGACGGCACACAGGCGGAACTGATACGAGCGTGCTGGGATCAGACCGTTGACGGTCACGGCTGTGGACTCAGGTTCGATGTTTGCCAACAGGACTGTCCACGGAGCATCTATGTAGAGCAGATGAAAAAATACCATGAGCTACATGAAACACTAACACAAACTTTAAAATTAGGTTCTGCAAAAGGGTTTTAGAACGTGAAGAACCCTGAAGAACCTTTGGAGAAAAATGGAGCAAGCTTCATAGATCTTCGCAAAATCCATGTGAAGATGCTTTCTGTCTCCATTCCAAATGTGGAACGTTATTTTACTATTCACTTTAATATTTCATCGTTAAATTTTATTCTAATCATGACAAACTATATATTGATGGAAAGGACTTAAGAAAAAATATTTGACAAATTTTCAGTAACAATTAACATAAACTAAAATAATATATAATACAAATAAAATAATAATAAAAAATAAATACAAATAAAAATGTTATTGTTATTTATAAAAATGCCTAAAAAAGAAAAAAAAGTAGTATCTTAACCTGAAAGTAGTGTAGTTCAGATGTGCATTTTAATGTTTTTGCTCAATATGTGCAGTGACAGGAAGGGATTCGTTCCTCTCTGTTAACCAGTGATTATCACTAAAATGTGTAATGTATAATAACCTGCATTTTTTACTTCAATTTCTTAGTTTTTTATTAAAACAAAGTTCTGCTTGGCCAGCTAAGCCCCCCAAAATCAAACCTTTATTTATACAGTAAACCTCAATAAGTTCCTCACAGCATCACTTACTATGTAAATATACTACCGCAGGTCATTTAGTCCACCATTAATATGACATTTTTTCATAAAAAACACTTTAAATACCCTGGCCAAGGTTAACAATCCAAATAGCAGGTGTCCTCATGTGAACCCATAAACCAATAAAATCTCGCCACTCACTGTTTTCAGACACTTCCAGGATGTAGCGGATGAGAGGACTGTTTCCATCGAAGGGTTTGGCCCACGTCAGGTTAATGGCTCTCTTCTCTATGATGCTCAACATCGCTGTGGGGTTCTCAGGAGCATGAGGCAGCTGCCTGTGGGTTGTGTGTTATTTAAAGAGAGAGACAGTCTCCATTTTAATGAGCTCTAGGAAACATCATTTCTAAAATAACACTATGTGAATGTCTGATGAAAACAGGTTTATAAATAGCTGAAAGAACCAAAGAAAAAATTGTTCAATAATGCAAAATGTTTTAGCAGGACATGGATGGATTTACGTTCTGTAACAAAAAAAATTTGCTGAAATAATGTAAGTATGTAAATAATGTCCTTATCATTCTTTTCAACGCAAGCATGCCTAAAACTATTCAAAAACTATAAATTATTCATCATCAAGTTGAGATTATTTTAAAATAGATGTTGGTGGTTACTCAACAAATGAAATGATGAAGAGCTTTATAAGTAGCATGTGTGAACAAACGCCGCAATTTATTTCTAATAATTTACCCCAGAGTGTCTTTTACAAGAACTGCAAAAATAACACACTGCAAATGTCTGATCAAACCAGATACATAAATGCTGTTCAGCTGTAAGAGAACAAGGAAAGATTTGTTTTCTAGAAAAATAGACAACATGTCTGACGATTGACAGAGGCGGAAAGTGGAAATAAATGTGGAATGTGAGATTATCAATCGATCAGAGACGTGCAAATGAAACGGGAGAGGATAAAACAGGCCCGAATCAAACACGTCTGAGGAAATACAGAGAAAGTAGATAATGAACAGACAGACACAGTATACAGTAAGGCAAGGAAAAAAACGAGCACACAATAACTGCTGTATTGAAAAACCAAATGAGATACTGTACAGTTCGCAGAGAAAGAGAGAGGAATCAAAAAGAAGAGATGAGGTGAATAGACAGCAGGAAAGTGGTTTTATCTCTGACCTCACACGCAGATGAGCGCTGCGGGAGTCGTTGCCGCCCACTGATGTCACTCTGCAGGTGTATGTGCCGATGTCACCTGACCAGGTCTGCGAGATGTGAAGCGTCCCGTTAATGTCCAGACGCAGTCGAGGTTGAGACTGAGGAACGATCACCTGACCGTCCTTTTCCCAAACAAACCTGATCAAAACAACATACACAAGAATCAGAATATTAGTCTGATTCAAATGACATGAGCCATATTCATGTTTTTATATCCAACATGATGCATTTAACCATATCTCTGATAAACAGTATCAGGACCTAACTATGATTGTATGTATCGTTGTATTGCCTTAATGACAACACAAGTCTCATAGACTTACACTAAAAGATTAACTTAAGACATATCAAGGGATCAGAACATCATAAAAACTTGCTGCCAAGCAAAACAAAAACCCACCCTAGCAACATCCCGTCCATCACCCTTGACACCTGAGCATTTACACTTTTTTATTTCTCACATATTCTTGCTGGATCGTTTTATTTTTTCTCAGTCTGTGCAGCGCTGGTTACGTAAGCAGAGAATAAGTGTCATTTCAGCGGGGGAGAAACTTATTACATTTTAATGAAAGATTATGAAAGATTTTTTTTTGAAATCCTCAGATAAAGTATATTCATAAATCATGCACAATAAGGGACATTTATTAAAAAAGTAAATAGGGTCAATTCTGCCTTTAAATTAAAAATAAGTTGCTGAACTGAAAGTGGAGTCTTGAAGAAACCAGGCTATGTTACTTTCATATCCCCTTGATATTTTCATTAAAATTTTTAAAATGGTTTAACGCATTACCTCTTTTTATTGCATGAATCGATTCTCTCGTATCACTGATCTGGGACCAGCTGTTACTCCACAAACACACAGCAGCTACTGCATAACACTATGGCGCGTTAAACCGATCGTTTCCACGTGTAACATTTATCATAAACACAGTGTATAACGCACAGGGAACAGTCAAGGTCGTTCGAAGCGTCTAACAGATGTGTCTAACCTCACGCAATCGATAAGATTCTCTCACACATGCACAAACACGCGTGATTAATTGCATCGTGGTCCGGCTTGTTGGAAATCCTTTTACTGCTGTTATCAATTACTGCTTCCATCCAACACAATTACACCTCCTACTAATCCGTCATTCTTTAGGAAATAAGCAAGAAGCCTCTGCGTTGAGAGAGAGAAAGAGAGAGACCCTGACATTACTGAATCAGCTTAAACCTGTGAAGACCACACTTGTTCTCATCGAGAGGAACTCATTGAAAGTTTTCAGGTTTTAAATGAGACTTCACATCACTTCTCTCTTCCATTCGCCGTTTAATAGAAGAAGGTCGAGGCTTTAGGTTTTTAATCTCAGGGATCTGTGTTATGAGAATGTGTGCGGTGGTCGGGCTGTAAATGTTCACGCCTCATCAGTACACAACGGTGAGCCGCCAAATACCACCAAGCTACCTAAAGCAGAGGCGTTTAAAGATAAAGGACGATAAAACAGCATTCGCATGCTAGAACGTGACATATTTCAGATTGTAAAACAGTTAGTTCCAGTCTTTGATTTTGATTGGTCAATAGCTGTTTCATTCATGAGCGCTTCACCCAACAATTCTGTGCATCACTGCACAGCACCCTTATACATATAGTACAGTCGGTCAGGGACTCCTTTTTCTGGCGGAAGGAAAAAAAATGTGATTTTACTTCATGAAAGTTGCACTAATACATACTTTTAGGCTTTAAAATTTGTTTGGTAACAGTTTTACAAAACTCGATTGTGAATAAGTCACAGCCTCGGTATTAAACATGCCAGTCTGTGATATCACCAAACGTCCCTATTAATGTTGCTCATACCAAGGCTTTAAACGTTAAGTCCACCGCGTAACCCATCCACAACAGACATGGACGATACCTCAAAACATGATGCAGAGGTGTGCAAAGAAATCATCTGACTTTAAATTTAAAACACCTGGGGATAGTCGGTGAAAAATCCCAGAGTAAAATCCTGCGGCATATCTAGGGACTAAAAAATAGCTTAGAGACTTAAAGGTAACCACATGACAAAATCTTGCCAACCACCCACGACACAATACAACATGTTGTACACATTGTACTGTATTGTACATCATAAGTGAGCCGCACCTGACAGAAACGCTGGGGTCATGTGTCACACCGCAGGTCATGGTGGCTTTCGTTCCCTTGATCACACTTTGGTCCTGTGGTGAATTTGTGATGCGTGTACGTGCTGGTGAGTATAACACAGACTTCATGTAAAAACACTTTTCTTTGGTATATGTGAACATGGACACATCATAAATAAGTACAAAGACATTTATGTGATGCACACTCACCCCAGACCACGAGGTCAGCAGATGCTTCGTCTATGCCGCGGGAGTTGCTGGCCATGCAAGTGTAGGTACCGGCGTCTGATATGTGGGAGGGGCTTATGAGCAAACTTCCTGATTCCAGGAGAGTGAATCGAGGAAGCTGGACCGATCCGCTCGCCAGCACTCGTTCTCCTGCAGAAATCAAATAATGCATGGGCATCATTGTATTAACACACATATAGAAATGGAGGATCTGTATCTGTGAAGAAACACAGTACTAGTCAAATGTTTGAAAACACTTATTTACTTCTGTTTGGATTTTTTCCCACATTTTAGAATAGCAGTAAACTTATCAAAACCATGAAAAAACACAAGTGTAACTGTGGGAATTATGTAAAATTATATAAAATAAATGAACACTATGTTATATTTGATCATCTTTAAAAGTAGTCACACTTTGTGTAGAATTTGTAAAATCATACGCTTGACATTTTATCATCCAACTTCTTGAGGTCTCAACCTGAGAAGCTTTTTAAACAAAGCTGAAGAAATTTCTATCTATGCTGGACTGATTTTTATCATTATTTGGTCAAATAAAAAAAATAAAAATAAAAGTTTTATAAATAAAGACTATAAAGATTTTGTCTACAAAGCAATTTCAAACATTGAAAAATACACTTTCAGATTAAAATTTTTTAAAGATCATGAGAAATATTTTTGTCAGTTGTGTCAGTGTGAATGTTGGGTGGCATATGTGAGCAGGACACTGCAGTGAAGTGTAATGGTAGAGAATAAGCAGACCGAATCGATACGAGGGATGAACCGAGAGGCACCGGGGTGAAGTGCATCCTGGGAGCTCACACTTTCTAGTGGTTTTTCGGGGGCGTGTATGTGTGGATGGTGAGGGACGCGTGTTCTTCACCTTTCTGCCAGGTGATGGCAGGACGGGGAGCTCCTGAGGTCTCGCAGTGCAGGATAACTGACATGCCGTCAATCACGGTGCTGTCGGAAGGGCCTGCTGTGATGTTTGGGGCGATACCTTTGAGAGAGAAACACAAACCGAATAAGAAACAAAGATGTGTAACTTTGACAAACATGCACAGGCATTCCAATACACTTTCTCTTGGTTGTAAATGACAAGATATCACTAGGAAATAAGTATATAAGAAATACATAAGTGTTCAAAACTGTCTTCTTATTCCTGGTAAGCTCGTAATAATGATTTATAAGTTGAGCTGTCAGGTGCGTTTTCATGGGAAATGTCAGATTGACTTCAGTAGATTTCAACCCACATAAAGAACAGTATGAGCACTTTTCAGTTAAAAACAAACAAACAAACATTCAATTAATCCATTTATCAACACTGGACTCCTTTTATGGATTGACAGTCTGAAAACCACACAACCCTCAGTTCATATAAATCAAAGAAGGTCGTAGAAACCAAACAAGCAAAGAAAACAACACAACAAAAGAAGATAGGAAGAAACGCAACAATGATAAACACAAACAAACAATTCACAGGAAACGCAGACAGGCAGTCTGGAGAAGTTTACATGTGTGAGATACGTGGGGGTTGACGTTTCGTCGTAAGCCGAGCTAAATAGCAGCTAGATTTGCCGTTTAGTGTTTTAGCAGCTCTGAGCGGTAAGATAAGCTCAAGTCAGTCCTCCATAAAAGCCCCTTTATCTCTCGCTGTCTCTCTGTCTGTCTCTAACTATTCCTCTCACAACAGGGTATTAATCACAGCCTCGGCACGCTGACAAAAAAGAGCCACAAAGAGGAGACTGGAAGAAAGGAAAGGAATAAAAAGCTTTTCTGAAAGAGATAGCGAGAGAGAGAAATAAATGTCCAAATGCATTTGTGCAACAAACTATGAGATGGAGAGAGAGAGACAGTGGAAACGTAATCTGACGAGACGGATGAACTCACTGGTAACGGCGAGGTAGGTGTTGGTCTGAACCTCTCCGGCCTGGTTGCGTGCGAAGCACTGGAACATTCCTGTGTCATCGGGCAGGAGGCCATTAACCTGCAGACTGCCCCCCGCCAGTACTCTGTAGCGCGGGGTCTTCACGGGGCTTATGGGTACTGCGTCTTTATACCACACGATATCAGGCTGAGGGACACCTGAGAGAAGTATGCGCACACAACTGTCAAAATGTATTTATTTATATAAATAAAAATCATACAAATTATAGTAAAAATACAATTTTCCACATTTGTAAATATCAAAATAACACAAATATAATTATGAAAATTAAATCAAAACATTTTTACAGCTTCTTTAAAGATCAACCAAATTCATAAAATATACACATAATACATTAAATATAAACTTTAATTTTGTTTATATAATATTTTAGTTGATAAAGAATTGTATGTGTAAGCACAATTTTAAACATTTACGTGTTTAGATTAAAAAAGTAATAACACAAAAATGTGTCCTAAATGTGGAAAGAAATCCCATCACATGTGTATATGTGTATATCTGACTGTTTATGGTGAACGGAACCTAACCAGGTTAGATGTGACAAGGCGATAAATCACACCTCTTCCCACTTGGTTGCCTAATGTCTATCCCCACCTACATTGAAATCTCATTTGTCTAATATCCTGTTGTATATAGGCTTAGTTCTATATTAAACACCAAATGTGTTGTTTTGTGCAGCAGGAAAACATTTTGTCAGGAGAATCTGACCTCTGGCCTGACAGGGTATGTCCACAACTTTCTCCATCTCTGCTGTGATGTGTTTCTCTGGTTCCTTCACAAACTGAGGTGGTTCTGTGAGAGATGGAGAAAGGGCAGGTCAGGGTTATGACCTTCACAAGAGCGATACTGCACAGAACTGCTGAACATTTCAATAGATTTTAAGGATTTTTGAGAACATCCTGTGCTGGGTGGAGATACATGGCCTTAAATCTTTAATTGCGAACAAACACATGTGAGTTGTCCAAAACAGATTTGTATTTCTAGTAAACACAGATTTTGGAGGTTGAACAGCAGTGTAATGTATATATTATTTATTTGTACATTTTTACTCATTTTGTACTCTAAATAAGTGTAAGGATGGATTTAAACTACCACATGCGTGTGTTTATTACCGAGCACATGTAGATAGGCTCCAGCACTGACGGAGGGAACGCTACTGCTGCGGAGGACAGCTTCACACTCGTAGAACCCAGAGTCACTGACCATCGGACTCAATACTGTCAACCTGCGGTTAAAATCACTGAGCCCACTTCTCACCAGAACACCGTCTTTCTTCCAACTGATGCTCAGTTTTATTAAAGGCCTTGGAGAATTAAATAAAAGAGAGAGAGAGAGAGAGAGAGAGAGAGAGAGAGAGAGAGAGAGAGAGAGAGAGAGGGAGAGAGAGGGAGAGAGAGAGAGAGGGAGAGGGAGAGGGAGAGAGAGAGAGAGAGAGAGAGGAGAGAGAGAGAGAGAGAGAGAGAGAGAGAGAGAGAGAGAGAGAGAGAGAGAGAGAGAGAGAGAGAGAGAGAGAGAGAGAGAGAGAGAGAGAAATATTTATGCAAAAACTATCTATAGTTTAAAAACTGTGTGTATTGATTATGGTAATAAAATAAAAACAGAGATTGGGTGCGTCACCTGGCATTGGCCACACACTCCATTGTAACCTCAGACGTTCCAGAAATGACGCTGGTGTTTCTTGGTGGGATGACAATAGTGGGGGCAATTGGGTCTGCAGGACCACCAACATCTAGAGATGGAGAGAGAAAAGTGAAATGAGACGGTGGTGAGAGCATGTGCAGGTGTGTTTTTAATAGAACTTTCATCTGTCATCTTCAGGTGTGAACATGCGTCCGGGTTTCACAGGCCGCAGCTGGCGCATCTTACTGCACGTGTTACGGCATGTGACAGATTTGTGTTTACAACATGAACTTTTACACCTGCTTTCCTGTCAGCAGTTTGTGTGTGCGTGAGTAATTTTCTGAGTAAAACATCTTTTACACACCACGTTCTCTAACGTTCTCTAACAACCAAAAGGAGGCTCATAACTTGACAAACGTACTTTCCACAGACAGTGTTATGGGCTGGCCCGTCTTATTTTCCCCATTCTTATCGTTGACAGCTTGTACATAATATCTCCCGGCATCTGGGGCCACGGTGGACAGGATGACCAGCGTATTGTCCAGAGTGATGGCTCTGAAAGAAACCAGAAAACAGTGTTATGCTAAAAAAAACTCCAAATACCAGCAGTCAGATTCAGACATCAGACTCAAACACTGAATCTGTGAAATCACCACAAAGCTGCAGGCCAAGTGTTGAAGCTGATATTTACATAAAGGATATTTCAGAGCGACTGCGGAGTGCTAATTCACTTCCATCTCGTTATGCCTATTGAAATAAACATAAACGTCTTTTAAAAAAACATTGGAAACAGAGAACTGAAAACATTGAATGATATTTTCTTGCTTTTTCGCAGTCACTGGCATGTGAGTCATTCAGACATTAACAAAGAAACTGAATTATTTCATATGCCACTTATTTCCTGTTCAACAGCTCTGCATAAAACCATTTTACTCGTATAAATAACTTCTGGCAACACAAACCTGCACAAGCTTCTGCAATGAGGGAATTTTTTGTGTTTTGATATTGATTTTTATACACACAAAATCCTAATCGGATAAAGTTCATGTCGCAGGGTTTGGAGTGTACGGCACTAACAACGGCAAGGTCACGAGTTCAATTCCTGAGAACGCACAAGCTGAAAAAGTGCACTGTAAGTCACTTTGGACAAAAGCATATTGCATAAATGTAATGAAATAAATTAGACTGGAACTTTTTGGTCCTTGAGGCAAATTTGTTTCCCATTAGGAAAGGAACCGTCACGTAAAATACGGCTTCTAACTGAAACAAGCCTGACGTTCTGAAAATTGCAATTTTAACCACTAGTTGCTAGGCAACCGTAAAGCCCATACATTCCCATACAATTAAACAAAATGCAATTAGCCACAGATATTTCATGCATGCAAAGACTGATGAGTTTTTACCATAGGGATAAAATGTTACAGTAGTTTAAGGACACATTGACTAAAAACCCATGAATTACACATCTAACCGCTGTTTAACAGTACATTCACGCTGAGGTAACGAGTCTCCTCATCCCTGTCCACCGGGCCGAGTCCTGACACTCCGTAGAGTGCCAATTACTGCTACTCCTTTGTTTACAATCAATGTTTTCTCATTATGACCATGTGTTGGACAATTGGGAAAGAATGGTTCGTTCTGCGTGGCTACCCTCAACCCGTCTCGCACACCCCCATGGTCCCTGAGCTCGCACCCACGTCTTCCGGCCCGAGTCTTCTGGGGTGAGGAATGCTAATAGGAGTCTGTTCATCTAAGTGTAAGAATACCAAACGTTCCCGCAAGCCCCACAGCGGTTACAGCAGAAGGCTGCGGGCGCTTTCTGAAAAAGTCCACATATTTTTTAGACGGAACTGACAGATCTTTTAATCAAACTCTTTTGGATTTAGACTGTACAAGTAGTCTTACATATAGTTTAAAAAACGTGTCTGTGAATATTAACTATAGCAAATGTTGTGACTGCAATATCAGAAAAAATATTTAAAATATTATATTCATATTTCTTATTCTTACATTATTAAAATCATTTTTATCATTAATTAATAATGTTATATATTAAAAATTATTTAAAAACTATAAAAAACTAACACTTTATATAATTAAAACTATAGATTAAAATTAATGATGAACAAATATTCACGATTATTTCCCAATCTAAAATTCATAGTCCTAAAGCCGACCCTGAAAGCCGACCCCGAGCCGAAAGCTGACCCTTTACACTCGTCACTTACTAAACATGAAGAGAATATCCATGCAATTATCCATTACATTTCTTAAATTAATTAAAGATATTAGCCAGCACAATATATATATAAACATTAGAATCGACCGTTTACAATAAATCAACCACCTAAAATGATTAACAACCGCTGCATGACTACAGCAGCTTAATGGAAAGGTTTGACATAATACCGGATGGTTAAGTTTATGTATCTCTTCATTCACACACTTATTATTCTCAGTTGTGTTTTCGGCCCACAATGCATTGCCGCAGACAGATGAGGGGCCGGTTAATAAGGCCGAGCGGCTGCGGCGTGATGATCGGCAGTGAATATTTCACTGTGCCTGGGTCCTGCTGTGCCAGGTGTCAGGTAGAGAGCCACACTGCTGCTGAATTATGGATCGGGAGAGGGACGGCGAGCGGCCGGCGCCTGCAAATTAATCTCAGGTGATTCCCTGAACTTGAGCGCGTAAAGCGGGAACAGAGACAGCGCTAGCAGGCTGAGCGGATAATGAGGCGGTGGAGAACACACACACGTGTTTATGCATGCACATACATCTTCATTTTTATATGCATCCATAAATACACTCACTTACACATTCAAGTGTGAATCTGTCTGTGAAATCTATGAGTTTGTTAATTTTACTATGAATTCATTTTTGACATGTCATCACTCAGTCAGTATTAAAGATATCATGGTTATATTTTCACGGACTATTCTTGATATTATGTAGAATGATTTTATGTAGAAAACAGTGAATCACAAATAAATAATTTTAGCTGGGTCACATATGATCTACATACATCCCTCCACTCCTACCCAAGATGACTGAGAGGGCATACATAACAATAGACATGAATAAAGGTTATTACATAAGCCCCAGAATACTCATAAATACTGTATATATACAGATGCACACATATTTTTGAAAGACAGACACGCATCTAAAAAGAAATTAATCTGTTTTACGGCAGCTAACCCAGTATGACAGATTTTAATTAGAAAGTTATAAACGGCAAAGGATATAACCGTGGTGCCTATCAGGAATTATGACATAAAAATATTCAATAAATCTCTCATGAACACATTATCATTGCAAAATACAAGATCTGCATCACTCAATGTATTAATGTATTTTCGGGTTAGAGATTTCTGTAAACCTCTAACCTAAGCAATAGCTAAACTTAATGGAAGGACTGATGACCTCGAATCATGCAGCCTGTTAGAGAGATGTGTGCTGTTATTTCTCAAGCAATCAGGCTTTTCATTTGGCCTGGCAGGCAATAAAATGGATGCAAAACATCTAATAGTCCTAACATTAAAAGAGACACGAGTCATATAAAGGAAGCAAAATGTTATGAAGACATTATAAGTTTTCAACTATACATCTTCAGACTTAAAATTTGGACTTGTTGCATGTAAATGTTTCAATTGGCTCAGTATGAAGTGTAAATTTACAGATGCTGCAAGTGATATTAACTATTTAAAAGATTTATTATGCAAATACAAGATTTAGATTTTCACTAGAAAATGTTGAGATTTATTTTTTTACAGCGTAGCAACCACCCGATTTACTTTATTAAATTTCTGCACTCCAAGACTCGTCGAGTCTGTTCATCTTGAGGCTGTTTGTCGAATCACAGATCTGAGAAATGAAAATGATTATTGTCAGTTGTGTTTTCCATTTCTGAGTATTTACCAGATTAATTTACTGCAATGCTGCATTTATGAAGAATGTGAAAGTTAATGCGTGTGCAGAAATATGTCTTTAGCTCTCCAAAACCTAGACAGCTTTTACCCAGACAGCATAACAGACGCACACTTGATGCATTTGTAGAAGTAAACAGGAGTAGACACAAGGCGGCTCAGAGGTTTTGAAAAAGGTCTTGTGTGATCCTTTTGGTGCTGTGTGTGTGTTTGCTCAGTCACTAAAACAGTTACATGTACACAATGGCGAGTGGAATGGCATTTGTCAGTGCAGTGCTCTTTCTAAACTCTCTAGAGAACGGCAGAGTCTGCAGTCGATGACCTCCATTACACTTAGACAAATACACGCGCCACAAGCCCAGCTCCCTTTAGAGGGAATAGGATCTCGAGCGAATACCACGCGCACCGTCGCGGTCATGGTAAATATATCTGACAACACTTACACATACTGACAGAGCACACAAACACACATGTAGCGCGCACACACCGCACGAACACAGGTGGGCAAAATAGTGACAGACAGAATATGTTTCAGGACATTTTCCAGGAAAACGTTCAGGAATGGAAAAGCAATAGCAGAGGAACAGGTTGCGCACACGAGCAACACCTGTCTAGCAAACGTAATGTAGTGTTATTGCCGCAGCCGATACGAGAAGTTTTATGCTGCAGAAAAACCAAACTAGCCCCTCTGGTAACATCAGCGTCTGTTGAAACGAAATGCTTTCTGACACTCCAGTCAAATATATTCAGGCCTTGAATAAAACATTGATTTTATCACCCACAAAAAGAAAACCATGTGCCATGCGTCTTAAGCATTTAGCCCTAACCATCTCTAATGCCTAATGTGTCCAAAAAAGTAGTTTGTGCTCGGTGACCTTTGACATCTGCTGTACAATGACACAATCCTATGAATATTATAGTCCAAATTTAGGAAAATGTCTTTTCTTTGACCACATTTACATGCACATTTTCTGAATAATATAAACTAAAATATTGCTTTTCTAGATAGTATAAGAAACAATAAATCAAATAATGCACTAGAGAAGCATTTTGTTGGTCTTTGTGTGCTATAAAAATAATTTTTATGATTTGGAACTACCGAACAACGCCTGGTGTCAAATCCATACAGCACCAAAATACATACAGTCACTTGCAATGCAATCTTGCAAAACACAGTTTTCTGAAAAGAGAAAGTAGAGTCGAATGTCAAATGAGAAACAGTCATCCGAATGCCGCAGACTATTTACCTCTCATCTAAAGTCAATTCTTTAGTGGATGTGCCAGAATATGGGAAAAGAACAAAATGGAAAAGCATAATAGCACTTGTCTTTTAACACTTGGAGTGGGCTAGCTCCTGTGATGTGTTTACCATCAGAGGTTCTGATTATACACAACATTAGCCATCCCAAATAACACAACAAATCAAACGCAGCCAGTGGAAAAGGACCTTTCAATTGCATTCCCATTCAATAATGAAAGACTAATGGCTATTGCGGTTAAATGACTGCCTTTCAAGTCGGTCTCGCTCTCGCAGGAAAGGAAAGTAATGAAGGGGGACGTCATCTCCATCATTCCGGAACAGACCAGACTGCTGTGGGACGCAAAGGCTAACGGTTAAAGACCCAGTTTATGGACATAATCACTTTCTTTCTTTTCTTTGACAGAAAACAGACAGATCAAAGACAGGTAGATGATTGACAGATAGATGGATTGTGACTTTTTTGTGATACATTAGAAGATCTTCAAAATAAAAGTCATGAAGCTTCATTGAGAACATCAAAAGCGGCCGCAGACCCAGAACAGAGGAAAAAGAGTCCCAGTCGCAAAATTTACCTTTACCAATCTACAGCTCAATTTACAACAAAATCTGTTCATTTTCTTCTTGCCCAACACAAGAAACACAAAGAAAGAAGAAAAGAAAGAAAAAAATCATTATTTGGGTGACGGGCAAATGGTCAGGATTCAAACACACACGCATAGAAAAGATGAATCGTTCAGAGTAAAAGATTTTCTATAACCCTCACCTCATTCAGTAAATGTCCCTGGTTATATTGTATATAATAAATCAGTTCATCATCATTTAAGGGACAAAAATTGTTTATTGGATAAAAAACAATTGTAATTCATTATTATGATGACATCATCATTCTTGTTTACATTATAATCAACAGAAGTAAATGTTAATCAGTGTTGCTCAAAAAGAATATATCTTTGTAGAAAGTTTATCTGTCTAAATCTGTATGAATAGATGTTTAGACTAAATTATTTTTAAAAGTGAAAAACTACCATGAACGATTCAGAAATATCAACACAGTCCCGCCTCTAATAAAATAATGATCCAGCATATTTTTTATCCACTCGGATTTAATCAATGGATAAATGATAGAATGACTATACTATTCAAGCGTATTGTAAATGCCATGTCACACTGTATTTAACACCGAGGATGTAAATATATAATTCACACATTTTATGTAAACATAATTTGAGAAAATGACAATAGCACCGTAAGTGTGCTGAAAAACATCATTTTAACGTTTCTGTGCATGTGAATACAGAATGACTGTCTCCCAGACAATGATCATCCTGTCCTGTTATCTGGCCTGTGATTGCATGATTAGACGGAGAGAGATAAAGAAATAGACGAGAGATTAGGTGCTTCTGAAAAGTCCTTTTTAAGACCCCTGGGCCTCGTAGCTAGTTTGCGCCGAAATGAAGGTTAAAACGAATGCAATCCGATGAAAAAACAAATAAAAGAGAGAGAGAGTACGCTCACAAATGGAGAGAGAGAGAGAGATCGAGCTTTCCTGCAGCATTTCTCGCTCTCAGGCAGGTTAGTGGCCCTCCGTGGGCTTCTCGGTCAATTTTTACGCTTATTTTCATTTTTACTGAGTCTTTAAAATGGCTACGGTGGTGCCAATGGCCTGATTAAAAATCAATTAAATGATTTTCCCGGAATAAATGTTATCTGCTTCGCTCATTTGCACGAGGTAACCTTGGCTTGGGGGGAAGCAAAGAGTTTTAGACAATGGCTGGGCAGAGAGAATAAAAAAACAACAAAAATAATAATTGTGATTAGTGGAAATGTTCAACTAAAATGAAAATATTTTCATCATTCACCTTCCTGTCAATCTATATCCCCGCCAAACACAAAAGGCTAATGTTACGATGGATGGATGATTCTCTGTTCTCTGCTAATTATTCTTCAAAATATCAGGACTGGAGGGACTCAGTTCTGGTTTAGTCAGCAGTGGCGTTTGTATTCTCAGACATTTCTGTTTATACTCGCCCTTGTAAGCAAACATGGTTTCATGCCTCCATTCGGTGGCAGAAATAGGGCTGCAGACAGATGTTCAACGGTTGAAAAATAAAAGCTCTCTTCATAACTCGTAGGGGTTTAGAAAGCCAATACGAAAATCCTATGCAAGCTCACACACAAATATATATACTGCAAACCGTATCTCCACATGGCCACAAATATTCCACAATAACAAGCGAGTGTTATTAAAAGGACAAAACACAACAGCAAAAAAAGCCAAACAAGAATGCTGGAAAATATTGTTTGAACATCCACAGCATAGAAAAGGATGAACAGGAAAAACCAGATTTAGAAACTCACATCCGACTGCTTGGAGGTATTTTACGTCCATCTCTGAACCACGTCACCTGCGGCTGAGGAAAACAGCGGATGTGTGGTGCGGGAATAACAGCTCCCTCGCCCTGGGATACGGCTTGGGTCCGTTCACCTTCCTCAAAACTTCCCATATCTATAAATACAGTAAAACAAAGTACAGTCAATGCATTGTATAACATGCATGAAAAATATGTTAGAATAAACTTTGCATTTAATCTCATTTCAAAAAATTGTTATACCCGTTATTTTAGTAATTCATTTTTAATCAGTTTTGAAGAGTGAAATATAATTGTGCCAACATATAAATTTCTTCAATCACAATTTCTTGTTTTTATCAAATGCTTTAATATGGATGACTTGGACCAAACAAGAAAAGCAATAAGAGCCCAGAATAGACAGAAGAAACTCCTTCAATACTCATTAAAAAAACATCACAAGAAGCTGACCTTGAATGCTTGTCAAATGCATACATGCATAAATTTGAATATAACATGATCACAAATCAAATTATACCCTGATGTCAAAGTTGTTTCTTCAAAATTGTATTTTATTTTACAGTCCTACTTAACTTCTACCATCACCTCAGGAGAGTTTTGGTCATGTACGATAGCAATTTCACACTACCTAATTTCAAATCGGTATAAACTGATGATGTCAAATACTGACTCATAACAACTACAAGTATAACTTTAATTTCCCCTACATACATCTAAAAACTGGCACACAGCACAGAATTCATGGTTACAGTGTCTTTCACCATCTGCTCCGGTTGGAGAGCGTTTGACAGACGTGTTCTGACGGAGCGCCAGACATGGTCGCGGTTGCCGTCGGACTGGAGATGATATGTGCCAGCTAGCTAGCGGCCACGACAATGACCAGAACTGACTCATCCGTACAGACGTTCGCCATGCGTTAAATCAGCAGTCTTTCTTATTTACAACGCTATCGGATTGGGCAGAATAAATGTCCTTGTAGGTGGAACGCTGACATGTGTAATGAACACAAAAATTCTCATGGAGAATCTATGAAAGACACGTTTAACAGCTCTGCTTTTTACTGGCAAAAGTACAAAGCGTGAAATTGTTTGTACAGGAAGTTTTGCCTTTCTTGAAATTTTAAATGAAAGAAAAACATTTTTGTCCTCATTTACCCTCCCTGATCTAGTTCTGTCTCCATATTATTATCTTTTTCCCATTCTTACTTGTTCCACAAAAGAAGAACTAAAGCTCGATATAAGAGGAACAAAGAACATAATACACGGTGTCGAAGCAATATGAGAGCGAGAAAATGACAAACCTTTTTATTGTTAGGATTGATTTACTGTTCAAAAAAAGAAAGCCATACAAAACACATTTTCTGGCTACATGCATTTGTGATATTTCTGGCATCTCTCTAAAAAGTCTTATGTATGAGCCTAGCCCTGAGTTTCTATTAAAAATTAAAGCCTGCTTCCTTAAGATCAAGAGCATTATTCATCAAAAAAGCTAATTAATCAAAACCACTTTAAAAATAACACAATATCCAGCGTGCCAATGTTCTGCCTTTGATATAGGACCGTTGTGATTTCCTGTATTGACTTCGATTGCTCTCGCTCCATCTTTTCAATGAAGCGAAAGATGGACGTCGCAGGTGCTTGAAAGAGAAATGAGAGAAGCAAAGCAAACCAGTTTAACACTGAAAAAATGACATCTTTAAGGAACTCTATGAAACGAAAACTTTATCTGGGGCGAACTGATGCCTTCACAGATAAACTTCGGTAATGACCGAAAGCAGCCGGCGTGAGGTCAATGGGCAGTGAAACTTGAGTCTGGCGCCCGAGACTTGCCACTCGGTTCAAGCACAGCAGCTGTTCTTCATGCTAAACAGATTACAAAATGAAGGAATGAATTAAAATCTGAGCGAGGAAAATGATTGGTCGCCACAACCTCATCAAACTAATGAGGAAGTTAAAGTGGACCAGCTGTGGTGTTGGAGAGGGGCTTTTAAATGAAACGGAGGTACGGCACCTCGCAGACAGATGCTGTTAGTGTAAACCGCACACACAAGGACACAATCTGACCGACTGGTCACAGTCACACGCACACACACAAATTCAAAGTGCTTAAGAGTAACTATGGTTACTTACATGCCACTTGTACTTCGGTTCTCCTCTGCAGCAGCGCTCCGACTCGATTTCTCACAATACACCGATAGAAACCAGCGTGCGATCTGTCCAGAGATGGTATCAAGTACCTATGAAAGATAAAACAAAATTTTACAGTGTATATTTTAGACATTCAAATTACTGCGATTCATTGTGACAGTCTCGTTCTTTACTTATCTGTCAAAACAGTCAAGAGCAACTGAGAACATCCTTTTCATATCAACATATGTTCCTTATCTTTCATGGAAGCAGTCTAGAGAGAATGAAAACACTGCTATAAAATAATAATGTTTTCACTTTATTTCCCATCTTGCAGTGATGACCTTGAATTCTACTGACTCCGAATGTAAATGCACTTGCAGTACCACCTTTTCCTCAGTAGGTGGCCCTCTAACATACAGAATGACTGGAGAAAAGAGGTTTATAATAGGGTGCAGAAGTGAATAAATGGCACACATGATTAAACCATGTGTAGCCAATGTTCTAGAAAATCTCCTAATAGCCAATATGGCATACAAACAAAGCAATAAAGGGTTGGAAGACCAAAAATGCCTATTTACTTCCAATTCTTTTTCCATATAACATGATGACAAAGTTTTCATATTTAGGAGTACTATTCCTTTAATTACTTGCATAGGAATTTAATTCCTGAAGACTGAGCATAAATTAAAAAGCTTGAATGGAAAAAGATTGATATGATACCAAAGTGATGATTCACATTCATGTATGCACTTGGAAAATAAAGATGAGTAAATCATGACAAATAATAAAATAAATTTAGATGTTGACCTGCATGCACTATACGTTTGTCCGAGGCAGTGTACACAACCAACAAAAACCTCATTAGTTTAATTTAATTCTCCCTGTAAAGCGAGTGATATCGCATCATCCTAAAGACCGTTTTAATCCAGCCGAACCACATCTCTCTCAGCCCGACTGACCTGAACTTAAATTAAAATGACCCGAAGCCCCCGCGGCCCCACATTACTGGACTGAAATGATCTCCGACCTAACGGATCAATGATGAGTGAGATAAAAGAATGAAACAGCAGAGAAAAGAGGGAAGGAATTTGAGATGAGAAAGACGCTCTGCGTTTCGATCTGGATGCTTAAAAAAACCATTGACCTCAGATGGCAATCAATACAAACAATGGAGTAGAGACAGTAAAGAGATCTGTCCAGACAGAGTGAACGCGAGAGAGAGAGAAAGAAGGATAATGAGAGGAAAGAGGGAAGATAATGTAAAGGATAAGAAACAAGGAGAAGAAGAAAACAGGGACAGAAACAAGAAAACAACAGTAGAACAGGGTTAAAGGCTTTTGGAAGGTCAGTGTTGGGGCTATTTAGTTAGAAACAAACGTTTCTAACATTTCTCAAATAGTTTATTATCTATTTTTTATTGAATTTACAATAAATCAACTTTCACAATGTAACGCCACAGAAACATTATTAATACACATGATCCCATCCCACATCGACTCCAGACGTGACGTTTAGCTTTCCGCTACCGGTGAGAGAGGAAAGATTGTGTGGGTGTGAACGCCTGGCGTGATGAAAAGTGGAGTGGCAGGGCATGAGTGACAGTCGTCCTGTTAGAACGCAGGAGTTGAGGAGAGCTGTTATTAACAGACTATAATGAACTATCAAACGATATTAGTGATGGGGTGAGCGGGTCACAGATACTGCCAGGCACGGTAAATTGGTTCTTGTGTGAAGTATATTAGCGTTAATGGACCAATTAGGAAGTTTGGGGGGGTATTTCTTACCATGATTGTGAAAGATAACACATTTGTCTGAAACAATAAATGCTGGGTTGTACAGTAGCAGTTAAAAGTTTGGAAACATTTACTCACTGTTGTTTTTTCCACATTTTAGAATAGCAGTAAACTCATCAAAATCATGAAATAACACAATTGTTATGTTGTGACTAAAAGCATACGAAATAAATGAACACTATGTTATATTTGATCATCTTTAAAAGTAGTCACACTTTGTGTAGAACTTATAAAATCATCCTCTTGACATTTTATCATTCATTCTTGAGGTCTCATCCTGAAAAGCATTTTGAACAAAAGAATAAATTTCTATCTATACTGGACTCTTATTGGCTTTTTATTCATTATTAACTCCAAGTAATCCAATTAAAATATACATTTTTAAATACATTTTTAGTTTTCTAATCAAAGAAATTAATATGTTGGCACAACATTTTATTTTTGTCTACAAAAATCATTTCAGACATTGAAATATACACCTTCAAATGAAAAGATCCACTAAAATGATCTACATGACCTCTCAGGAACTCTCATTGCTTCCTATTCATCAAAAACATTCATTTAGATCTGTTAACAGATTCATTAATCATTTTTCTCCATTCTTATCAATTTTTAAAGAAAACAATAACGTAAATCAAGATTCAATTTTCTAAACAAAGAATACGACTCAAAGCGACCGAGCTACGCGCTGCTTGGCTCCAATCTTAAACTTGCTGAGTTCTGTGAAGAGTAAAATCCTGTCACATTCAGGGTGACTTCCTCATTATCTCTCTCTCTCTCTGTGTCTCTAATGAATATAATTAACCTTTAAAGAGCTACGAGCTCGTGCAGCAGGTTGAGGGAGTCAGTGGGGGCTGGGGCTTCAGACATTGATTGATTGATGTTCCAGCCAACGGAGCGCAGTGTCAGGTCTCCTTTAATTAGCCTTCCGTTAACTGAGAAGAGAAAGGGACGAGATAAAGAGAGGAGGCACGAGAGCAAAATGCAGGAGATGAGGTTAAAACGCCCCCCGACTGAGAAACACATACCTGTATGCGCCAACGTTGCCTTGGCAACTTGTCGCCGGCGAGACAGAAACGGTCGGCGTGACCGAGACTTTTGCTTTTACATATTCACAAAAGCGAGTTACTCTTCAAAGGTATGAAAGAAAAACTTTGCACTTCAGGAACTTATAGAATATGTCAAACAAGCTTATACATCTGACTGGAAGACTTCATTGTCCTTTTTTCACCATTTCTTGCTAGTCTTTAACTGCTGTTACTGAAAAAAAAATCATTTTCTGTGTTATCAATTATATGTGACGCAGTCTGTGAAAACCCAGTCATTTTTTGTGATTTTTCTGTTTTCTACATAAAATCATCCTACATAATGAATGGAATATCCTGTGTGAATTTAACATTGATATCTTTAATATTGTCTGAGTAAGGTCATGTCAAAGATTAAAATCATAGTGAAATTAATAGGTGATATTACACTTTGATGTGCGTTATCTCAGAATTAGATTTTTAGACTTTAGCCTGGTTTTCACAGACAGGGTCACATATTGTAAGATATTTCAAAGTTTGAAACTTATTTTGTAGACAAAAATATAATTGTGCCAACAAAAATTAATACCTTATTAGTATCAAATAATGAATAAAAATCTGTCAATAAGAGTCCAGAATAGATAGAAATTTCTTCAGTTTTGTTTAAAAGGCTTCTTAGGTTGAGACCTCAAGAAGTTGGATGATAAAATGTCAATGTTTGTATGATTTTACAAATTCTACACAAAGGGTGACAACTTTTGAAGATGATCAAATATAACATAGTGTTCGTTTATTTTAGATGATTTTAGTCAAAACATGATTCCCACAGTTACAATTGTGTTTTGATGAGTTTACTGCTATTCTAAAATGTGAGAAAACAGCAGTGAATAAATGTTTCCAAACTTCTGGAAACTGTAAATCTGATTCGCAACAATGCAACATTGTAAAAGCACGATCTCAGATGCATCAGTACACTGCCAATCGGCTGTCATATCGTTGACACATTGTAGACCGGCGATACAACAAACCACAGTAATGTTTACATAAGAAAACAACAACGTGCCGTTCCGTGCCATTGCTGTTTTTGATGTTGTGCTGTAACAGGCAAAGAATGAGGAAGAAATCAGGTCTTTTTCTATAGACCTACACTGCAGGTGATTCAATTTTGCCGGGAGAGAAACGCAGCACATGCTCAGCTTGCAGGCAATCTTACAGCGAGCCGTGATAACATCTGCCGCCTATAGAATAATCAGTGCATATAGTTGATGAATGACACAGACTCGCTGTAAGCAAACAATAGCAGCGGTAGCTGTTATAGTGACACTAATGGTGGGTGTGTTGAAATAAGATGAGGATATTTGCTCGGATAAGTCACAGAGAGAGTTCTATGGGAATACTGGAGAAATACTGTTTATTTTACTACCGGGAGTGTTTCTTGGACCGGGAGCAAACGAGACTAATACGATTGATTTAAAACTAATTGAAATAATGATTTATTTCCTGGAGGCTAGTAAATAAAGTCAGAGATTAGATAAGAAGTCCATTTATTAAACGCTGGGCAAACTGTGACTGCATTATGTGGAAGATAACATTAAAATATACTAATATACACTATAATAAAATTGTACAGTATCATGTAAAAGTTTAGACAAAATTGACAAAAAATGTCTCTTTTAATCTGAATGTGTATATTTCAATGTAAGACAAAAAAAATATGCATGCCATCATATTCATTTCTTTAATTATAAAAGTAAAATTTTATTTTTAAACAAATTTTTGGGCCAAATAATGAATTAAATCTAGAGCTAGATTTGTTTAAATATCTTAATCAAACTGACCGGCACGGTATGTACGGTAGCAGGTAAGACATTGTGAGGTGTTTAAAGGTTAATGAGATGAAAGATCACCATTATGATTTAAAGATACGGGTACATCCACACATGCATGTTTGTATGAAATCTTGACCGTGTCATTGGTTCAGGTAAAGTTGTAAAAGTGGGCGAGTCAGCAAAGCTCTGTGGTAATTTGTCCATTGAAGATTTTCAATGCAAAGAGAGCGAGTGATAAATGGTTATTTAAAAGCATCCCAGCTCTCACATTGACCTTTTCTTTCTCCACTCCCCCCCCCGACAGTGTGTGTGTTTGTGTGTGTTTGTGTATGAGGCAGCGCTCTCTCATACCCAAAGGAGACTTTCCCAAATGAGCTCAATCAATTGTCTTCTGGCAGCCGTGTTGTTGTCTAATGTCAGCTCAGCTGACTCTGCTGCTGTGACACTAATGACATCAGCCGGCCCGGGCATCTGATGAGCTCAGTCATTTTCTATCTCTCTTTGACATTGCCAAGAGTACTGTGAGATTAAATACACAATTTAAAGCTAAAACCTTTTGTCTCTGTGTTGCTGTCTTTGTTTGAAACATGAAACTGTAGATTGTTTTACATACTTACCTTTATGACATTTTTAACGTTTTCCAACCCGACAGCTCAATTATTATTTCATTATTATTATTATTAAGTCATTATTATAAGCTTTCTGTTATGAATCAGTTTTAAACATGGATTTTTAATGTAGCTCAATGATTTAAGTTCATTTTTAACCAAATAAAGTTACAGATCACACCTGTAAATGTGTATTTTTCAGTGTTAAAATGCTTTTATCTCACTATAGACAATAAATAAAACATAATGAATTTAAACTTAAGTATGCTGTCTGTGGGTCAATTCACCCTAAAGGTATAAAGGCACATTCAAAAGGTTTCTGTTCGTTTAAGTTTCCTGGCAACCCCGACACAGCAATATTGGTTTAACCAATCTGAAATTATGAAGGATTATTAATGGTGTTGGTTGACTGTTTTATCTTTACATGTTATTCCAAATCTGAATGACTGAAACACATCAGCAGATTTAGCACTATATTAAAGCTTCTCTTTTCTAGAAAGTAGATGGAGACTGGAGCTCACCAACTCCCAAAAGACAATAAGTGCCATTAAAAAGACATAAGCAGAGCCCAAAAGATTCATGCTTCATATTTTAAGCATTATCTTATAAAGTCATAGGACAGTTGCCTATGAGAAGGATGAAAATTAAAGTCATTTTTTACAGATGATCTTGCCCTCAACACTTAAAGGCGAATGAGGACGAGAAGTTTTGGACAAACGAATGGTTCTCGTGTGTACCGTGACCATTATTAAAACACTCTGTATGTGGTCTGAGTGTTTCCTTAAATAAATATTTTGATATTGTTGACTGCTGTTTCTGAAAGCTTTAGATCACAACAGTGCTGGTTTGATAGAAATATTGCGAAAAAGAGATCAGTCTAGCCCTATCATTTAGACTATCATCAGATAAATGTCCTGGTTCCTGTTTCTCTTTTTCTGTTTTCTGTCTCTGGCTTCTTCTCCCTCTCTCACAACTGAGTTCAAGACCATATTTTCACATTAACAGCAACAATTTCACACTGAATCTGTAGGAATTAACTTTAATTCCTTGCAATCATTTGCCTTGTCTAGAGGAGGACCGGTTTGCACAGAGATCTCATAGAAATTCAGTGAAAGATCTTATGGAATACATTTTCACTTGCGCTTCTTGGTTTTGGATTTGCACTCTATTTTCACCTGTAACTACCTGCAGAAATATCTAACAAGGCAATACTTTTTTAAAAGATATTTTGGGAAGATGGTGTGTGCTGGGAAAACACATATAAACCACATTTACGGTTATATGGTCACTGTTTTAATGTCAAATGCTACGCTATATAGTCTACAGTACCGGTCAAAAGTTTGGAAACACTAACTCACTGTTGTTTAGATTTATTTCCCACAGTTTAAAATAGTAGTAAACTCATCAAAACCATGAACCATACATTTGTAAAATCATACTCTTGACATTTTATCATCCAGCTTCTTTTAAACAGCACTGAAGGAATTTCTATCTGTGCTGAACTCCTATTGGCTGCTTTTTAAGTCCAGTAGTTCAATCATGAATAGGTTAAAGGTTCTGAAACTCACACATGCGTGAGAAGAACACAATGACCAGACCCAGTAGATGTGTGTCTCACCCCGTGTCTAATCAGCCGTCATTATCTTTTAATTAAACCTCCAATACAGTTTACATATATATAGAAGAATTGGTCATTAAAAACCTCTGAATTGGGTGACCTGAGTACACCACAGATACAATCACCTTAAATGTGAATCCCTGCTTTTCTACATTCAATCATGTGTTCTTTAGCTAAATCTTTGCCTCAGAAAATAAAGATTCTTACTGCAAGAAGACAAAGGATGATCATTACTGTATATGAAAAATCACCTAATAAAACTACAATGTGTTTACACCTTAAAGAATCAGAATGTCCTCCAAATGATCACCCAGAAGGACTATTTTACTTTATGTTTTATATTAACATTGGTTTTGTAGTAACACTACACAGTAAAGATCCATTTGTTAACATAATTACCTACATTAGCTAACAAGATCTAACAATGAACAAAACTTCTACAGGATTTATTATTCTTCATTTTGTATTTGTTAAACTTAGTTAATGCACAATGAACTGACATGAATGAAAAACGTACTGTACAACTGTATTTGTGTTAACAAACATTAAGAACAATTAATAACTGCTGTAAATATATATTGTTCATTGTTAGCTAATGCATTAACTAATGATGATAAATAAGATTTTACAATCTTACATCTAAAGTGGTAAATGCTTTCTCATTTGTTAGTTGCTTTGGATGAAAGCATGTAAATCTCACTTTAGGTGTAACTGTACTTTAGCTAAATAACTGGATAATGTAACTATAACTACTTTAAATCTTTTATTTCACACTTTCGGTTCCTAAAAACACTGAAGTCACACTTAAAAATGCATTAATTTCACTGCAGAAAAAAATGAAGCTAGACCTCAGAACTACTTTCACCTTTCTGATCCACTTTGCAATTACTTTTAACCATCTGCTCTCAAGGTCATTTTTAATGGATTTTCTTTTCTTTTAAGTTCACACAGGTGTCATGCCAGGTCTAGTTCATCACATTAACTACGGACATGTTCCAAAAATATCCAACAACCAGAAAGTTTGGAAATCTAACAGAATATCCTCTCCATTTTATAATGCAAAACCTAATCAACTAACTTATGTGAAATGTTTTGCCTGAAAAGTATGCTTGTGCTATCTTTTCTTTACAATAAATACCACTTAGTTTGAAATATAATGCAAACACATTTATGCATTTGTAAGCACGCTCAAGTGTCCAAATACCTTTTTAGGCCATTGTTTAAAACACTGAAAGCAATGTTTTACATCAGAAGCTCATCCTCAGCTGAAGGACGTCTAGTTTAGACAGCACCATTGATTTAGTTTTGACTCATCGACACTTACAACTTGTGCTGGTATTTAATTATAAAGCTTATCGTGATAAATGTTACTGTGGGCAATATTTCTCTGAATAATTCTCAGTATCATATTAGCATAACTGTTTATTTTTCTCTGAAATACACAGCTGTTATTTAATGAAGTCTTTATTTAATAAAATATAAATCATAATTTCATTGTGTATTAATTTAAATACTTATTTACTTTCTGAAAAACTCAAACTTTTTTTTTTATTTAATTTTTCTTTTTTTAAATATCAGTTTGCATTTATAACTAAAACTTAACAACAACAATAAAGATGCAATCCATTACCGTGATAATACCGTATTGCTCCACCAATAGTCATGATATGAAAATGTGAAACAGTCGAATGCCTACTCACAACAATTCTAACTAGACAACTATAATTTTACACAAAAACCTGCTAGAGAGGAAATTAGTTATAAATACACAGCAGTGAACACACACCGACCTGTATTCCAATGAGAATCGTGTGATTTCTGTGTCATTGTGGATCCATTTGAACTCCAAAGGCCAGCTTCCCTCGGCCATACACGTCAACACTAACCGATTTCTCTCCAGATGCAACTGACTCGGTACCGGTTCTGTTTTGAAATAAGGTGGAACATCATCTGCAAGGAGACAGAAAGACAGACAGTGAGTTACAGAGGATACAGGGATCTTATAGAAAACCTGGTTTGATCTGCCTGTGACCAGTGACCAAAGAAATTCTACACTGGTGACCAGCAATACCAAGTTTAAGAAGATCATCTCATAACACAAACACAATCATGTCCAGACTTTCTAGGTCTGTGTGCTTGACCAACATCTTTAAGTACTCACTCATCTAATGGAAAGATACTTGGAGCAGATGAGTGTTCAGTTACGCTATAGGAAGATTGTGAGAGCCCTAACAGAGCCAGCGACTGAAATTCAGATGCTAATCATCAGTGTAAATATAGACCAAATTAAATGAACGGTTGGATAATACAATTATAAGATTGAATGATAATCAAGCATTAAAATTAAACTGTCAGAATGATCTATTGGGCCGACAGTTTGCGGTTCGTCTCTAGTTTCAGTAATTCGAGGGAAGTTTTAGCGCTTCAGAGAAGAAAGACATCAGGAGAATTGCCATATAGATGCAATGCATTAAATTCATGTCATTTGTTGTATTGGGCTGGAATGTCACATCATTGAAATCAAGATCACACTGTCATGTATAGCGGTCATAAAAAAGTATTTGGACATTTGTGACCCATCTGTGAAATCCAGGCTAAAGTCACATAATCTAATGAGAGATTAGAAGCATTAAAGTAGATTTAACCATAAAAATGACAAAAATAGGTGATGTGTATTTATTGCTTTAAATGATTATGATTATTGATTATGATTATTGATTACCTAAATATAGATTTTAATCTTTGACTTGGTCTTAGTCAATATTAAAGATAACAAGGTTATATTTTTACATAATGTTCTTTCCATTATGTAGAATGGTTTTATTTAGAACGGTCACCTGTTAAAATGCATGAAAAATATCAAACCAAGTGGCATTTATCAAAATGGCAACACACATTCATTAAAAAAAATATATTTGTTAGGTTTTGATAAAAAGGAGACTCTATTTAAAAGTATGGCTTCATACATCCATTAAAACGGACCAGCTGGTTAAAAGCCATTGCAAAAATGTCTCCATTAGTTAGTGTTGAGAAAAGGTCTGGCATCATTCGCTTGCACATGTCACTTAAACATTTCCTCATCAAATGCAATCCCATTCAAACATTTAAAGTGGTGCTTTAATATTAAAATACTTGAATTTGTATATAGGCTTTAGCAATGACAAAAAAATCCTCAAAGTTCATACATGTAAAAACTTGTTGAAACGGCCTTGCTTTTTAACTGAGAAGACGACTGTCCAAAACTCTTTTTAGCTTATGGCACAATGAACAATATTAGTCCCCAAAGCGTGTAAAGATAAGTCCAGAAAGCATGCATACTTCAAAAATCCACCAGAAGTCTTACACCATCCGTGCAGCTTTGAGATAGACCTAATATTTTGCACCGAGACACTTAATCCTAATCTTGCATACTATTTAGAACGGATCATATGCAAAACAGGATTCATTCACTGTTACGTATAAAATGAAAAATGTTAGAAGAGCCGGTTACTCGTGTGATGTTTAGAAACGAAAGAAAGCGTGCGGGGAGGCAGAAGGGGTGTTGCACGGTTTGGGATATTAGCAAAGTTTTATGAAAATGAGGTGGAAGGAGCCGCACATGAGAGATTTGATCAGACAGGCGAGGCTAATTGTTCCCAAGCGTTCCGAGCAGCACTTTTATCTCTGATAGAGAGATAAGACGACAGAAACCGAGTGAGAGAGAGAGAGAGAGAGAGAGAGAGCGAGAGATACAGTTAAAACAGAAGGAAGACATTGATCATCGATGAGTATCAGGACTCGGGTTTCTCCCTCATTAGAGAACAAATGATCCGACCTGCTAAAAGCCTTAATGATACGTCAATAGGGCTAACAAACACTGTGATGAGCCTCGGAGGGGCACAGACACAACACTACATCACAGTCTCCATTACACATACTGTAAATGACCGCAATGAGAAGATCACGACCCGAGCAAACCGGTAACAAGTACTCGGGGAGCCAAATGCATGAATTGTAAAGGACACGCATCTTAATTGACAGATATGAAAGCGCCGGATGAAGGACTCAGTGGGTGGAAAGACGAAGGTTTGAGAGAGAAGGCTTTGAAATACAGAACTCAGATTACCATAGCATGTCTTTTGAGAAGAGCTAGACTAATGGGTGCTGCTGTTAGATCCAGGCGCTGAAAACTGAGAGATGTGGTTTTTAAAAAGCTGTCGGAGAGGTTCAAGACGGGAGGTTATATGCTCTCAGAAGATACACAGCAATTACGGTCTCTGTGTCTCTTGTGCTTGTTATCGCCTGCGCAGAAAAGGAGAGGGGTCAGGTGGAGACCCCGGGGACCACGCTGGTTGTTTTGGAGGTTGTGAAGCCGAAAGGGTGACACAAAAAGTGAGGCACAAACGCCATAAAGAGAATTACACTTTTACACTCATTAATGAGTATCACACACAAGCACACACACTGCCCAGGGGTTAACATCCATAATTAAACAAAGTCTATCTGGTTTCTATTAAAAGTATGGGCACCTCTGGCCCTTCTAACACTCTCTCTCTAATGATCCATCACGCTTTGGACTAATTAAAGAGAACTGGAGGTGTCACATGCTTACAAACATAAAGACAAATACAAATATATAAATGAATGCACAATTATTGATTCAGATAATGCTGGTTTTGGTTTTTGGTTAGAGCCATGAGTGTTTTTAACATGAAGTGATATAATATTACTGTCACTGCACATATTGAGCATACACATGAAAAGATTTACAGTTTTAGATATTAGATATGCTTTAAACATTTTACATCTTTTTTATTGTATATAATGTTAGGTATTTTATAAACATCATTATCTTCTCTCTCTCTCTCTCTCTCTCTCTCTCTCTCTCTCTCTCTCTCGACTTTTATTTTTGGTTGAACTACCCCTTTAAGGACGTCCTTTAACACACTCCATCTCTGACCCATTTATGCACACATTTTCAACATCTGTGTTTCAACATCACGCCGTGTCATCTGGGCACAGGGTGTCTGTTGACAAAGTCATCACAAGTGGCTAAACTGCTGTTTGTCTTTATTTAGCCAGTGTGTGTGTGTGTGTGTGTGTGTGTGTGTGTGTGTGTGTGAGAGACACCCAGTGCAAGGCCAACACTTATAAACACAGTTCAGTTCAATAATCACAAGGCCATTCTCTCTCTCTTAATAAACTCTTTTTCCCAGAATGCCTTGCTAATCCCTCTTTCCCCAATGAAAGATCACATCAGTTCAGCTGGACAATCTCTGAAGAACCATATGAAGTATGTTGCTACAAAGAGGGATTTAGAGATTAGAGACTGAGTAAAGGGCCATTTACACATAACCCACTGTTTAAAGACAGCTAGACGCAGCCCAACACAATAGAGAAAAAATGAAGAAACCCTTTTAAATTGATGCAAAAAGATGTTTATCTGACAGATTTTCAAACAAGCAATTAAAAATAATTAAGATTAAGTGCAAGAATGCATGTTGGGTAAACAATAAGAATCTCAAACTAAACAATGCACGGTTCTTCAGTTGATGTATTGGGTCATTAACTTACAGTAAAAGAATTACATCTCTGTGTCGTGCCAGACAAGAACACCTGCACTGGACATCGTAGATATCCACAAAGACCTTAAAGTGTGTTTAATGATGGAGATATTCACACACACTTTCTTTTGTCTGTGAAAGTTTCCACTTTAGCCCAGACAACGTAAAGCACCTGAGAAGATTCAATGAAAGCAACTGGACCTTGTAATAGATTATGGTGAAAACGTTTGGAATAGATCTACAACTTGAAAATAAATTACATTCCAGATGTTATTGATTTACTCACACACAGGGATCATGAAACATCTCCTTGAGTATGTCTGCACAGAAATGTCTTCCAAATATACTTCAGCAGGTCTTCACTAGCAAAAATACTCTAATCATGTTTTACTTGAAATCTAATCATATCAACAGGTTTGTGTAAAGTTTAGGGAATAGAAAATGTTATTAACCGGAAAATCTTTGAAAAGTCATCAGTAACATCCTGACACAAACCTGTATATGTGTGTGTGTGTATGTGCCGTCAGCATGTGTGTGGGGTGAGGAAGTTTAATTTCCCCACAGCTGGAATAAAACCTCTCCAGCGGACTGTCTGCGCTAAGCAAATTATGGCATTATGATTATGGAAAGCAAATCTAATCCCGCATTACGATAGACAACACAGCAGACACAGAGGATGTATCAAAATCTCTGTATAACCTTCATGTATGACGTCAAACAACTTTAACACCTTCACTGACGACAATAAATAATGATAAAAATGATGTCAGGTAATAATGCCGTGCAGAATCGCAATCTTAAGAGTCAAAAACACTCTTAGAGTCGTTACATTAATGAACAATACATTTGCCAAGTCACATTTTAATGACATGCACGCACAAAACTAAAATAGTCCGAAAACACAGACAAAGGCAATTTGTCACCCTGGCATACAGCCAGCCGCGCCTCTGACGTAGGTGTAATCGCACGGTTATCATTACCAGTCAGCAGGTGATGTGCGAAGATGTTTTAGTTTGGTTTTCAATTTCATTTTGAATTTGTCAGATAAGCGAAGACAAACTATCAGCAACCACATAATTTTTTTAAATAACTACAGACAAAGCTTGTAGCTGAAAGATATGCATGAATATTGGAAAATTGAGCTGGGAGACGCATGTCTATGTATGTTTTGTTTGCAGTTTGTCTCCTAATATTTGTAAGTTGCTTTGGATAAAAGCGTCAGCTAAATGCCTAAATGTAAGTTTGTGTCATTCCAGGCAAACACATCATGTATTACTAAAAAGGAGGAATAAAAACTGCTTACATTTTTTACAATACAGAAAGGTTCTGTGGATGGTAAAACTTCTTTATGAAACCATCCAGGCAAAAATGGTTGGCATTTATCTGTAGGAGTGTACAGTAGGCATTTAACTTAAAGTGCTCAGTATGCATTTGAAGTGCTATCTGTGTATTTGTGCTCATACCTCCTTTAATCTGATGAGCTTCTCAATTTTCTGCTATTAGAAAAAGAGCAGAAACAATTATTCAGGTATAATTGTCCTAATTGCTGCCGCTCTGGCGGGAGGCGAGTGGAGGATCATGGGAGCTTTGGTCGCCCAGTGGAGATGAATGAAGCTATTATCCGAGCACTCGTCCTCGCAATTTCATTTAAGAGCAGATGGCAATGATTAGAGCCGTAACATTAAGTATACTTTTAATGGACTTATTATTATTCTACTGTTATTTTTACTAATGTTACTATTGTAGCTATTCAAATATAGAGCACACAGAAGGGCCAGTATCCCTTTCTTTGATTTCATTACGTTGTAAACTCACTTTTATAGTGTTGCATGTTTGTTTATATGTATAATGGAACAACAACACACAAATAGAGTCATACCGCTACGCTATAGGTTTTCCAGCATAATGAAAATTAAAGAAGTACAAAAGTGCACGAAGGGGTTATGGGATTGATTCTGCATAATAGTACTGGCAAACTTGCATACATACAGAGAAAGATCAGCAAAGTCTAAATTACTGACGTATGAATCAATTAAGTACTGCGCCTTTAAGTTAATGTGCTCTGAATCTTTCATTACTGTTGAAGGTCATGGCAATCTCTCACCTTGTCACTGCCATAGGTCATGTCATGGGGTGACGCACGGACAGCAGCACTTCTCTACCCACACGTTCATTTAAACTCGTCTATGGAGAAAATAAACTTTTCTTGCCTTAAACAGCTCAACACTTTTGAGAGCTGATGCTACAGCACTGTTGGCCCAGTTTAACCAGTTAAGAATAAAGTATACACTACTGGCAGTGTGGTAAACACTAGAACAATATGGAATAAAATTTTTCTTCATCTGCTTCCCACACAAGTATGCAAATCACCGTTTTCCAGCAACATCAACTCTCTAGTACCTAAAATACATAATTTAGTTCAGAAATACATAATAGAGTTCATTCTCCCGGAAACATGAGCGGTGGGCTCGGTGCTGTTAGCATAAAGCCGTCTTGCAGTCTTGGGTTTATGAGGATCGAAAGCTCTTTTTGAATGAGAAATCGTAAGGCTTTGAGCAGTCGGGCTGGACTAATTCTTAATTCACTCTTAAAGAGCTTCTAATGAAGTAACCTTTTCCCATTAAACTGCAAACAAAACCCTGAGTGCTAAAACAGAAGAAAATGGAAGAAAAGAAAGAAAGAAAGAAAGAAAGAAAGAAAGAAAGAAAGAAAGAAAGAACATTATACACTGACAAACTTGGCTATTCTTAATACAAACTTTTTAAATAAGGTCATGTGCACAGATTGACGACTGGTTGTGTAGTCTGTCTGTGTTGTACTATATTTTACTGTTATTTTACATTTCAGTCATTACAGTAACATACTTCAATGGTTTTAACAATTACAAAAATTTCATTTGTTGTAAAAATAGTAGAACCATGTTTTTTGGTGGATTAAATATCATGGTTAAACTACTAATTTCCGGTTACCATTTTTTTTTACTACAAATACTTATTTTCTACGACATTTACTGCAGTAAAACCGTGATTTATTTCTAGTAGGGTTACATTAACCTGAATTTTACAAAGCAATGTCCACATTTCTAAGGGAGACGCTTTAGTTTTTAGCTCCACCAACATTGAATGATTTGCTTCCTAGACAGTAAAAATATCAAATTTTCCCAATTGTATCCACAGATGTCTTTGCTAATCCCAAAATTTGCACCGACCATAAAACCACTGCATGAGGAAAATAAATGCTGTTCGCTATTTTAATAATGATGCTTACCAAGCACCATTCATATCATCTTAAATTTTCTTTCTGCTTTTGTAACAAAACAGTGAATATTCAGTAAAACAACATACTGTACCACCGATGACAAAACTTATGTTTCTGTCTATTGCTGGTAATGTAATTCAGTGATACTGTGCTATTAATGGCAACATATAGCATCTACATTCACAAGTGCAAAGTCAGACTGTATAGCCTCAGGTACAGACCTTTCCAGCTCATCAGACTCATTTCTGGCACTTTTCTTTACCATATGTCTACTCTTTGCCCAATAGCCCATCATCTGCCAATACACAGTGTTTCTAAATATATATTCCTTCACACAGAAACAGAAATGACATAACAAGGAGAATAAAAATTAGATCAAATACAGAAACTGTGTGGACGCATGTATAAGAGCATCTGAACATAATCATCTTACTTTCTCTCTCTGTAAGCAATCTCTGTATGTCCCAGTCGCTCAATTTTACTGACACCTCCATTAACCGACCTGTCCGTCATCTCTTCCGTCCCGCCCCATTTGGATACTCTCTCTCCAATGTCATTACCGGACCGCATGCTGAGTGACATGTCTCTCAGCCAGTTAGTCCATCAACATGTGAATGATTGACAGCTCCAATGACCCCATCATTCGATTTCACACTTCCATAAGTGTATGATCTCCTCCCCCTGAAAGTCCACTGACAGAAGAAACTTTCTGGGCTTGTCAGGAAAATAAGACATCTTCATTTTCCCTAGACAACTTTTGCAAATTAAGCACAACTGTGACGGAGAGTTTGAGACGAGATGGTTGTAATGTTCAGATTTAACAGCTTGTGTGCTGCCCCCTGCTGGACAGTTTTAAAATATCTTAAATTAAAATCACCATAACAAAAAAACATCACAAATGAGTTGTTTTGAATACAATAGGGTTGCATACATTCTCCTACTTCTTAGATATTTCTCCAGAGAGAAAGACACTAGTAATCTCATATGCTGAAAAACAATTAAAATTCTAATAGTTTCTATTACAATTACCACTATATGAACCATCAGCAGTTCACCATTACAAAATTCCTTTATCTAGTATGTTTTTGGTCTTGTTTCAGTAGGATTTAATGGTGTTCGATTGATTCCCGTCCACTAGATAACATCCCACCAACAGAATTACCAGTAGAGAGCCACAGAAGCCATTAAAGTTTCCATCAAAACCAATAAAAGTCCCATTATAACCATTAAATCCATTAGAATTTCTGTGATGGATTCTATTGTTTTCCTTAGCAGGCTTTCAAAAGAGATCTCAACATCACAAACTGTGCTCGGATTTACCAAGATAGAAAAGTGTGCAACGTCAGCAATTTCTTATCAAATTCTTTCTAAACCTACATTATTGTACAACTCATAAAGTCTCATTTGTGTTTTTATCCATTATTTCACCTAAAGAATTTTTAGAAGAAGCATCTGAGACATTAAACTGATATCTCCATATCTCTTATAAACAGCACATTATCAAACTTGTTACACACTGTAAATGTCTACACATAGATACTGTTAACTAATATACCGCACATGCAAATGAATCATAATTTCTCAGAAGTCGTGTTTTCTCTACATGTCCACCTACACACAAACAATGTACTTTATCAGAGCCCCACGCACACACACGGCTCACTTTAAATGCATGTGATTTGGCACTTCAGTCCTGAGAATAGCCCTGGTGTTAATGAAACTAAATTTCACACTTTAACCTGACATAGGATATCACACATAATCCATACAGCACACACTTCCAGCACTTCAGCCCATCTACCAGTGCTTTCAGAATAGGTAAAACCCCAGTATCGTACATCGAATTTTACTTACAAAGCAACGAATGCATCATTTTGTTTTGTATTTGTATGGGTGTTGTCTTATAATCTTCGTGTTGGATTACTGTATATTAACACAAGGCTTTGTGCAGAGTTAGTAAAGAAATATATTGTCACCTGGTCTGCATATATTACCAGCATTATTCACATCTTTCAAACACTAAAGAGAAGTTAAAAAAACTGACACCAAAACAGCTTCTTTAGGAGAAACGTTGCTTAGTCACGTAGCTCTCGAGAAGGTGAGAAAACAATTAAAAAACGTAGAAAAAAGTGAAATTTTACAGCTTCTTTCCTGCTATCTTCTTGATATAAAGTGTCAATAAAGAAGTTTAGCTTGTGCTTTAGTGTTCTGGAAGTTTTGTCTAACGATGAATAAACTGCTATGCGTGACTTGATCTTCGCTGTGATATTAGGTAAAGAAAATAACAACTGTGCAAGCAAAAATAAATAATTATCTGGCATGAAGAGCCACCTACCATATTAATGTCCAAAAAACAATTAGCAAACAATCATGTTTAAATCACTTCCTAACACATGTTCCTTTGACCTCAACATTCTAAATGATTATTAATTATAGGTTTTATTTCAGGGTCACCAGTAAACGGGTGACATTTGACATTATGAGTTTAAACTGAGCGACATCCTACAATACATGCAATGTGATACCGGGGGAAATAATAAGACATCATTATATTGGAAGAACATTGTTTACATTAACCTGATAACTGTCACTGCACATTTTCAGCATACAGATGAAAATGCACTATACTACAGTTTTAAAATTTTTTAGATATTTTAATGTTTTTAATGTTTTTTTGAACTATTTTTTTAAATAACGTTTATGATATGAAAATGTGTCAAATATTTATTCTCGAGTCTTATATCTTTATTTACTTAAATGTTTTATAGTTAATTTTTAATCTAATCATGACAAACTATATATTGATGTAAAGGTATAAGATTCAAGATTAAATATTTGCCAAATTTCATAACAATAAACATAAATAAAAAATGTAATGTAATGTAATAATGTAATTTATAAAAATACCTAAAATAAAAAAAATTCAAAAGACTTAAAAATGTTTTACAAATATCTAATATTAAAAAAATAAAAAATGTAGTTCAGATAGTATATTTTCATTTGTCTTGATTTATCTTAACCTGATTCACAATGGTACGTAATAAACGTAATAATGTATAATAATGTATAATTCAAGCTGTTGGGTATGATTTCACATATGTTGGTTTGACATCATTTGCCTTGATCACAAATAAAGTAAAGTATGCAAAGTAACCTGCAATTTTATGTTACAGAGATGGCGATATATCGTGAAGGCTAAAGCTATTGATTGCAGCTTATGCAACTTTATTTTCAAACTTTTTAACAAAATTGTGACACCAACAAGAAAGATTCACTATAAAAAGTGATCGCAGCAAAAACTAAACAACACTCCACTGCTTTCCTATGAAAAATCTTCAGTCAGAATGATAAATGCTCCAGACGGCAGGTTTTTTAAAACAAGCATCTAATGATGGTGCAAAAAAGACCTCAGCTTGCATCACACACCGCGATCAATCAGTGACGTAAGGCCGGTCCATTCCACCCCCAAATATAAGAGGTCGCTGAAAGCCATTCATTCCTGCTTTGATACGATTATGAAACAAGTTTAATGAGTCAGACACAATTCACAGCTATATTAGTTATTAAGAATGAAATGCTGGTTTGACTTTGCAGGCAAAATAAACCCATAAAATGTTGTGTCATTTTGAGCATATGTGAGCATCTTTGTACCACACAGGTATACACACACATTTTTAAATTGTCACCGGTGAAGGTCATGACCATTTCTCATTTGCCCTTTGGCATTAAAAACACACACACATTCACAGATACATATTTTTATAAATTCAGACAGCAATTTCCTAATGGTGTGGTGTTGCATAATAAAAAAGACATACACAACACAACATCATTTGCCTGCTGGACTTGTGTATACTACAATTCACACAAAAGTCAAAAGGTTATTTTAGCCAGGGTTAACAGCCTGGGCCACATTTCTACATTTCGTGTAAACATCGTTTTGACAAACAAGTGTATTGTTCTTTCAGGAAAAGCCACATTGTGGTATAACATGCTTTTTTTCCAAAGCTCTTAGCGAGATTTTGACCTTGAACAATAGTGAAAAGCACATTTCTGTACAAACCTACGATGACTGACAAAACAAAGCATGACAAAACATGATTGTTAGAAGCGTCATATAAGGTTAATGGAATATTGAATGCTTCAAATGTGCAAAATCTGAGAGGAAAATCTTAATATTCATAACCAATGTTTGCTTTTTAGTCAAAGCAATTGCACCAAGAAACTATCAGAAGTAACAATTAAACGAACAATATCTCACGACGTTCTGAATACGTAGGAATTGTGATGCACAGATAAAGGCTTGCACAGACATACACAAGATCTCACATAAATGTTGGCAGGAAATGTAAAAGTCAGACAAGCAGCTGGACTATGAATGACCCAATGCTTTTCGCTCTCGGGCCTTTTCTGATGCAGATGAAGTCCTAATGGATTTTGCAGATGCATTTTTCTCCTGCTCTTTATCACAATGGACAAAATGATTTCTTTTCTTGATTGAATATTTGAAGCTCTTTGAGACCTTTGAAAGCATCTTTGGGTTTTGGACCTGTTCAACACGGACTGTACTGTACGTCTTTCTATATACTTTAAAACACACACACTTCCTTTTTTATTTCTCTGCTTACAGTTATATTAACCTGATAACTATCACCACACATATTGATCATACACATGAAAATACTACAGTTTTTGACATAATTATTTATTTAATTATTTTTCATTATTTTAATTATAAAAAAAAAAAATTATTTTTTAATTTCAGGTATTTAGGTATTTTTAAAGACATCATTCACATTAAGAAAAAATATTTAATCTCAAGTCTAAGACCTTTCCATCAATATATAGTCTGTAATGATTATATTAGAATTGACAGATAACAGGTTAAAGTTTCATCAGAACATACCCAGAATTAAACAAATGTTCAATAAATCTTACACAATGAACTATGATCAGAAATGTAATACCTCTTTAGGACAAACAGGTGTAAATAAAAATTAAATTAAATTAAAAAATAAAAATACTGGCAGTCTGTCAAAGTAAGACTCATACCACCATATTTGATGATCCAACAACTACACAAGTACCAGACCAGCACTAACCGCCATAAACCAGCCCGGAACATCACCGTGTTTTCATCAGGAATTAAAAGAAGAGTTTCCTCCTGGAGGGAAGAGCAGCGAGGACATGACAGTGACGCGACTGGAGACAGACAGATGTTCTGGGACTTGGGTACAAGGCAAATGAAACAACCCTGCGCACCTGTCAGCCTAAGGAAATAAAGCACCTTCAATGAAGATGGAACACGACAACCCCAAGAAAACTACAGAGCAGCATTATTCAGGAAATAAACAAGCGCATTAATGCTGCGTGAAGAGAAGCAGACGAGCACAATCGTCAAAGCAAACTTTCTGGGAAACTGTCAACGGTCACCAAGGATGGCAACCGGTCCTATATATAGAGAGAGGCTGGAGAAGATTGCAGTGTGAGTTTTCAGCAAAGGTGAGAAAGAGAGAGGTGAGATGAACAGGGCACGGTGATCGATTGTTGAGAAGAAAATGTTCACACAGGAAGGAAAGAAGAGGGAAGGGACCGTGACCAGAGATTGACACCAAACCAGTTACTTTTTTGGGTTGGTGCACGTATAAAGCTACTGAAAAACTGAATGTCTTCAATGAGCCAAAAATTAGGACATTTATTCACAAATACAGCAGCTGATTTCTTTTGTTCGATCTGTCTCTACACAATCTCATCATGACACATTATATAGAGATGGAAAGCTGTATATATATTGTCATTACAGTAAACAAACAAAAAATGTTAATGTTAAAAAAGATTTACTGAAATTGTAAAATATTGTAGTTTGGATAGGGCATTTTCATGTGTGTGTGGATTTCTTTGCCAATTTTAAGCATTTAAATGAAAATGTTCAGCATATATTTATACAGTTAACATGAACTACACAAACTGAATACTTCAGCATTTCGTAGACAGCCTCGATGTTCTATTAAAAATGGTTATTTGAAATGAACTGCAAGCTATTTAGAAACACTGTTTCTTCACAGCACTGAAGTTTATTTAGCGGGAACCTTGAGAAAGATATTATACCCAGAGAAAAGTGCTCCTCTGAAGAGAGGAAACAACATTTACTCATTTGATCTTCTCTGCAGTACACACCACACAAAGGTAAGACCATCTGCAATGAAAATCTAATTAGTAAACAAGCTCGCGCACATAATATTGAGCAGACAGAAAAGCCCGGCCTCATCTAGTTTGATTCAAAAACAACATGGTGTCACTTTCCAAAAGTAGGCCGAGTAATAAAATGAGGAAGGCAAAGTATAGATTTCAACCTATCAGAATTCAAGGGCATTAGCATTAATTTAGAGGTTTCTCACCATCTGTTGTGATTGTTTACACTTGCCTGGGTAATTAGTCCCTAATTAGTGAAGAGTTGCAGGCATGAGGAATACGCAATGGAGAGATGTATGAAAAAAACAAGACTTTCTGACAGTGTTGAAATGAGACGATATGATACACCCAACTACTCTAAATAAAAATAAGCTGATTTTACTGGAAAATAGCCTGCAAACCCGTTGTCTTCAAACCTTTCAGTTTTCAGAGAAGGTGAAACTAAACAGGTAAAGTTGTATTTACAGAGACTATTTAAAGCAGCAGACAAATCAAGGTTACACTTACAAAATAATTAATTCATATAAACATAAATAATAATTTACATGATTTCATTGTGGACAGGGTCCATGTTTTCCAAAGCAACTTATCATATAAATGTGACATCTACATATTAGAATGGAAAACTTGACCACAGAACAATTACAATAGTACTAAAATGAGATAACACCTCTAGGACCTCTATTAACAACTATTTAAAGGAATAGTTAACCTAAAAATGGACCCCAATGCCTTGACCATAGTAATTTTTATTCCTACTATTAAAAAGGCAATAGGGTCCAATTTGGGGGAACTATTCTAAATGCCTCATTAGTTCTTATCATTTGACCAAATAATCCAAATAGTTTAATGCAGATGACTTGTGTAAGAAAGACAAAATTGGAGTTTATAGTTGCATAATAGAAAATAAAATTACTACTTTAAATGACTTCAACAAAACATCTTAAAATACAGTGAAAAAATCTATGCAGAGTATATGTGCTAAAGTGCCTGTGATGTGCACAACTCGCCCACAAGTTAAGGTGTATTTTCAAGCTTATCCAAAGAAAAATGTTCTGATTTCATATATCCTTAAAGAAGTGAAAGCTGTTCAGAATCTAAAAGTGCTTTTATGTATTTGATGATTTGTGCTTGGTTCAGTAAAAGATGTGTAAAGCTCATAGCACGAGTTCAGATGCCTGTAAGCTTAGAGAAAATAACCTCAGCTGGTTTCTCTACATGCTGCCAATTTTCCTCAAAGCTGCGAATCAAATGCATGACAATACGTAATCTCTGCCCTATAAACAAGAAGTTACCTATGGAAAGCAGAGACCGTCAGTTTGAGAGCGGTAGCCTGGAGCCAAACACGCGGCGGAGGAACGGGCCATGAAACGGCTTGTTAAAGCCAAGAATTCACAACAACTGGGTGAGAAGCTGCTAAAAAAGCATAACATGAAATTACAGCAAGAAACAGGAAAAAACTGTGTGGAAGAGACAGGTAACCTTTAACATCTAGCAGTCCCTGCGGGGTGCAGACATTCACGCGTGTTTAAATGCCATCCACCACACGCCATATGTTGATTTGAGGTGTTGTATCCGTCATACATCAATCACGCGGGAAAGTCTTGCTGTTTTGATGTTGTGTTGTTTACTTTGAAATGCAGCTGTCAAATGAAACTCTTGCTGATGTTCTTGTCAGTATTATGAAGGACAACCCTCTACATTTCAACTCAAAATATCTTTTACTTATTAATAATGTAAATCATCCAGGGTAAAACTTCTTTATTGTACCCACATTGGAGTAGAAGAGATCTGGGAACAGACTGTATTCTGAATGCTGTGTGTATTTTGGATGGTGCAAGACCAGGTCTCACATTCGTACAAGGTCTACATTGCTCTGCTGTAACACAAATCTCCTCGACTCAAACGACCTCACGCTAGACTCCAATCTTACAGAATATTTGTGTGTTTTAGACTCTTTGATTCTCACTTTTTTCTGCCACATGTCTGCAAACCATCATCATCAAAACAAACATTTCTTTTTTGCCAAAAATGATTCAGTCACCCGCAGCTGGTATCAGAACTTCAAAGATTTCACTACTGGCTCAATCAATTAAAAATTAATTGAAGACAGGTTTCCTGATGTGAGGGAATGACTTTCCCCCACAAAGTTTAGACGTGTTATTTATTTATTTATAAAAACACAAATTAAAATGATACAGAAGAGTAAAGGCCTGTAAAATAACTGTACTATATACTGATATACACTCTTTCTAATAAAGGTGCTTTCTGTGTTGCCATAGAGGAACTTTTTTGGTTCCCCAAAGAACCTTTCTGTCAAAAGCACCATTTATTTTTCAACTTGTTAAAGTCTAAATAAACTTTATTCATTACAAAGAACCTTTTAAGAAAGAGAAAGGTTTCTTTATGGAACCATACAACCAAAAATGGTTCTTCTATGGGAATAGGAAGCGTCTTTATATTTAAGAGAGTAAAAAGAACAAAAGTTATAAAAAGTTATAGGCATGTCATGATTATAGTGCATTCTGAAATAAATATTACTTACATAACAATGACTAGAATATTCTGATGTACAACGTATTTACAGGTTTATGTGAATACATTTGCTTTCATAAATGAATTTAAATGTAAACCACTGAAAAATTTAGTTTCTTTTATTAGCAATATTGCAATGTACTAGAATTATTCAGAACTAAATCTCCACTGAAAACTCTGTGAATGACAGTCATGTTTGTTAGCAGAGACCTATTAACTTAATCGGATGTAAATAGGACTTCAGAGACAACTCTGATATAACGTTCCTCCTTTGAAACGCACAGATAAACCCGGACGGCCGGGAAAACCACGGCACTTTCTCGAGATGTCTGCTGTGTCTTTCAAAACGCCCCAGAGCAATGACATGTGAGCGATTTTTCTCGCCTGCTTCAATGCATTCGGCTCAGCCAGCGAGACTCCAGGACGTTCTCGTTGTGTTTAGCATGCCACTCACACGGCTACACGGGAATGATATTTTCTCCTGTGCCTCTAGTCAAACATTCCTGTGAGAAATCTTTGCTAATCTAGTCCTGTTTAAAAGCAGCAATTACAGGATCCACACGATTTAATTATGCTAGTGTGAAAGCACAGCGTATACATTCTCTCCCTGTGGATAATCTGTGTGTGGAGATCAAAGTGCACACACACACGCTAACACACGCACGCACAACAGGAAGTTAAGGTTCAGGCATTACAAGTTGGATACATTCGTGGATTACAAGAAAGCAAATGTGATACTGGGAACTAAATGAACACAATTATGACATGCAAAAGTAAAAATAACAGCATTTCATTTATATGCGACCTCCTTCCGTGACCCAATGCAAATACAAGATCAATGGCACCCCCATGCTAATAACAACTCTAATAATCTAAACTGCTTTCTGATGCTAATGATGATGTCTGCAATAATTAGAACGAATTAAATGTTATCGAGTGCCATTTGCAGCGGTCATTGTCCATTTAACCATGTTAATCGTGTTTGTCGCAGAACCCCAGCTAGTATTTAGATGAGAGTGCATGTGCATTTCATATAGATGCAAAGATGTTGTGTGGACTTTAACAAACACATGATTAAACATAAGGAATAATCACATGTAAATAATGTCTCCAGTCTAAAGTGTAAAAGGTTATCCGCCCAAACACATGAAAATCAAAGGCGGCAAAAATGTAAATGTCATTAGTTTGTCGGAGTGGAAAGATGTTTGCTCGATTGTTATGTTAACTCATGTATGTGTTGAAGTGCGGAGGTTGTATACACGCATGTTCAAACACAGATTTTGCTCCAGGCATGAGCAGATTTAACACATAAAGTCAGATACTGATCTAATCATACGTTTTATGAAGTTAAAAGTGACATATGAATAAATAATTTGACTCTGGTCAATATCTTGGGTAGTTTCATGACATTTACATGCATTAATCCAAGTCTTTCTCTTGAATAATAAAATCATTTTAACTTAAATCAATATTTTACATGCATTTATTTATTCAACAAACAGCCACATAACAAGCCAGATAATGTACAATCAGAGGATCATATTGCAAATTTACCCCCCTTTGGGCAGATTCAATACACAAATTTTTCTAAAAATATAATTACATCCACAAATTAGTATCCCGGGAAGAGCTGTCTAACCATAATATTTACATCTGAAGATTGCGTCACCTCTCCATTTAATGTTTATGTAACACAAAACCATCAAGGTACAACCAAACAAAGAAAACAATGGGCCTTCTACACACAAATTACATATGTATTTCAGTTAGCACAAGTGAATTTCTGCATGCAAAAGCCATTGTACCCTCGACAAGAGGGAGACGTTCGGTTTTCTTGTCCTTTCTCAATGTTCTGTCCTGCCTTCCTCCAGAGATGACAGATGCCTACCACTCTCCGTCTGGTCACTTAGACCTATTTCAGTATGACCTACTGACATCCACCATCATTCTCACTCCCTCCTTTGGTAGGTTTCTCAGTTATACCCTAATGATGTGTACTTTTTTACTCCTTAACTAGACCAAAAGTCCTCTGGTGTCACCGACAGATAGACCCTCGCACCATTTTCCACTCTCCTTACCTCTTATATTCTGCCTTTTCATCCAAATCTTTCTACTTTGTGTCATGTCTCTTGATGGGTTATTTGAAGCTATTTCCAGCATCAACTTCGATCTGTCCCTGTGAGAGCTCTTGCAAACAAACCACAGATGCAAGGAAATGTGATCCGCTATGGGAGAAAAGCACCCAGACAATTGCACAAACATGGATGTAAAGATATAGAGTGGATACAGGGCGACACAAACGAGGATGAAGTTCTAGATTCACTGAACTTCAGTTCTTCAGTTTATTTTCTCACATTGATGTATTTCCTCTTGAAACATGAAGTCTGGACAGAACATTATATAAGTATATGTATATAATTATATAATATGTCAATTTGGGGACGGGACATTCTTACTTTTGAAAGCATTGGATTGGACAAATTTGTTTGTTGCCAGAAATATGATTATCATATTTGGTGCGCAGATACTGCTTAGCTGAACTGAAAATCTCACTAAGATGCACAATTCACAATCTTTTTACAATTTTATTGCATTCAAGGAGGATTGCATTACAAACGTTTTGACTCAAAGTCATAATTCTGTCATAATTCATTTGCCCCCATCTTGTTCAAAACCTTTCTGTGTAACACAAAAGAGGATATTTTAACAAATGGTTTTGTCAATGGAAATCAACGGGGATCAATGTTGTTTGTTTTACCAACATTCTTAAAAATGTCTTCTTTTGTGTTCTGCAGAAGAAAGAAAGTCATACAGGTTTGTAATGACATGAAGGTGAATGAGTATTTGTAAACTATCCCTTTATTAAGTATCATCAATGTTTTTGTTCTTGCATCCTGAATTTAAAATCAATTTTGTCAAAGTTGAGCTGCATAAAAACATATAAATGTCTTCAAAGCTAACAAACGTGAACTAAAAGCCACAAACACTAATCATCTGTGCAAAATTACATTGAATCTTTCTGCTTGATTGTTGAAGTATAGATGTGGCTTTAAACCCCTGGATGCACAGACCAAAGATTTAAAAAATAAATAAATAAATAAATAAACAAACCTTAAGACCACAATTAGTCTCTATTGTAATCGACATGCAACAAATGCAGTCGATTGACCTCAACTTGAACTGAACCCAGAACATTCCTTTACGCCTATTTAGCAAAACTGCTTTCATTTCCATGTAATTGAGGATAAAATAAGTCCGGAGTCTCAGTGGATAATAGCTCAAGATGGAAACACCGTGACCATAGAACTGCTGGAGCAAACTCACATTCATCCATCGACACCGTGCACTACATCTAAATCAGTCTATCTTTGTCTTTTTTCTCTGTGGTTTGATGTGAAACCAGTAAAGCATTTGAAACTCTTCAGTTTGACCAGAATCAACCCCACCAAGAGACACAAACAATGCGAGGGAAAGCAGTACAGTACTGAACGTCCTGGAAATGAGACCTCATGGCGGAATATTGGACGTTATTGCTTTATTCCCTAGACGAAGAAGCAAATCCCCTTTTTCATATTTGAGAAAATCTGACCACAACCGCACCATCTGTTACATGAACTCAAAACTCATAGACTGGTGTAAATATCTCAACGTCTCTCAAAGTCTCCAAAAATGACAATAATGTCTTTGTTAACTCACCAAACCTACTTTGCTTTTGCCATAGAACACAAAATAATTTTCATACTATAAAAGCATATGAAGACCAGAGGCCGACAATAACAATAAAAGACAAAAAGCACCACTGAAGTAGGTTATATTTATATTTTATGAAGCCATACAACAGCTTTATGTAAGACACAAAATGGAGTTTATATTACTGAATATTCAGATCTACAATCAGAAACTATTATTATTGTTATCACAATGACTAATGCAATAAAATATCATATCAACTGTATGTGGTTTTTCAAGTATCTCTCAATACTCTTTATATAAACAGTATTTTTTCCAGAAATCACAAATATTTTGACATTTGATTCTTTGAATATAACGTGGACAGTTTAGACTATTTAACACAATGATGTGAACAACAGAGCGAAGAGGGTCAGTTTGTGTTGCAAATCCTCATGTCCTAAAATAAAAGCCCTTCTGATCATCTAAACAATACCTGCTAGCTAAAGTGCTGCTAGCATGTTATATTTTTCTCTTATTAACCCTAGCTGATGCACTTCAGTGTTTTATGGGAGAGAACAGGTAAAGTGGACAGGGGACAAAAGAAAACATAAATCCTGCTAAAACCATAGAGCGTGTATTTATTTTCCTGATGTAAATCAAATGTGCACATGAAAGAAGATTTATTTTCTCTCTGGGGGTGCGTGAGAGTCTGGGTGTTCTCACAACGAGGGCGAGTCAGATCGATTATAACGTCGCAAAGGGAAAATCAAAGAAAACAAAAAATGATGGAATAAATAGAAATCCTCACTCATCAGAGCCAGAACTAATACCAACCAGAGATAAAGAGGAACACAAAAGAATAAATAAAAAGTTGAATCTGGAGTACTTCATAATGAGATGAAAGAGAAGCTGTCAATCACACAGCATTGTTTTCTACAGAATGAGGTAAATAATGAAAGGGTTGGACCATTTCTTTCTTCAAACCACCCTCTCTCTGATCTTTTATACAATTGTCTTGATCCAACATTTCCCTGAAGAGCGCCGTCTGCGTAACAATTCACAACCTGATGTCAACTACTCCAGATTTCAAACAAATGGATAGACTGCCTTCCTTACCTAAACCCCCACATTAATGTCAGAACTAGTTTTATTGAAGCAAGAAAAGCAGTAATTTGTTCTTACTCGCGCATTACAACGATCTGACTTCCTGACGTTTCTATTCTTGACAAAAGATGTAGTTGTAAGGTTGTATTGTACTTTTGCATGTGTTGCCAGTGTTCTCCCAGGAGAAAACATCCCATTTAACTGTCAAGTCACAGAATTTACCCATCACACATTTCAGCAAATAACAAGTACCAAACTTAAGGGAAGTGTAAAGGTGATGTGTGGCATTTTCTGTTCTTCTGTTTTAACTACAAGTAAGATCCGCAATCTTTATCTTTATCTCTATCTCTGTTTGAAACATAAAATGTTTTAGTATTTTCCCAAGCTTAATAACTGATTTTTTTGCTTACCAAAAAAGTTGCAGCTTTAATTTATTATTTATTCCACCACCCGCAATGTCCAATAACAGAGTTACCAACGTTACCAAGAAAAAAATGGCCTAATATTCGGCCGGTCACACGCTCTGCCAGCTTTATACACTTATGTACAATAAAACAGCTTTCTCTAGGCTACTGACCACATGACACACGTCTGAAGTACATCTCTTTAGATGTATAGCTTTATTTAAGCACCACTAACCGTACGTGGTTATTGGTCCACGAGCTGTCCCACATCACTAATAAATCTCAGCATCGGTATGCAACAAGCCGCGGCGGGCGGCCGTGTCTATTTAGGGCTGAACGTCTGACAGCTGGAAGTGGAGCAGGAGTTGCAAAGAGACTCTTACTTTTATTGCCTTGAAACAAACACCGAACTGACCTACTGGGACAGCACGAGCTCGGCCCTGTAGGATCCAACCGGAAAAGAGCACGAGAGAAAATGAAAGAGATTAAACATCATCTTTACCCACAGCACTTACGAGGGGGGCAGATTGTGCTGGTCTTTGTTGTGAATACGAGACAGTGGATACAAAAGAATATTTTTCTTTCTTATTCTTCCTAAGATGTCATGAATATGCAACCAAAAAAAGCTCTGAGGAATTTTAGCATCTTAACCTTATGCAAAAACATCTTTTGAGGATTTTAGCAACAATTAGTTTCTTTGAAACTGAGGAGAAAACAAGAGATGCCAGAGGCTGTTTTTGACATTTCTCTTTATTCTCCTTTTTTAGTTTAAAGAGAAAATAATTGATTGAAAATGGTTATTATTAGGAAAATTGCTTGTGTTGCCCAGTTTGCTGCAGAGAAAGCCAAATTACACCCAAACCTTATTTTATTTCTCTACTGTACTGTACGTACTGTACGAATCTCAGCTAACATTATTACCATAAAAATTAATATAATCTATTACAATATATGGCCCAGAGGGAGTGTGCTTGATGGACGAAGTGAATAAATAGAAAGAAGAGAAATAAACAAGTAATAGAAATACACAAAAGATAAAAAAAAGTGCATATGTGGGCAGCTGAAATCATTATATTTTCCTAATTGCTGTATAATTATTACAAATAGTTTTCCTGAAATTCTATGAATTTTTTTGTTTTGAAAATCATTTCACTTTTTAATTTGATTGCAAAACAATTAAAAGTTAATTAAAATGGTAAAAAAGTAACAATATCTAACATAGTCATATATCTTTTAAAAACATAACCTACTTAATTCTGATGTTGAATATTGCCTTCAATGAGACATACTGTAAAAATATTTTTTTTACAGTAAGCGACAAATGAGTTTGATTTAGGGCCATTTGGATGTGCCAGATCATAATTCCTGATGTATTTAGAGTTAAAAACATATTTTGCCAGAGTCAGATATTGTGATTTAAAGCTGCAGTCTAACATATACACAAAAAATGAAAATCAAATCAAATAAAGACATTCACACAGAATAAAATCCATCGAGGAAAGCCTGTCTCTCCAGTCGAACGCTTTCGCCGCCACACTGATACAGAAATTGAGTTTTACAGAAAATCTATGAAGCTATAAGTAATCAAATGAACTATTTCCACAGTTGCTTCTATTGTTACCGGCATAAAATGATTGATGTAAAGAAAAATGAAGTGGGAAAAAATGTTGATGGCACGTCAGAATGATAGATGAAGAGATGTTATCCCCGTAAAATCCTGCTGTTGACTTGTTCCGTTGAGCTTGGAGTCTCCCTCTGCGTCACCCCACCTCCATCTGATGGAGAGGCCGTGACGCGCCGCTGGGATTTGACCCCAACCCCATCGCTCTCTCTCTTTCTTTCTTTCTTCCCCACTGGGTCCACTCTCAATCCCAGCTCTTATCCTCTGGATACTGATAAAAAAGTAATAAAGCTCCTTAATGGTACACGAGTTTCTCTCTTTCCCATCTCTGCCATCCGCAGTGGATTGGGTCCCTGAAAATAGCACTTTGTTGTTTTATAAAACAAAAGGAGCAGGCAAGCGTGTATCTGCAGCCTTCCCTGTGGTCCTCAGGTCCACCGCCTGCCGTTCTGAAAAGCAAAATAAGCAACACTCTCAAGACTTCTGGGCAGATTTTACCCAGCGTTTCCTTTTTCTGTATCCTCTCCTGAATGCTCGCTAATGGCTGTCAAAAAGACTCGGATTTCCACGTCCAGAGAGGAAGACTCTCTTAAGGAAAGGGCTCTGGAAGACTTTTATTTTTCTTATAGCAGGAGGAGAGATGGCGATTGGGGTCAGTATGATTCTTTACAGAATAAGAGATATGTGTTGGTCCATTAGGTCAAAATGTTCGTCTCATTTCTTTCTGAAGTGCCGAGATAGAGAAGCTGGATGTTATTTTAAATGCATACATGAGCTGTCAAAAGTTTAAGGTCACTTACTCAATCCTCATTAATAGTTTTTTGTGACATTTAAGAAAAATAGAAAATTAATGAAAACTGAAAAATACAACATAAATAAACTGAACTATAAGAATTATGTTGCTGGCACAGTTATATGTGAAAACCCAGCTCAAGATTTACTGTTTTTTCTTTATATAAGATCATCTATATAAAGAACATTCTCTGAAAATATAACATTAATATCTTTAATACTGACCGAGCAATGGCATTTCAAAGATTAAAATCATAGTGAATATTTATAGGTGAAATCAAATTTTGATCCTCGTTATCTCATATTTTGATTTACCCTGGTTTTCACAGACAGGGTCATAAATATTTGTCCACAAAACTAATTTTAAACATTTAAGCTCGTATGCACAGAAAATAATTTTCATTAGAAAACATTTTAGTCAAGTGAACTTAAATTTTTCATGGTAGTGTACATCCATACAACACAATGTTTGATTATTTGTGATACACCAAAATCGTGACAGCTAGAAAACCACATTCTTCTAAAAAAAGGCATGATGTTTCTCGTAACTCAACACTTCCAGGATTATTATTTCAGCGTGTTGTATGACAGCATGGTTAAGACTTATAGAAGGTACAGGAAAAAACATAAAAAGCCACATCTCTAATCGAATCAATCCTTCATTCATAAGTTTACAGCCGGAGAAATCTACAGACGTATATTCCCCGCCCAATCAATTCTAATCTATGGAGAGAATTACATCAGGGTCCAGTTTCCTGAGGAAATCAACACATGAATCATCTGAGAAAAACACATCTAACAATCTATCATATCAACAGATGACACCTTAAAAAAACTGTTTGGGTAAGACTCTTCGTTAAAACACCAAAAGTACCCCATGCCAAACTTCTGTCTCACCCTATCCATTTCCAGGATATATCTTCAGCACTTCATCACATCCCCTTCAAAAAAGATTGCCAAATTATTAAAAAAACATTGGAAGAGAGGACCGAGTTAAGACAGACAGATATCGGTACCGACAAGGCCAACTATTGAGAGCTCAGATGATGAAAGCAGTCCACTCCAAATCTCAGCCAGGGAAGGGTTTGCTGGAAATAAAAGGAAAGGTAGAAGCTGGTCGGGGTGATGTCTCTATGGGACAACCAGCAGACAATAAAAGCCATTATGCTTGCTGTGTATAAGGGTTTTTAAAAGCCTGATCCACACCATGGCAGCAGGCCTTCTACCTGCCTGCTTGAGTCAACTTGACAGCTCAGCCCTAAGTAACCTGCCCCTATACGCCCGGAGGCATGTCCTGGGTATGTGGGCAGCTAGAGACGTGCTTTGATTGTGCATTCAGCCGGCTGATTTCTAAGAAGGCTGTGGTGATTTCAGCCCAACATGACACAGAAAAAAAGTGTAAGCAAAGTACGAGCTTTTTGTGACGTGTAGAACACAAATAGAATATATTACAGAAGAATATTTGTTTAATTTATAATAATAATAATAATAATTTTATTATTTAATAAATTTTATTTATTAATTTTATTATTAATTGTTATTATTTTATTATTATTATTCATGTTATTATTATTATTATTATTATTATTATTATTAATGGTATTACTATTATCATTATTATGCATGTTGAGAATCATTGTGTATTTTACATTGTGTATATAATGTACACTTCATATTGTACATTTATATCATATTATTATATTGTGATGTTACATCATGAGTACCTAATATGGCAAGGTCTCTATGAAGCAAACCACCAAATCAAATCACATTTCTTGTAACTGCTAATTAATTTGTAAATCTGATTGAGAGTTGTTAGAGCAACTAAACGAGTACAGAAATTAACAGATTCTAATGAAATAACAATATCAAAAGCTGCAATTCCTAAGTGTGGTTAATGAGGACAGTTTTGCAGAAACAAACACTATGACACTGTGAAATGTGTCTACACAGTCACACGGCTTTGAAAACTGTGACCTCACTTCCTGTCTCTCCAGGCACACATATGCATTATCAAAAAGAAAATTGACTTTCAAATCCCAGCCTACAGCCGAAACTGGAATCACACAGGCAAAAATAAGGGAAGATGGAAAAGACAGACAAGAAGACATGGATATTGCACTCAGTCTTTTTTCTCTGCCTCTGTTTCTATCTGTCTACCCTTCTCGTCTTTTCTATTCTGTCCTGCAGCGTGCGGCGTCATGCATGGCTGCCAGAGCGACTCCTAATGCTGGGACATGTCTGGAATGACCAAGGGCCAGATACACTGCTGCCAAATGGCTCATCTCTGTGAACCTGCTAGTGATGCCCATTCCTGAGGCTCATCTAGGGAACAAACCTTCTGAACACAGACATCGTGGGATTTCCAAGATGTTCAGCCATAAATGACCATAATTTAAAGGGACAGTTCATATAAAAATGTAAATCATACTATCAGGTTGTTCAGAATGTTGTTACCGTGGTAACATGGGAAAGAGCATTGTGGATATTTTCCTAAACATACAGTGACAACAAGCTAGCAAATTCCAAAAAGAAGAAAAATAGTTCATATGACTCTTTAGTAGTAAACTCATCATTCATCAATTATGTTGTAACTAAAATCATCTAAAATAAATGAACACTATGTTATATTTGATCATCTTTAAAAGAAGTTACTCTTTGTCTAGAATTAGTAAAATTATACTCATGACATTTTATCATCCAACTTCCTGAGGTCTCAATCTGAGAAGCTTTTTAAACAAAACTGAAGAACTTTCTATTTATACTGGACTCTTATTGACTGATTTTTATTCATCATTTGCTCCAGTGACATCACAGTGACACGCAACCAATGCCATTTAGCATTACACATATACAAATATACAGGAACATACAGAGAGAAAGTCTTTGTTTGTCTCGTTCAAAAATTTTCTGTGGTTTTGTAGACTGCCGACTTTTCTTTTCTAACCTGGTTTTAATTATTTAAAGCTTTTTCAACACAACACGCCAGGTGCTTTTGAAGGATCCATGCTAAGCTAATCTCTCTCATCCTAAACCACTTACTCTCCAACAGCGATGAGGAAAGCTGTTAGTTAAAATCTCTGACACCAGTGTTTTAGAAAGAATTTGATGGGGTGATCGTTGAATATCTCTGTGTGTGACTTGTTTGCATCGCAAGAGGAATTCAAAAAGGACAAAATCTGGAGTTTTCTGTTCGTGACACTGAGCAGAACATAAAAGCAAGTTCTCACTTCACTAATTTAACAAAAGTCAAGTCACAGCCAAAAGCCTGAGGGGACTAAACAAGCTCCAACACACCAAAACACTTACCCACAGTTCTGCTCAGATAAAAGAGAAAGAGTAAGAAAGAGAAACACTTTTCGGCATTTCTCGCAAGTTAAATCCATCCTCGTTATTGATGTGCTTTCCTGATCTGATTCAGCAAGCCAAGCAAAACTTAAAAAGCGTTTCATGATGCTCACTTGAGGCGGACTTCACGTCTACATGAATTCGTACAACTTTTTATCTTCTTTACTTTTTGTCACCATCGCTGCAGCACTACTGTTCGTCTGAGAGGTGTTTTAACGGTACGTGAAATGAAAAGTGAGACCACTCACAGAGTTGCTTTACAGACGTAAACATACACTCCCTCTAATTTCTCTCCCGAGGATCCGCTCAGGAGGTATTCAGTTTTTCCATCTCTCATTCGAGAAGTCTGGAGCATCTCTGTCTGGTGTCTGAGATCGATAGATGGTTAGAGGGAGACGCGTGGGCCCCGGATCAATCCTGGAGCCACTCCGCATTGCTTTGAGGGAGAGAAACATCATAACAGCAATATGGATGCAGGGAACATCAAACAACTGATGGAGAGAGAGAGAGAGAGAGAGAGAGAGAGAGAGAGAGAGAGAGAGAGAGAGAGAGAGAGAGAGAGACAGAAACAGAGAGAGAGAGAGAGAGAGAGAGAGAGAGAGAGACAGAGAGAGAGAGAGAGAGAGAGAGAGAGAGAGAGAGAGAGAGAGAGAGAGAGAGAGAGAGAGAGAGAGAGAGAGAGAGAGACAGAGAGAGAGAGAGAGAGAGAGAGAGAGAGAGAGAGAGAGAGAGAGAGAGAGAGACAGAGAGAGAGAGAGACAGAGAGACAGAGAGAGAGACACACATGAGACTTTCCGCAGTGAGACAACACAAAGAAAAAAACAAGAGGAGGAAACAAGCCAAAATACAGAAAAGAAGCTCAAGCACTGAGCAGACGCATCATGAACCTATTTTTTAAGAGGACACCATTGTCCTAGATAAAATAAGACATAAAAAATGAGAAAAAGAAGTGTTGGTTGACTGGTACAGTTTTTGTTTAGTGTGCAACACCAGACAGGTTATGTTTTCCAATAACTTTTCCAATGATTAACATGGAATTTATTAAAGAAATAGTTCACCCAAAAATATTTCAGCATTTACACACAGTCATGTCATTCTAAACCTGTATGGACTTTTTCTTCTGCACAAAATAAGTCCATATAATGGAAATCAATTGGGGGCCGTGTTGTTTGGTCACCAACGTTCTTCAAAATATCTTCGCTTGTGTTATAAGGGTGAATTTTTGGGTGAACTATCCTTTAAAGACCCAATTCTTTTTTAAATGCTTTTAATATCTATTTGGTTAAAATACCCAGGACAGAACGAGCTAGAAATGGACAACTTTCAAAAAGTTTTGTCAAAGTTCAAAGGCACTGATCTGACCCTGAAACCATCAGCCATTCTAAACAATCTCAAACCTCATAATCTTTTAAAGATGCCTTTTCTACTTAGAATTCAATAACTAAATTATTCACATCCAACTTCCAAACTTACAGATGTAAACCACAGTGTACCCTTATAGATTTACAAGGTCCATCACTTAAAACCTGATGTTTCCATCAATGTCCACATGCCAAGGCACCAACACCTGAGACCATCATATCGATCTAAAACAAACATCAGATTCAACATCCGCATGTTAGAAAGCAACATTACGAGTAACTCGCTAAGAAGAATCTGAAGCAGAACTCGACTCAGAACTAAACTGTGAAGATGAAAAGCAAAAGAGATGAAGTCTGAAGAGGATGTAGTTTCTAACACTATCTGAATGCTATCTTCAGTGCACAAGACTGAACATTTCATCCTCAAATAACATCTGAAAGATCTTTTCAACAGCTCAGATTCTCTTTAACCATGACACCCTGCAGTAGGTGTAAAAATACTATAAACCAACAAAAACAAGACCAGTTTTTCAGGTAGGTTAATGAAGGTTGAAGGTCTTATTTAGTTTTAACAACTTAAAGAAAAGTTTAATTTTACCAACTTTCGGTAGCAACCAAAAATGGGAGTAAAGACAACATAGTTCACAGGATTTATCTCTATTGTTGGCTATTGTAGTCAGTAAAATGAAGTTTAATTTCTGTCAATAATTTCTTGCTATATGTCTTATAATTTTATATGATAAGTACAAAAAGGGTAAAAAAGCAGTGGATAAAAAACGCTACCTGCCTCTAAACATAAGAACCCCAAAACGTTTTCTTTGTCATTACAATTTAAAAGAACCTGTTTAAGCAAGTTCCCTCTTTGTCTCTTTTATGCTCATAAGAGACATTTCAAAGTTACAGGCAAAACAATGCACTTTTTATCAGAGCTCTCTGTAAAAAACGAAGGCTCGGAGGGGAGAAGCCCTGAAGCTCTCTCTCTCTAAACAAATAAAAGGCCCCTCAGATGGAAGAAGATGAGAGAGATGTTCCATCAAGCATCCTCCATGCCAGACCTTTATTAGTGCTCTGACTCACCTATGATGCTCAGCAAACAGAAGATTAAATACATGAAGGAATTAAAGAAAAATCAGAATCAAAAGAGATAAAAGGAGTCTTGCGTTTCACACATTAGCTATTCATCTCCGCCCCTGTTCCTGAATCAGTATCCGCGGGTGTCTTTTGGAAACGGCTCAGTGCTGCATCCTACTCTGACACTTGAAAATGAGTTTGAATGAATAATACCCAGACGGAGAGTGAAGCGACTGTCGCACGCTGATGACATTCATCTGTACTTTATGAATGGAATCAATGAGAACATTGTTACTGATGTGTCAACATATGTTAATCTGTTTCTCTTATGGGTTTGTTTTGGTTTCAATTTAGCTAAATAAGCAAATTCTTTGAGCTTTAGAAGATTTATATATTTATTTACCCATTAGAGTCATTTTGGATTACTTTTATATTGGAATTATGTGATGAGCAACAAGTGACAGACTTTTTTTAAAAAATGTTTGTTGTGTTCAGCTGAAGACAGGAAGTCATCTACATCTGGAATGACATAAAAGTGAATAAAGTATGAAAGAATTGTCAAACTGATTGTCAAACTTATATACATCCAGCACACTGGCACATAGATAAATACTGTAGAATAATGTATTTTATGACACATAGACTAAAACTACCAAAAATCTGCTTTTAAACTTTAACCTGTAATCCTATTTTGAGCAAAAATCTAAAAACTTTCAAAGAAAATGGGTGCAGTTCATCACCTTTTGTACTTCATTATAAATAATCTCATTTTGAGGAAGATGAATTCACTCATTAAAGCAAGTGGATTCACTGAACTCTGAACACTAAAGTGTGTTAATAGTTGGCAGTAATGTGTATGTTAAACAGTGACACTGTGGCCACTAACATTACGCTGTCAGTCCGTGACTACATGATCATTTGGAGCTTTTACCCTCAGATTATTTTTCACGAAATCGCTCTTGCGTAAAAGGCGAGTGGTTGCTTGAAAACCTCCTTTTGAAGGTACTACCTCAATGAAGCAGAATTTTGATTCGTCATGTATTGGAATTCGTTTCTGGTAAGATGAATAAAATTCAGTATGAATATTTGCCTATACACGCAACGAGTTCACACAGGCAACTAAAATATTTTTTTTATGCATCTGACCCATCTATCTAATTGTTTTTTGACTTACAAAAAACACATTATTTACAAACCTGATTTAACCCACATCCAGATTTTTGCTCATCATTAGGGACACAAAGGACACTAGTCCATATTCCAAAATGAATATCAGAATAGAAACATTTTGATAAACCAACATTTTTGCCCAATACCACATCATTAAATTATCTTGCTCCCCCACCACATTAAAGTCTCCATCCCACTTGCTAAATTTCCTTCTCTCCTCTGGCTGTCTATTCCTTCTCTTCTTCCCTTTTGGGAAAGATGACACGGGCTTGGTGGAAAAAATGATTCAGAACTGGGGCCTGCAGGGGAGAGATAGCTGAGCAAGTTTCATCACAGCTCTTAGGAGTCCTCAGGCAATAAGAGACAGGCATGAGGGAAGATAGAGAGAGAGAGAGAGAGAGAGAGAGAGAGAGAGAGAGAGAGAGAGAGAGACGGCCAGGGCATATAAAGGGACACACCGTGCACCCAATCCCTCATAAAAGATGTTTCATATGAACTTTAATGGTCTGAATTTGGTTAACAACGCACTCAATCCTATAAAAAGTCTGGTTTTTACATTTCTGGGATAATTCTGGAAAGCTGGGAAAGCGTGACGGTTATTTTGGGTTATTTTGACACCTTGTATTTATACGCTTATATATAAGTGATGTACGTGATTTTAATATGGAATAATAAAAAATATAAAATGCTAAAAATATAAAACATAAAAATTATAAAAAAATAAACAATGAAAACATAAAAAATATTATCATTTTTATATATATAATATTTTAAAAAAATGCATAAAAATATAAGAAAAAAACTATTTCTCTACACTATCTATAACTATTTATACAAAATGACTCAAAAAACAGAACCATAGTTCAGTAGTTAAAAGGTTTAGATGAAAAACCAGCTGCTAAGTTTCATCCCAGACTAAACTCCAAACATAGTTTCTCTCCACACAAATCCAAACAGGCTGTCTTCACATCTATAAAATATCAAAAGTCATAGCGGCCTCCCACGTTCCTCTCGCGGGGCGCCAGAAACGGAAACCCCTTGAACACGAGGCCATACCCAGCTGTCATGTCATGTGCCACCCCAGACCGGCCAGCCGACAGACTAATCCCGTCCGGGAATGCATGGAGAATTCTGAGGCCGTGCTTGTGGTACGCCGGCCACGCATGAGGTCCTGCGGTTCACAGGCCTGGGAGAATCTGAACGGAGATTGGCTACGGTACAGTCACGTCTGGAGGGAGCAGGTGGTGCGGCATGGGGTTCGGTCGGGGCTTTCAGTTTAACCCCCACAATTGGCCGACCACAAGAACAGGTGCGACCTGGCACAAAGGGTTCAGAGTAAAAACTGAGATTAGAAGAGGCTTTAATGCCAATTTTATTATCAACACACAGAGATGGCTGGCTGTGGGAGCATGAGGTTGTTTTTATAACCCTACACAAACACTGTACCTACACTGTCTCCTTTGTAAATGTCCCTTTTAGAACCAAAGCCAAAGAATGGCCGTGCCAGCTTGGATCTCTCTCTGCAAGCAATAACCAGATGGATTGTCTTTAGAGAAGAGAGACAGACGGCACAGAGGATCGCAACAGGGTCCCGGTCGTACAGTAAATTTTGATCACCCTGAAGATGAAGGCAGAATGACATTTCCCGCCCCAACCAATTTACATGGATTCAATCACCTGAACTCACTGTCAAGGTCACTTGGACTCCACGAGGAGTGACATGCCAGATATTTAATGAAAAAGGAATTGGATAAAGAAACTAGTGGTGGTGGGCAAATCATGTGTCATTTACTGCAAGTTAGACCAATGTTATTTCTATAGCAAAGCAGCTTTACAGAAAACATTGTTTTTATATACCAAGTATATAAGTCATATGGCTGCTGTATAAGTTTATCAGCAGATCCTGAGGTGAGCATCAGCTGATAATACAGGGGACTGTGTGTCACAATATAATTGGATATTTGATTTAAAAACTGGAAGTAAAACTAATTTCATGACCACTGCTGATCTTTACCTACTACAGAAAACTGCGACTCGTTTCCCACCTTATTGCCCATTGAAGTCGTGATGACAACAGGCAAACAGCTTTGAATGAAAAGGGCAAAAAGCAATTATTCGATTTAGGATGGCATTTGGATACACAACGGTCAAATGAGCATTGATTAGGGGAGAGAAAAGCCCTTTGGGATGAACAAACAGAAAGCCGTTGACAAGCGTTAGCTTACAAAGCAAATAGGTGAGGTCTCGCACCAGCGCTTCAGATACAGCTCTCTGTTTTCTCAGGTCCCGCTGACATTTTCTCCATCTCCACGCAGGAAGTGAGAAATAATCTGGAGCGATCGATTCCATGTTGCCGCTGTTGCTTTTGTGGTTTTGTCTTTTGCCGGCTGGGAGCAAAAGAAAACCAGATCTTAGGTCAATACACGCAATCCGTACATTCTTTAGTCGTCTTGCTCCGTCTCTTCTATTCAGACTTTGAATGCAGCTTATCTGCACTACGACATGCAACAGCAGCCAAAAAAACCTTCATTTCGTTTCTTACAAATCTAAATGATGTAACGGAGATGAAAGCGGTGACATTGTTCACATTTAAAAGATACAAAAACTCAATTCAACCCACACTTTTTCTATTGAAATCCACCATAGATTTTACACGGTTCTGACTACAGATAACATAAGAAACTGTTTCCCAGATATGATAACCCAATGATTGACATGCACAGCACGACAAACAAGATTTACTGACAGTATCGTTGGATACAGTAGTATTGCAATATTCCTGAAAAAGGTCACAGAGGCCACAGACGGCAAGCCGGTCTGGCGAAACGGTTAATACCATCACCCAGAGGGCCTACTTTACAGTGCCGTGCCAGGACTTAATCTGACCGCATGCCTGGCACCCAATCCCACGCATGTGGTGGTCAGTCTGTATATTAAGCTGGCATGTATAACCGCTGGGATGCCATGACACAAGGACATCTGCTAAGGGCACGATTGCTTCAGACTGTTGGGAATTTGGAGTGTTGCCGGTCAGATTTGAACACAGCAGGTAGACCCAATCGAATCTGGACTCTCCTGCTGGGAAAGAGCAGCACCATGGGTGTATATTTGCCTAACATGTGCTTCCTACTGTGACTGATTTGTGTCTGCACAAAGACATGAATTCGATTTGAATTACACGGACCCTTTGGGATCTGCACAATGCCAAGCATCCTCCATCCAAACAGCCCGTGGTTCTCCATCATTCTTTTTCACTGGCTCTAGGTATCTTCCCCATATTGTCATATAATAGCATTTCTCGATTCTCAAAATAACAAACACGCTACGAGAGCGCTGACCAGCAATGACCCGCCTAATGAATTTACACTAAGATTACTTTTCCAAACCTGATCAACTTCTAAGAGATAAAATCAAGACAAAAATATATATTTCTATAAAACTATTTTACTCTGAAACACATTAAATTATAAAGGAGAAGATGAATGCCAAAAAAATGAGATTATGTCATGATTTACTCAACCTCATGACAGCCTCAGTCTTCACTTACTTTCATTGTATGTCAAAAAAGACAACATTCAAATTATCTTTGCAAAAAACATGGAAGAAAAGGTCAACAGCAGGAGAGACCAATTGGAACCAAAAAATGTCCACACAAGGTACAAAAATACTGGCATTACTATCTTTATGGGGACAATTTGATCCTCACACTGTAAGGTTTAACAGGACCACACACACACATGCACACACACACATAGTCGCTGGTGCCAGTAACACTTTTGCTTCGTCAGTAAACAGTCGACCGTCCTTGTCAGTAGAATGTTTATGTTGTTGGCACACAACTGTGAAGCTGGCAGTGAAGCCCTGGACTGGAGAATGGACTCACAAGCTTCCAGAGTCATACAAATAATGACAAAGCAAGGAGAGAATAATTGGTGACACTTTCCTAAAGCATTTTATCATGCTGCATCTGTTATGAAGAGCTGATCAACTCATACTCTACTGTATTTGCTGTGTAGCATCACCGTTACTATAACTGTGTGTGTATATATATCTTTTGATGCGTGCCAGTAACTATCCACATGTAGCATCCACACAGAACACCCTAGCAACACCCTAGCAACCACTCAGAACACCACAAGAATGGTATAGGCAAAATATATAGTATTTATGCTAAAACTCCTAACACTATGGCAACCACAAAGCAACACCCTAGCAACCACCCCAATGGTTTCCAGTCATTATATGATGTTGTGTCTGTTTCACTTTCAGTGCTGATAGCGAGCATTAATGGCACAAACAGGAGTCTAGCTCATAGATGTAATTGTCAGGGGACTCAGAAGAAGCTTAAGAGAAATGAAAGCTTCTTGAGATAGCAGAGGGGGTCTTGACTGACCCCACGAGATCATTCCCTCAAGTGGACTGGAGGAGCTTTACTGAACGGGAAATTAAACAGCAGTGTGGAAGACAGCGTTAGAATAACAGAGAAGATCAGAAGGGCTTTAGGGCGCTTTTATACAAAAGCTTTTGGTTTTTGTTGCCGCCTGAGTTTGATGGACTTCATGTGAACTCATGTGGGTATGAACAAAGTCCTGATGATGTGAAACATTTTTGTTATAGTATTGAGCATTTCTCATTGCTTTAGAAGTTTAAATGTAAGGAAACCTGTCAAGAACATGACCACATCACATTTCAACCAAATTATCAAATTTAACTGTGTTTTACTGAACAATACTCAGTAACTTAATAAGTACATTCTAAAAAATGCAAGGTTATTTTTATTCCATGGTTGGCTCAAAAAGGGACAAACCCAATCATTGTGTTAAATTAGCCTAAAAAATATCCATATTTGACACGGTTGAATTTTTGGGCTAAAGCATAAATTAATTTATAATCCAACTATTGAGTTTGTCTCTTGTTGACCAAACCATGGGTTAAAAATAACCCAGTGTACTGTACTAATAATAAATGACTATAAATGTTCTTTTATATGAATTATATTACACATTACAATAAAATACTGTCACAATGCAAATCTCAATGCCTAAAAATAGTCTTTATTGTATGCAAAATATGTACAAAAATGTCTATTTTGGGGCATAAAATGTGACCTTGAACAGTTCTTGAAAGGTTGACAAGTCTTCTTATAGAACAGAGCAAGAAGAACTACTAATTTATCTTATAGAGCATGAAGAGACCTCCTCTGACCTCTCTCTCTCTCTCTCTCTCTCTCTCTCTCTCTCTCTCTCTCTCTAGGCTATCATGCATTCCTACACAAATCTGCTGTAATCCACATACTGTTGTTATTTTGCTCCCCTTTCATCTTCCCTCTCTTTTTCTCCCTGTCGTTCTTCTTATCCTCCTCTCATTCTTTCTCTTCTTTGAGTTTGACAGTGGCCACAATGAGATAAAAGAAACCTGGAAAAAAGGCACAAAGGATCACAAACAAACTGCCTCCCTCACTTTCTTCTCCCCACTGCAGCAGATCCATCAGCATCTGTGTCGGGTGGTGGCCACTGTCACAGGTTGGCTGTTGCAAATGCATTACATCAGATAAAGAGACCGGCAAATCCCAGGCCTGCCGTCCCATTAGAGATAAACAGATGAAAAGGGGATTACACCCATCTTATTAGGACCAACAGAATGGGAACCAGTACAACCATATGTGTCACGATCACTGTAATCGCATTTGGATAGAGGGAGATGCTGAGGGCTGCGGATGAACATAAAAATACAACAAACAATAAGTAGAGACAGCCCTGTCTAAGGGTATAACATCTGCCAGGGCCCAAACAAAGGTCTATCACGCTGTACAGAATAATACCCTCTAATGCCAGCGAGTTTGTATCCCATAGTGCACTCTGACAGGGCTGTTGTTGTTTGTGTTCGTACCGACACAGCCGACAGGAAGGCCAAACAAATGCAAAGAGACTCACATTTTTCAGCTTTGCTTACGCCTTTCTCCCTGTTTTTTTGGTCCTTTCACATTAAATATGCTTCACAGGCTCCTGGATGATGTTGCGTCTCAATGTTGCAATCATTAGAGCAGCGATGGAGATCAAACGATGCACAAAGTCAGACAACATTACCCTCCGTATGCCCATCCAGAAGAACCAGACATGCTTACACACACACACACACACACAAATATAAACAACATTGTGTCTTCTCTAGTCCTTAAAGAAACAGTTCACCCAGTCTTGATCTAAACCTGTATGCTGTCATTTTTCAGTGGAATGGGAGAGAAAATCATGGTACATTATGGTGAATTTTTAGGCAAAAGGAGATGCAAATTGCTTTTCTTTTAAGCAATATTAAAAAGTACACCATCATGTATATTACATTAAAACATTACACTACACATTACACATTATTTTAAGAGTAAATCTTCTGCATTAACTTCATAAGAGTAAAACTATATATACGTTTTATTCTTAAGATACATTATGGTGTTATTTTCTAAGGCAAAAGAAAATTTTACTTATTATTTTACAAAAGAGAAATTTTACTTTTTACTTTGATTTTTCATACAATAAGAAAATTTCTACTTTATGGCAAATGTTTTCACAAAATAAGAAAATTTCACTTTTAAGGCACATTTTGGTGTTTTTCCATTTATGTTTTTTTTCCAAAAACAAAAAGATACTTTTATGGTAAATTAAGATTTTATTTGTACGGTATATAAAGATGTTTTTATACAATTAAATAAATTTACTTGTATGGTACATTAAGGCACAAATTGTAGTACATTATAGTGTATTTTTCTAGAAAAGCAGAATTTTGCTTTAATGATACACTATATTGTACCATTTTACAAAAGGCCTTTATTTACTTTTATGGTACAACATGGTGTATTTTAAATCCTTTTTGAAACCCTGACAGCCTTTGGTCACTACATAAAGACTTTCCAAAAAATCTCCTTTTGTGTTCCACAGAAAAGAAAACAGCACCGGGTTTAGAGCGACATGTGGGTGAGTTCGTACTGTAAGAACAGAACATCATGACTGTTGGGTGAACTATTCCTCCACCAACTCCAAAAACTCCAACAAGCTCCATCTTTCTGTGTAACCAGCAGGGGCAGCACACAGGGACTCGACACCTGACACAGCCCCGCTGTGAGCAGTAAAAGAGCGTGTCGGTGTGTAGAGAAGAGCTTTGATAGGACGAACATAAAGCTTGTCAGCATCCGCAGCCATTCATACGTCCCGCAGCAGGAGAGGCGAGGAGATGCTGTCTGCTGCGTGTAATGGATCTACCTTTCAGCCTGACAAATAGAATACACAGTTACAACACAGAGGAAGAGGCATTCTGACAGCACAGGGATTTTAGAGAACTGCGACTCTGTGGTTTGCAGCTGTAAAGTCAAGCTATATCAGCGGACACATCAGGATATACCTCACACTGACTCAAATGATGGTGAATGTCTGATAAAAGACTCCTTCATACAAAGATTCCACTTGATAATGGAAAAGAATATTTGGAAATCTATACTGGTACTTCCTACTGACATAATAAAGCAAAATATACAAATAAACATCTTTAAAACATTTAAAGAATTTGATGTGCCTTGACTTTCACAAAAAAGTAGACAAATGACAGATATTTGTCTTCAACAGCTATTGTTTTTTGCACCAGCGCCCAGAAACCCTTACATAAAACTCCATGAAAGGTAACTGTATGAATCAAAAGAGTAAGCTGCTGTACAATAGGTTGTTTAAATTTAGTAGATGTAAAAGCAAGACTACAAAAAATGTGACTTATAGAATATTTAATATTTTATATCTGGATTTGCGTTGAATACAGCATGACATGCAAAAGAAAAGAGAGAGAAAGAAAGAAAAACATTAGCACATAATACCAGACACGTATTTGTCTAAAATGAAAGTCCACACACATCATTACACCCACAGCGATCATTACAGGCACTGAATACATTAACCACATCTTTTCAAAAGCATCACCATACATCTATATGACTCCTGTCAAAGCGAGCTATCCGTGCCTAATTCTGCTCCAAAAAAAGACAGCGTTTAATAAAATTTCAGTCCCTATCAATCTACATTGTGCCATCTGAGCTACGGCCTCTTTTGTGCTCTCGGGGTCCAGTCGTCTCCCCGCAGTCACATTTATACTAATGCCACTGCATTCAGCTCGTCTGATACACGGCTCAGGCTTCTCAGAATCTATTGAAAATCGTCTCTCCCGCTCGCGTCTCTCCTTCATAGATCACGGAGATGTCCTCGAGATAGCACCCTTCGGCTGCCAAGACTCCCAGCTCAAATAACTCTCTCTGATAGCTGTTCCTGCGCCGGTTGCATTAAATATCTGACCCTGGTACACGCACAAACGGGTACACATTGGAGAACTGATACGCAGCTAATCTCCGGTGACAAATTGCCAAGGCAAACAGTGTGTAGCAAAAGAAACAAAATGTAAAAATAACATTTACCAGCGACTCCAGATGCCTGTCCACCTTCGACGCGGCATCAGACGTTTCATTACGCTACAAGAAAGTTTCGCTCAAGGCGAGAGGAATGAAAAATGGCTCGGTGATATAGCCACAATGAACAGACGTGTATGTGGAAAATGTCTGATAATACAAGCCTGAAGGGAAAAGATCCAAACACACATTACACAACCGTGTCTGTTTGACTTCGTTTCTTTCTCATCCTGCCATGTTGTAATACATACCCAACACTTGCTGTCCTACGCTCACATTTGGCAGCTATTTGAAGAAATCTCTGTTAGAGATCTGCAGTGAGACGTCAATACGAGTCTGTGCCATTGCCAGCCACATCAGTCTGATCAAACAGCATCATCCAGCTACTACAACAGCAGCGGCCCGTCTGATTATTCACATGAAAAGATCATATTTAAGATGATCTATTGTCTGATCTACTTGGGGCTTTGGACAGCAACCAACTTCTTTTTTTTGCATTAAGGCGTCCAATCGAAACTGACTTGTGCTCTCTGCTTATTAGCTTCAAAACCAGGAGAGTCAGTGATACAGGACAAACTGCAGATAATAGAGTCAAAGATCAATACAGGGCCAGACATTTGACTATCAACATAAAGTCCGGTTTACAAGAACTGTCCACTTAGACATGAAAAGACAACAAAAGGTGGCCAACTGTAGCTTGGTTGTTTTTATACGTCGTTTAGGGGAGAGTTTAACTGAAGTACTTGATAAAGGTTATATTAGTCATCTACATTGAAGATTCAATCTGTACATTTTTGGTTAAAATCAACAAAAATCAATTGTGGAGCAAGTAAATAAACATTACCTCCTCATCGATTCAAACCAGTGAGCTTATAATAATGATTTATAAATGAATTAAAATAGTGATTTAAATAGTGATCAATCTGTAATTTTATGCTTCATATGGTGATAGAGAGGCAGACGTTTTACAATCCCACAACAACATTTATTCTCTTTTGTTAACGTTGATTTAATAATACATATTTAAAAAAAAGATGTATTTTTTTACATTAGTTAATGTACAACTAACATGAAATACAACTTACATTAACAAACATTTAAAATACTGTAAAAAACATATTGATGAATTAACAACTGTCAATGAATGGAAGCATATTGTAGCTCACTAACACAATTATCAACAGATGGTCTGTGCGAAAGGGTTGTAAAACATTGATGAATTTCCAGAATATATTTATAGACTTTCTTTTCAAAACATCTGCCCATGCAAAAATATCAAGAACAGATTATTTCAGACACAAAACTAAAAATTAGTTTCTTACTGTATAGTAAGTTCCACAGTTTTGGTTCCCAGAAGACCTATTAAATCTGTGCATCCCGAAAACTAAAAGACGCACAACGTTCAGGCAATCTGATGGGACTGTTTCTGCCTTTATTCTGTATATTCTGTTCTGTGGAAGAACGCTAAGCACACCGCTTGTTCCAGGGCTTTGGAGCTAAAAGTGTTGCTGGGAAGGTCACAGCAAAGTTATTACAGCCACTTAGTTTGGGTTAATTAAGGCAGGTCTTCTCTCTCCAAGGGGGAAAAAAAACTTTTTTAATTAAGGAAATAGCAGCGATGTCTACGGGAGGTCCGCTGAACTATGAACAATACAAAGGTAGAACACAGCTTGATACGAAAATGCAGCAGAAAGACAAAACAAAAGAAAGGCTTACATATTTGCCCGCACGGATTACTGGGCTGCAAACTCGCATTTTATGAGATTTCTGTGAGTATTAAATAAGGATTAAGCTGTGTTTACTGTATGCGGCACCGTTGGTGAGCCGTGTAGAAAAACAATGCTGGACCTGGAGTCAAAAGAAAAAGTGAAAATTACCTGCACATTTTAGGCTGTTACTGCCCTGAGCTGAAGCAACAGCATGGAGCGGATAAACCATAACCTGAAATGTCCTCATTAAAAAAATTCATTTTTTATGGGATGGAGTTAATGAGTGTGTAATGTAGCATGTGATGCTCAAAGCTAATGGGAAAAGGTAACTGTAAATATGTTTCCAAGGACAGAATAATTTATTTAGTTTCACGCATGTGGTTTTATCATTTCAGCTCAATTTGATTCTTAATCTACCTTTATAAATTATCACCGAACCTTCTTCTGTTCATCTTAATAACAGACATCTGTGAAATGTTCAGGAGGGCTGTAAAACACTATGTCGAGAGAGATGAATCACATTAATGAACACTAATAACTTTTTCACATGAGAAATTTCAAATATTTGGACAAGACATCAAATAAATCATCTCTAAATATTATCTTGAGCTGAACATGTCACTCCTCATCGCTGAGTCTGCCAAGGTTTTCCTAATTTAGACTTTCACACGTTCCTGACCACAAACCCATGTGATGGAGCGGCACCCAATCAGAGAGCTCCTTTAGCCTTTGTCCGCATGTAAATGATGACTTAATGAATTTTTTGCCTCAGCAAACAGAAATTAAAGCACACCTTATGCAGCGTGTCTCAGATAATTGTGCAAAGACTCATTCAGTCGAGTGACAAATTGACACTAGGCAAAGTGAATCAATGAGCATGCATCTTTATCAGAGAGCAGGGGGGGTCCTTAATCCATTTTGCAGTCTGAATGCCCGAGGCCGATCTATTTGGCTATTAATCTGACCTTCAGATCTTATGGAGGGACAGTGCACTTCTATTGGCTTTTAATTACCTGTTTGAGAAATCCCATTTCTATGGGAATTGATTATACATTAAGCTCTCTTTCTTTAAAACACAAGGGATGGCAAATGCCACACCACACATCGCTTTATTTAGTTTTTTATGCTATTAAAATAGTGCCTATCATAAATATATCATACTATATACCATATGGTCATATATCACATCATATATCATATATCACATCACATCATATATCATATCATCATAACTTATTATACTTATTATAGATTTTTTGCTATTAAAAATAGCCTGTCTATCATAAATATCTATCTATCATATCTATCTATCTATCATATCTATCTATCTATCTATCTATCTATCTATCTATCTATCTATCTATCTATCTATCTATCTATCTATCTATCATAAATATCTATCTATCTATCTATCTATCTATCTATCTACCTACCTACCTACCTACCTACCTACCTACCTACCTATCTATTTACCTATTTATCATATACATCCATTCATCTATGATATCCATCCATCTATCCATCTATCATACTACTAATATACAGTATATATATATATAAAACACAACATCAAACTTCTATTCCCATGCTCTGAACACGATCTTCAACCTTCTGACTTAACAGTCATTGAGAATTAAAAGAGATTATCACACTTATTGAGATCCAAATAAACCCTAGCCAATCTAGCATTCAGAGCTGTTATCGGCTTCAGGGCAAAACTCCAGAAAGAAAACCTCCAGAGCATGCCAGCACACAATGCCATAATAGCTACACACTTGCCAAAGTGCCACTATTTGTCAATGTGCATTAACCTGCCTCGTGGATTCGTTTTTGGCATCTCGCAGTGCTTTTGGGCATTCGTCTGGGCTCAATAGCTATTTGGGCATCAGTTTCACCTGTTCTGTGGATATTGTTTCAGTTTTAAAGCCAGTAATGTTCCACAAACTACCTTCATAGTCGTATAATCTAATGATTAGGTATTATATAATGTGACAAATGACATCTAAAGGAGTCTTAATTCTAACCAGATCTGACTGTAAACCACAAGACGTTTGGTTTCTGTTTTAGATTTGTCACATTGAACAACCTGGAGTCAAATCTTATCGGTCCAAAATCTCCTTCTGCATAACTGTACATTAAAGTGGCATCATGAGTACAGAAAACTGACAGCGTTGTGACGAAAGCCTTCACCACTTTCACTTCATCACCACACGCAAGATCTTCCTCAGGAGACAATTACGACACTCTTACATGTCCTAAATTGCTGCCTTTAGAACACAAAACATATAAAAAAATACAACAGGATGACAATGATGTGAAAGTAAAAAAAGCAGCTCGATCCGTAAATTCCTCCGTGTCTTCAGGGTCTTTAGGTTGAACCACATTTTCAAGACAGTGACAGCGAGTATTCGAGCACTTTGAATGCTGACATTTAAAGAAAAGAAGCAGTTTAACACATTTTTTTTCCTCCGGCGGTGGTTGGCACGGTAATTTACTCCTCAGAGGCAGAAGTACAAGAGGTAAATAGAAAGTGTGAAAATGGAGAGAGCCAGTCACCTGGTAAACTAGTGATTGACAGTGACCCGCTGGTTCTGAGGTTACAATTTCAATCCGGCACACATTTCTTCTACAATAACCATAATGGAGCGAAAAGTACAACAAAAGAGAGATGGGAAAAGAGGGAGAGAAACATTTTATTCTTAGGAATTGTCACCTTAAAGAAACTGTTCACTGAAAACAAAAATTCTCTCGTCCTCATGCCTCTTGTTATTTTTGTTCCTGTGCTATACAAAATGTTTAAAAAGTCAAAGTCAAATGTTTTGCTATACAATAACTATAGAGTAACCATGTCTGACAAAGTCTACACAAACCACCACAAATTGGTTGAAATGGCTTGTACTATAAGCTGTATGATAAATTTGTGTGGAAAACGTTTGCGTGTTACCTGTGCACGTTTTTTCACTGAATCACTGTATAATAATCCTTAAAAATAATAATTGGATTTGCAAGGACATGAGAACGATTAATAATGACGTTTCTTCATTTTGTGCGGATTAGTCCTTTAAAAGGAAGAGCAAAGTAATTTTCTGTAAGACAATATGACAAAGCTCAAGTGTTTTTAAAAATGGATGTGCACTCGAACAATCTTGAAACTCTGAATGAAAAACAGCATGTCAGACGTGTTGTTAACTACATTTCAAAATGCTTTAAATCTATCAGATCACTTTTGATTTGAAGTGCTGTTGAGTTAATCTTACTCGAAGGAACTATGTATTCGTCTGGCCCTCAGATGCGTTTAATACCTCGTCTCGAATACAACGTCTCAGCATAGAATGACAACAGACATCAGAACCACAGTCACGCTTTAACCTCAGAGACACAAACCTGGTATTTTTTCCTTTCTGTGTGTGTGTACAGGCTGATTTTTTTTTAATGATGGGCACCAGTGTCAATTCTTGCTCAGCAGATGACCTAACCGAGACATGGCCAAAACACAAACAAAACACAACAACAAAAACAAACAAAACATGTTTTTAAAAATGAAAGTGCTTTAAAAGTTTCTTTACAGTGATGCCATAGAAGAACCATTTTTGGTTCCCAAAATAACATTTTTGTCAAAGGTTCTTTAAAGCACCATTTTTTTCTTTTCTTTTATATCATCTGAAGAACCTTTTTACTGCACACAAAACCTTTTGTGAAAGGAAATTAACTCTTTATGAAAATAATTCTTCTGTGGTACAGTGAACACTTTTATTTTTAAGATTGGGTATATGATGACAGATTATTCATTTTTATTTAAAACAAATTATCTGTGTATATTATAGTATACACAATGAATATTCTATATATTTCAAATTATGACTATAACAGTTCGAATAGGTATGACACGTCTGTCAATGTGTGTACGGTTACAGCCTTTCTCATCAAAGAAAACGTTCATATTGAGGTCACAAAGCACATCAGTTCTTGAAACCTCCAAAATTCTCTTTTAGCATCAAGAATTTCTTTTTTCAGAGGTAACATGAACTGATGAAGACGTAGCAGAGACAGAAAAACAAGATGAGAGCAGAACGTAAACATTTCACTGATATGACAGCCGGCTTGAGAATTTAAAAGCAACTCTGTTTCAAACAAAGTAGAAAATCTTGCATCAATCACAGTCTGGTTCTGAGAGACACAGTTTACACGTGTCAACATTTAACATGTTCTGAGAAACACAGATCAACGACAGAACAACACAAACCAAAACGACTCCCGTGGGATCTGTCCTGCTTAAGTGCACTCCACACACACTTCAAACACAAACACACACACACACGCACGCACACACACACACACACAGAAGATTGTGGCTGTAGGCCAGGATGGATTTGAAATGTCTCCTGCATTTCTCATCTTGAACTCAATTATAGCTTACAAGGGATGAAATCCCCTGTTAATTGCTGCCTTTCCACATGACGGGAAACATTTTCAGCTTTTAATTCCCAAGCCATTCGTACGTTTTTCCACATGTATTGACTTCATCAACTACTTGACGTTCTGACAAATTCATTTGGCTAATTTCGGGCTGTTAAAAGCAACAGATTTATGAACAACAACAGAGATTGTTCTCTGTGGTTTCTCAATGACATATCATGTCATTTCTATGTCACACCAACTGAAACAGCAAAAGTGAAGGTGGGATATGGAATATATATATATATATATTTATTTAAAGGGGTTCCTCACTGTAAAAAAGTTTGGGCAACAGTGTAATAGCAGAAAATATGTTGACAACCCTGAACACTAATAAATGAAAAATAAAATTTCTATTTTTTTGCCAAATTACAAGTTGAGAAGAATTTTCAAATGCAGAAATAAATAAACTTCCAAGGTTTCATTTTTATTAGTGCAGTGCGTTGAGTCTGATGCTGTCTGAAGGTGATGAACACTTTTGCTGTTCTCATCAAGTATTTGACAATTAGAGAAAAAGAACATTGAAGAAACAGGAAGGATACGTGGCAAGTGTTTATGAATAAATGCATTTCAATGAAATCATAATTTTATGCATGGAGGCCCGGGTTGGTTTCTAGCATCTCTGTATTCTTCCAAAATTAGACAGAAACACACAGATACTGTACAGCCAACACAATAAACAATGAAAATGCACATTTAAAGTGCTGTTTCTACCTGACTAGAAAGAATTCATTCATATTAAATTCTTTGACTTTATATTTACTTGACTGTAAATGTTATCACACTGCCTGCTTTCATTCTGGTATGTATTGCCAATTTCCCACAACCCAGTCTATTCCTGATTAAGTAAATCAAATGTCAACACAACTCACAGACTTCAAACACTGATCTAAAACGAGCTGTTTTCACTCCATAGACGTTAGGCACAGAAAGATTAAACTGTTCCTGAATCTCGTTCTTGAGACACATCCAAGCAAACTAGTGCCAGGACAGGAGTAAAGAGTCAGCGCTATGCGTTCCATAACTGGACTTGACCGTTCTAGCGATGAACGTCCTCTCTGATCTCTCTTCTCTAGAAGTGACAGTCCACTTGAAGGTGATGAGGCAGAATTACACATAATCCCACACCCTCTCAAGACCCATCGAGGTGAAGTAGGTCAGATTACGGTTTTAATCTGATACAGAGGAGCACGAGAACAACAGGGTCAAGGTTTGGCTGGTTAGCATGGACATAATCATGCAACTACACTCTTTAACACACGATTTACACAAAAATGTATACCATTATGCATTTTTTGCAAGCATATTGTTTATATGTGACACTGTCTGTGAAAACCCAGCTAAAGTTATTTTTTGTGATTTACTTTTCACCCAACATAATGTAAAGAACATCCAGTGAAAATATAATCTTGATATCTTTAATATTGATCGAGTAATGACAAAGATGTCAAAGATTGAAATCATAGTGCTATTTATAGGTAAAATCAAACTTTGATGCTTCTCTTATCATTTGATTTTGAGACTTTAGACTGGTTTTTCACAGACAGGGTCACATATTTTATGATAAAAAAGGACATTTAACTCAACTTTATCACTAGGTTGTATGCATGTACCAAAGGGTTAAAATAAGTATATAATGAAACCAAATAATCTTCATGTATGAACACTATTATCAAATACTGAGCATTTCTACTGAAACCACAAAGCCACTGCTAAATAATTTTAGAGTTTGCAGTCTGAATTAAACACGGTGAGAGAAGAAAAACTCAGCGCTGCAAAAGAATACAAAGTCAATAAGACAGCAGATTTCATTGTCTTAGCCACTTTCAATTATAATAATTGTTAATGATGTTAATGAACTTCATATGATTCCTATCCCTAGTGTACTTCTGTTACTTATACACACACAAACACTCACAACACCTAATGTCCTTGTCATATCATCCCGATCCTATTTCTATAATCCTGCAGAGATAATGCTATTGTTTTCCTGTTAGACTTCAACTCTCCAGTCCGTCTGATTAGGTGGGGATCATGTGGGGACATCATTGCATTGGGTTTATTAATACCCCTTGTTTGTCCTTTTTTGTAAATAAGCACTCACTGGATTAACATACAGATAAGGTCACGTGATCGCCGGCATTATCTTTTATTGAATTGGGAAAAGAGCAACAGCGCATGGGAAGAAATGCACACGGTGCTTATTAGGACAGAACACAAAGCAGCCATGCAGAGTGCAGATTAATTAACGGACAAACAGGTTTTATCGATTTTGCTGTGACATTGCAGGCGGGGAGGGAGAGAGAGACAGAGAGAGAGAGAGAGAGAGAGAGAGAGAGAGAGAGAGAGAGAGAGAGAGAGAGAGAGAGAGAGAGAGAGAGAGAGAGAGAGAGAGAGAGAGAGAGAGAGAGAGAGAGAGAGAGAGAGAGAGAGAGAGAGAGAGAGAGAGAGAGAGAGACAGAGAGAGAGAGAGAGAGAGAGAGACAGAGAGAGACAGAGAGAGAGACAGAGAGAGAGAGAGAGACAGAGAGAGATCCCCTCCCTCGCTCGTACAGTTGAGCAGAATCGCTGCCATCTCGTGCATTCATTAAAGCAACCCACAAGCCGTTCCCCCAAATCGTTTCCATGTGGCGGTTACTGTACACTACTCAAAAACATTTTATATGCAAAATCCATGACAAGATGTGAAAACCTGCCAAAACTTCCAAATGCATTTAAGCTTCAATTTTATTCTGCAGTGCAACCGAAGCAGAACTGTGTTCGACATCTGCAACACTTGATTGTGATAAACTGATTGCTGGATTTTATTAAACTAGATGAAACGGTACAGAGCCCATCTTACTTCCATAATCACATTTTACCTAATCACACGAATCAATTCCCAATGCATAAAATCAAGTCATGTACTACGTTTTCTCTCAGTGAATATCAGAACATCAGAAATTGCTCACAAATTACGCTTTATGTCGACTTTAAACACTTATTTGAAGTCAGCTGTTTTCACCACAGTGAGCATTATAAAGGTAAACAGAGTCACTTTTGATGTCATGTTGACACCACAAGCCAATGAGGACAAAGCAAACTCTGGATTTTCACCCAACATGTCGTACTCCCAGAGGAAGGTTATAGGCTAGAATGATTGAGCCACATCCAGAGCGTGACGTCTGATCTCGGCCCCAGAAGCCCTTCATCATGACATTACGGGAACAAAACCAGGCTTCAATAGGAACCAGATGCCCAAATTATAGCATTTCCTGACGGAATGGCTTCAAGATGGCCCAGTGCTACCGTGTTGTGTCGTTTAATGTGGGAGCCAGAGTCTGTGCACAAGGAAGAGGCGGAGAAATAACGCGGTGTGGTTTTAAGAGGGTGAACTGGGGAGAATAGATTTACGACATGGGATATCCATCAGGTCTGAAAAAGAAACATTACTTCATGTGAAGTCAATTTTAGATCAAGACGCAATCTTCTGTTATTCAAATTTGGCAATGAGATCAGGCTAGACTGAATGAGGTAGACAGAAATGAAATCTTTGGTTTTGACATCTTTTGCTATATCTTTGTCTCATGTTTTTCGCTTTCTATTTTTTCTATCTCATCTCATTTCTGTTTCTTTTTCCATTAATGCTCTGTAAATGTGACCTAAAACCTTTTTTATCTCTCAGAACATTCTTTCCATTAAAGCTTCATAAATTCATAACAAAGTCCTCTCCTTCTCTCTTTCTCCGTCTTTCTCTTTGCAACTCCAAACCTTGAAATTCATTCTGCCTGTGTGATATTGTATAGCAGAAGACAGCGGATCAAGTTGTCTTCATGTCTGCAATTGGTCTTCTTTTGTGCATTTGTTTGCAGACTGAAACTGATCAATTGTCATTTTTCTTCTATTAGATAAGCATATAGCTTGCAAAGATGCTGTTGCATCACATGCACAGCTGACTACGAACAAGACACATGGACTGCCATGACAACAACAGCGACAGAGCCAAAATCTATAAGGTAAACTAACCTGAAACCCTAAAACTAGTCGAGCACTGGAGTGAAATGCTAATCTAGATCTTCTGTTCTGTAATATGGACTGTGAAAGTGTAAAAGTACACACAGGTGTGAAACAACGTTTTATTCCACAGAACACCTTTTCTTTTTACAGCTCCCCAGGTGAATTGTGGGTCTTTGAATAAATGGCGCGTTTGAGAGCTGAGGATATGAACGGCAAAACTGACAGAAGAAAGTCGAAGGGTTTTCTATCTGTGAAATCTTGTCTGCTTACTTTTCTCTGTCTTTCCCCACCGTCTGAAATACACCCGTCTCTCAATAGATGATAGAAATAAAGGGTATGGAGGTAAGACTATTTTAAGGCATTTGACAAATGTATAATAAAAGATATTTATAGTAAAAGCATATTGAAAATACACACAATATAACAAACATTCATCATGAATGGATACATACTATAGGCTACATAAACAGTACATTAATAGTTTACACAAACATCTCATTTAATAAAAAAAGTATATTAATATACAAATTAAAATGTAAAAAGATTTTCAGATTTTTATACTATACTATGTCATCTCTTTGCATTAATGACAACATGCATTGGCCATACCAGTCTATAGAAGGGTTTTTATATTCATGTGCTGCACAGATTGTAAATCTGAACACAGCTAGTAGTCCCCGGGTAGGATTATGTACTGTATATTTGACAGAAGGATGGATTAGGAAAAGATTGACAGTCTCTGCAGGCCGGATTTGAGAAAACAAGTGTAATAAACTATAGACCGGTTGGAGAAAAACACTAGAAACAAATGAGAACAGGATTTACGTCTCTGATGCTGCTTTTCTCTGTATGAACACACAGCCTTTGATATCATTCCCACAGACTGATGTATATTCCACATAACAAACAGCAATCTGATTGGTTGGTTATTTGCAATTTACACAAGCATCTATTTGTACGCATGTCTATATAGTATCTAACAATATAGCAAAGTTATACGTGTGCGGTTGTGTTCATCTTAGGGGTGTCACAAAATACTGGTATTGACAAAAACTGTAATATGAGAAATCATGAAATATCAGGATTATTCTACACATTTGATAATGTCATAAAAAATCAGCACCATTTTTTTTATATATATATAACGTGCTTCAGCTTTGAAATTGAAAGGTAACTAAAACTATACACTGTTTTTTAATAATTATTTGTGCTTTTGTGAGCAGTTACCTAATGTGTCACTTCTGGGAATGTTGTTTAGTAATCCCGCAGGGCCTTCGATTTATCACACAAGTACCTGTGGGACAGGGTGCTGTTTTTGGCAGAAGGTCGGTCGACCGCAGCCTGAGGGGCTCTGTGGTGCGTTCTGTCTCCTTTAGAATGAAATGTACCAAACTATGACAGCGTGAGCGATCAAAACCAACACAAGGTTGCTCCAACGCCCAATGGACTACAGATTTAAATAATATCAAACACTTACAATATTTCCTTTGCACTAGAACACTTAAGAAAAGATGAAAGTTTTGCCATCATTCACTCGTTTGAAACCTTTCAAAATGGTCAAGTGGGAAAAACCTAAGTATGTATGTGTATATGCTGTCAGAATTTTCATTTTTGGACGAATTATTACTTTGAAATTGACAGCGTGTTTGTTCACACAAGGACTATTTCTGCCTATGGTGGGGGGTAAGCAAAATGTCAAGGAGAAAGAAATAGTCAAAGCGCAAACCAGCAAAGCAGAAAACGCATTGTTTGACACGCCCGTGACTGTCTGCGCTGTCAGATCCAGTAAGTTTAGCCCTGCTGTTCTGAATGTGATACACATTGGATCTGATGTGACATGCGTTGGCACACCTCTCCGCAGCGCACTGAAGTATATTCGCAGACGGTGTGTGATGTGATGGGCATGACCCCCGAGTGTTTGGAGAGGCTATGCTGGTGACAGGTGAAGATGAAAATTATGCGATTCCAACACCAACATGGCGAGGTTTTTAAACTGTGTGCTTCGGCGTATGCTAATCTCACAACACATCCACCTGGCCAACACCGTAAACACATCTGACTTCACATCTATCTGACTGATAATGAGTATCTATTGTCTACCATATCGTCTCCATCTCTCAGTTTCTCTTTTCATATATCCATCTCTCTATCCATCATCATCTTAAGAACCTTCCAAAGTTAATATTGCTGCTATTTAAATCATGTGTGTATGTGTTATTTACTACAAAAAGAAAGAAAGAATCAGAGAAAAAGCACACCATATGTCCAGTGTTTAAACAAACAGTTGAAGGCGAGTACAGCTACAGAAGTTTTTTCCATTACAGTTGGTGAGGGTTTCATCTCAGACAAGCAAAGAAAAACAAACTGCAAAAAAAATCTGCTGTAGTACAAATTGGTTTCTCTGAGTGATGCCACCAGGGTCATCTTTTACAGACAGCCTTTGTCGTGTTACACACCTCAGAAACCTGGAACTTCTTTACATCACGTTCACATTGAACAGACATCACGTCATAAAGCTGCTCGAGACCGTTTACTGCCCAGAATCACCTTCAAATGTTCTCTTACCATGAACCATGGTCAGCTTTACGTATAGGATGACACGACAACAATGACACGAATATAAACACATAATTAAAGTTTGTGGTATTAATATTACAAAAATATTCGGTATTGACAGTTTGGTCTTAACGTTCACAATCACTTGTGGATGAGATGCACAGATGCACAATATTGTTAATACATAATAAATATTTACAGAAAATAAAAAAGAACTTCTTGAAGTGTAAGTGACACGTCCTTCTTCAAAGTTATAATGGCTGTTTTGCCCCGGGTACAGCGTTCAGCACTAGCCCCTCCCCTTTCCTCTCTCCTCCATTCTGCACCGCTTCAGGTCAGGATCTAATGTTCTTCCATCCATCATTTTCTCCCTCTCCAGTTTTTGACCCGTCTTACTCTCTGACCTTCTCTGTCTCTTCTTTTCTCGATACCCCTCCGCTTCTTCCAAATGGCACATTTGCATGTGTAACTCATTCACACTTTTTTGATTATTAATAAAAGTATGCAAATGCAATCATCATTATCTCCTCTGAGCACAACAGCTGTTCTGAAAGAGCAGCTTTATAGATTCACATGAAAATTTCACATAAAATTTCATTACTTAGGACAGAAAACAGGGATCTTCAGGTACTGTTTGGCTCTCTTTGTCTCCTGAACTATAAAGTCAATGAATCTGAATCATGCAGTATAACGCCAGAAATGTGTATTTAAAATATTTGATTTTATGATAACTTAAATGAGTATATTTTGTTTTCCAGTAGAAGTATCTGAACATTCCACAGGTGTTGTTATTTCAACATTCACTTTAATATTTTATATTTCAATACTTGACAAACTATACATTAAAGGAAAGGTCTAGGACTCAGAAATAAATATTTGACAAATTTTCATAACAATAAAAAATAAACTAAAAAAACATGAAAAATATTTAAAAATTTAGATAAAAACAATAATTAAAAAATATAATAATAATAATAATAAGACTTTCCCACTGCTAATACAATGATTTCCAATTAAGCTACAGTAACACTAGATATTAAATATTATAACTGGAAATAAAAAAGTACTGTTGAAGAATAGTTCAGGACATGTTTGTTCATGTCATTCACAATAGGTTTTAAATAGCCTGCCAACTGGTTCGTGAAACTGAGACCTTGAGTACAATTTTAAGTCCTGTTTTTATACTTGTTTCTGTCTGCAGTAATTTGTGTGCCGTTTGTAAAACATAAAACTCTCAACCACACTTTGAAAGGAATCAATAACAGTTATCACGCCTCCTGCAGTGTTTCCTGTGCGGCTATTCAGAAAAAACTTCTGTATCTACCACAAAAGAAATGATGTTTTACCTGAATCTACAGCCTAAACTGGATATCCTAAAACTATACATACTATTATAATAAACAGATCATATACTGCCTTTCTATTACACTTTATTCGCTGGCACACAAACAGCGCAGCCGGTGTAGATCAATCTTACAAGCTGCTTCTTTTATGACATTTATGCAACTGGCAGATGCTTTTATCCAAAGCAACATTAAGCGTATTTAACGTATATGTACACACACAGATTTTTTCATAGCTTACACTATAATGGGATGTGCAGAGCATTTCAATTTCCAGAAAACCCACAACCTATTTCTTGAATGTACTGTAAGTCAACCCAGATAAAAGCATCTTCCAAATGCATTCATGTAAATGCAACGCATTTAAAATAGACATAATAACAGTATATTTCGCCAGTGTTTAGAGAAAGAATAAACAGGTTTTAATGTAAAACGGGGCACTTGCTTTATACAGAAGCTGGATTATACGCACGCCAGCCGTCCAATCAGCCTAGAAGATCTTAGACACACAGAGACGTATAATCTTTTCCTCTACACACTTCACCTGCCCGCAGAGGTGCTGATTGCTATGAAGAGTGATGGAATAACAACGATGGGGTCACGGGATGAAGACACACCAGGTGTATTTTGGGAAACGGTGATGGACTACAACCAAAACAAGATGAATGTTTAAACGCCAACTGTGTCAGATTCACACACACATACACAAATAGAATGCAAATGTCATTCTTGCATTGCAAGAATGCATCATTTACAGTATGATAAATTCAGTTCCCAAGTGAGGTGACCTAAATCCTGTTCAAATCTTTCTAGTTCTTACTGTACAACTGATTTGAAAATGGGATGAAAGCGGTAATGGCTGATATGACAATGCAGAAATCTCCTTAAGTTCTTAAAACGCTTATGGACTTGTTTCAAAAGGCTCTATTATAATGAAAACTGTACAGCTGTGTGTGTTTCAAAGGGATTTAATGAGATGTACAGTATGTGTGTGTGTGTGTGTGTGTGTGTGTGTGTGTGTGTGAGAGAGAGAGAGAGAGAGAGAGAGAGAGAGAGAGAGAGAGAGAGAGAGAGAGAGAGAGAGAGAGAGAGAGAGAGAGAGAGAGAGAGAGAGAGAGAGAGAGAGAGAGAGAGAGAGAGAGAGAGAGAGAGAGAGAGAGAGAGAGAGAGAGAGAGAGTACAGGTTTAGAGTAAGGGTATAAATATTTTCTTGCATCTTACTATAAGACCTTTGAGACGTGTCACCTAATATAGCTTAGTGCAAGACAAAACTGAACATTATGAAAGGTGACAAATTCAACAACAGGAAGTTAAGTCAGACAGGAACAATATCAACAACCTTGTGTCTACCTGCTGTCAGGGGCATTGACCTCTCACCTTCGCTGACCAATCAGAGCAGAGAGATTGACAGCATGCTGAATCAATAACTGTGGACCTTTCTGACTCATCAATGCCCAGAAGGAAACATACAAACTCTGAGACACAAATACTAAACGGTACAACAAAATTCTTCATTACTGTACTGCATCGTTTAAAGACACCTTCGATTTAGAAACAGGCTAAACTAAATTAAAGCTGAATGTTTTTGTGAGTACATAATCGCTGAGGCCTGCAGTCATGACTGTCATCGAAAGAAAACTACCTGCTCGTTAAATTTCACTGCAGTGAAAATAAAGAAACATATCATTGCCTGGTTACAAAAATACAAAGTAAAGTTTAAATTAGACACGTCTTAATCAACTCATCAAAACTTAAAGAACATCTTTTCATTATCTAAGTGTACAGTCCATCGTAAAGACTTATAAAGAACAGTTCAGTCCAAAATAAAATCATTTAGCATCTAACCTGTAATCAACAGCATCATTTTTATTTTAGACCGCACAATCTCTTTAACCTCACAACAGATATACGCTCGGCCGGGTTCTCTCCCCCATCACGCTCCACAGCGCTCTAATGACATGACGCAATTCATTTCATTAAAGTGATTTCTTCTTTATTCTCCTCCTAATTCATTCCTTCCACTTTCTACCGCACTTGATTAAAAGATAAAGGAAAGCTTATTAAATATTAATAAGTCTGGATTGCTTTTAGGTGCTCGCCGCAATAATAGATTTCTTCACCCTTCGCTTCACAGCGAGCGCGTCCGGGTTTGTCCGGCCGGTACGGCTCTTCATTATCGCTTGTTTAAAGCTCAGCTTTCTCTTCACACTTATTTTGTGTGTTCACCCCTCCATCGCACACTCAGAAACGTTCGGCTAGTTTAAACGTGCCGCTCTAAAGAGCCGCTAGTGAGGGGAGATAATTAAAGATGCACACGGATACCATAGTACATATTTAGCTGAGACACGGATCGCTGCATCATCATTTTCTGCTAAACAAAGAATTACTTCCAGTAATTTCCGTTGCAAATGTGGAGTAATATTGCACATGTAAACACCTACACCACTGTCTGTTTTGACAACCGTAGTAAAGTAACCGAGAGCGAGGCTTACTGACATGACTGAAGCAGATAACATGCGTCTGCTTTATGTACAAGATGTTTGAAAATGCACATTTAAAAGATGAATTGACGATTATTGGCTATGGTGCTCATTGACAAAGGTTCAAGTCTGATCTCGTCCTGTCTCTGTGCAAATTAAAAACAAAAAGGCATGTGTCTTTTTAGCATGATAATACCCTGCTATTATTTGACATGGAGTATGATGTAAATACCATGGTAAATGAATACAGTAATTATTCTGTACTATGGTACACACAAAAGTATCATGATATTACCATTTAATATGATTTAATTTAATACTATTTAATATACCATGGTGTCGTCAAATTAGTTTTTAAAGTTTTAAATTTTTAAAGAATTATTTTATTATTATGATTATTATTATTATTATTGTTATTATTATTATTATTATATCATCCCTTAATATTCATTAATATTTATATTATAATATTAATGTTTTTACTAATAGAAAACATACAATAATTTAAAAATAAATAAACAATAATAATAATAAAAAAGCACAATTATGTAATTATATTATAAACAACATCTGACATTTTAAAATAAAGCCAACAGCATTCTGCTACCGATTGAAGCACCTGCCAAAACCTGAACCACCTCTGTTTCCACGGTGACAGCTGCACAGACTTATGGGATCTCACGCTGTGAGCTCCAGCTGTTGTGTTCTGATCAGACGAAACCCTGGAGTCACTCTTTCCCATGGGACGTCTTGCTTCTACTCTTTTAACTGCACTCAATTTTCCCAAACGTCACTAACACGTACCTGTAAAACCTGTCGATACTGGCACCAATCAGACGGCCTCAGCATCCCCCAGATGTGGCACGGACCACCAGCTGCGGGGAAAACTAAGAGTCATCCTCCATCACCCACACTCTCAGCATGCGCTTCCTCCTACATAAACACCCTCGCTAGACTCTGACGAGTAATCGCTCGGGTGATCTGCGGCACGGGAGAGGCTTCAGGATAGGTGTGCTCCACAGTTCATACTGCATGTGATTATAATCGGGGAAAAAAGATCCCAGAGAAAGAGAAAATCAAGATAGAAATAAAAGGAATTGCCTTGTATGTGATCTAGGGGTTTGTCCAAAGGAAAATGTTATTGCTAAGGGGTTGATATTTAAAAGCCTGGGAGATTTTGTGAAGATTATGCTTCATTTCAGTTTCAACTTTTTCCTAAAATTCCTGTTGACATACAAAAACACAGATTTAAAGCATAGCTCAGATCATTCAATCTTGGAAAAAATAATGAGAATGAGAAATGTTCGTATTTAAATCCCTGAATCTTAAGATCTTTAGATTTAAGAGACTTTGGGATTGTGGCAAATGTGAGCACAGTTTGAATTATAACTTGATCCCCTTTTTACAGGGACACACAATGTTATTAGGATCTGTTTCACATTTAATCTCATTGCCGTCTAGTACAAATAATTGAGATCTCTTTTGCCATGTTTATTTTATTCTTGTTAACAATGTTATAAAAGAAAAGATTTAATTATCGCCACGATGTGTCATATCAAAATGAAAACATTTTCAACAATCATTGTGAAAGTAACACTGTCAGGGTGAAAAAGGTGAAACTCCATCATTATCACTTATAGGAGGGAAAAACATCCTATAGCGTTTGCCTCATACATCTATATCCTGAGATCATGATTGCTATTCTCGCTCATGCTGTTGAAAGCCTATACACACCCAAATTGGTGGTTAGAAGGTGGTTTGTTTTCTTAAACAGAGCCGGCAGACATAAAACACCGTCAAATAACCGGAAATAAACATTTCGGTCAGTTTACTCGAGAGCCGGCGGCAGATAAATTACACGTTTGAGAAGCGCTTTGTTCCCCGCTGACATGAGCAGAACCTTCTAAGGTGAGATGAGATGAAAATAGAAGCCTCATGGCTCTCCAGTATGGAATTCACTCGGATGTCCAAATCCAACAATGGCCTCCAGCACACCGTGGTGATGTAAGAGCTATTTGTGGCATAACATGGTCCAGAAAAGTCTGTGTGTGTAATACTGGAGGTCCAAACCTACTTAACTCTGCCATTTCCACAGGGGAAAACAAGAGCAACAAAGATTAAAACTTAAACATGTTACATCAGGCTGTTTCCTCCTTCAATATTCAAAATAATAAGAGACACCTCACATATGCATACACACATACAGTACCAGGCAAAAGTTTGGAAACACTGTTGTTTTTTACATTTTAGAATAGCAGTAAACTCATCAAAACCATGAAACATGAATTGTAACTGTGGGAGTTATGTTGTGACTAAAAGCATCAAAAATAAATGAACACTGTGATATATTTGATCATCTTCAAAAGTAGTCACACTTTCAAATCATTCTCTTCACATTTTATCATTCAGCTTCTTGAGGTCTCAACCTGAGAAGACTTTTAAACATCACTGAAGTCGTTTCTATCTATAATGAACTCTTTTTATTCATTATTTGCTCCATATAATCCATTAAAAAAAAAGTTATTTCATACATTTGAAATATGAGAAATGAGAAACATTTTTGTCAATTGTGTCTAAACTTTTGACTAGTATTGCATATGTACTGATAATGTATTTATAATATACATAGGTATATGATAAAATGTTTCTGAATCAGTAAAATGTTATGAATTTTGTATGGCTCTGTGTACAATGTACTGTATAAAATCCACAGAAACACACACTAAGCAACTTTATAATTCAGCGCCCTTCATTGCTGCAAAGCTTTACACTTCCTTTGGTTTTCTATACAGACAGAAAAAGGCTAAAGAAAGGGGGTAGCGGGCAGAGGTGGGGTAAATAAATAATGTATAAAGCTTTGATTTTCTTTCTTCTGAGAGAAAGACTGAACCGAGAGAACTGGCCCTGTGCTTCTGGGTCAGAAGAGCAAAGGTAAAAAGAATGTGACCGACGGCCCTGAGAGCCACGGAGCCTGAGGCCACACACTAAAACACATATATACACAAAATAAATCCAGTAAAATCCAAACACTTTACAGAGTAGAGACACAATACAGTATATACAGTATATACCAGTTTACCAGTATACCGGTGTACTAATCAGTTTACTGTAGTATATACCAGTTTACCAGTATACCGGTGTACTAATCAGTTTACTGTAGTGTATACCAGTTTACCAGTATACCAGTGTACTAATCAGTTTACTGTAGTATATACCAGTTTACCAGTATACCAGTGTACTAATCAGTTTACTGTAGTATATACCAGTGTACTAATCAGTTTACTGTAGTATATACCAGTTTACCAGTATACCAGTGTACTAATCAGTTTACTGTAGTATATACCAGTTTACCAGTATACCGGTGTACTAATCAGTTTACTGTAGTGTATACCAGTTTACCAGTATACCGGTGTACTAATCAGTTTACTGTAGTGTATACCAGTTTACCAGTATACCAGTGTACTAATCAGTTTACTGTAGTATATACCAGTTTACCAGTATACCAGTGTACTGCGGGCTGCAAAATGAGTATTTTCACCAATACCTGCATTTTAAGTAATAAGTATGGCTGCAATCATATTTACATTATTGGGCATAACACATTCGTTTAAATAGTTTTATTAGCTTATTTGTAATCAATAGAAATCTTCTGTCAGGAAAAACTTTTACAATCGGCTGTCAGCCAAGAACACACAATTTGGTTTGATCATTTGTAATATAACATCATATATGCTATTAATTCAGCATATTTCTATCTAATTTATTAAGTAAATTATTTTAAAGGTCAAGATTATTTCTGGATAACCCTGTGTGCTTTTAGTTTTAAGCAGGAAACAACAGTTTACTTTAAATAATTTATTCCGAGACCTTAAGAAACAAATCATGCAACAGTAGCTTCAGGCATTAACTATGATTTCAAATACATCATTAACAATGAAACATCCAATTCATGGATGGTTTTAGTTCTATATTGACATTTATACATTTAGTAGACGGTTCTCAACATCACATACAAGTATGAAAGAGGGAAATCGAGCTCACAACCTTGCTGGATTGTTTATAGAAGCCGTACATACTGTATGGTGTATGGTATCATTTTTTGAGCATCAAAACCCCTTATAGATTAAAAATCTCCATCATCTCTTAATTCTTGTGTGCCAGTTCTCATCAATAAATCAAAAAGCTTCTCTTCAATAATATGCTGCAAAGTTGCTACTATCTCGTCTTATGTCAAAGTGAAGGTTACCGCTTGTTAGTCTGAAGACCGTGTGCTGTGTGTGTGTGACTAACAGTTCAACCGTACCATCAACGTGACATGGTGACAGTGGTTGTTTGCCTGTAATAGGGTTGGTGGGCGGTACAGCTCTCCACATCTTTCCTGCTGTTCTAAAGACATACTGACACTCCATGCACATTCACCACTACAACTACCAACCCACACAATCCCAGTGTCTAAACGTCTAGCATCTTATCTCCCACAAACAACACCCTTCAGGCTATTATTGCAAGATTTTGCGTTGAAACACCTCTCGTGGAAAATACAAATAATTAGGGCATTAATTATTTGGGCATGAGGAGACATTTCATTCTTGTCCTTAATACCACCTGACAAATCAGTAAAAAGCAGCTACTTTAATAGGTTTTATTTTCTCGAAATGACACGCACACACACCGAGAAGCAACAAAGAATCCAGTCGTTGCGCCTGCTCTTGGTTCCACCGTATCTCATCTGACCCGGTCCATAAACAGACGGGAGATATGAACCGACCTGAAATAGCTCTCTGCCTGTCACATACCACAGGCCTCACTGATACCCGCCGCACTGCATTCTGGGTAAACATATCTAACACTTCAGCCGCGTTTCAGAGCGAGTCGACCCTTAAGAAACTGGTCCCTGAATAGATCCGGCGTGGTGTGGCTGGACGTTTCCTGACAATAGACAGCACACCAAGAACGGACTCAATTATGAATGACTCCGTGGAAAATGACGTTGCCTGCGTTTATAATGCCGATGGGGTGTGAGAATGATTTGCCTCTGTGAACACACGCAGGTCTCAAAAGGCACTTCTGAACGAGACGGCTTTTAACTCTGCTAGATATATGCACCCTTGATGTGTTAGCTTTAAATGGAATAAAGCAGGAATGGTTTTTTACAGTTCAGTACAAGCTATTATTGTAGCATTTAGGAAAGGAAAAAAGAAACTAACTGCAGATTTAATGGCTTTGTAATGTGTCATGATGGAGGCAAATGCACAGTTTTATTTTAATACAGAAGAAAGATTTTGGCATACACTCTTAAAAATGAAGGTGCTTTGGGCTCTTTGCAGTGATGCCATAGAAGAACCATTTTTGGTTCCCCAGTAAACCATTTACGCAAATTCTTAAAGAACCATCTCTTTCTTACTTTGAATAGTCTAAACTACATTTTTTCCACTACAAAAAACCTTTCTGTGAATGTTAAAGGTTCTTTAGGGGACCAAAAATGGTTCTATGGCATCGTGAAGCACCTTATTTTTAAGAGTATACTTACTATATGTAAACATTGCGTCAACACACATACTAATAAAAATATATATTCTTAAATGCACTGCAAGTCACTTTAAATAAAATCATCTACTAAATGCACAAACAAATGTAAATATCAAACATTTACTTTGATTAATAACAACGGATGACAAAACACTATTGAAATGACTAAGCAAGATAATACCCTTAATAATCAACATAAAAGTCATTCAGCTGTTTTTTCTCTTTCTGATAAGCTCAAATAAGCTCCAGCATCTCTACAGACAGTAATAAGTCACAGGATTAACATCACAAACATCCATCACAATCTCTTTCCTGTACCTGTTAGGAGAGCTCACATCTTTATACGCTAATGAGAGAAACGGAAACTAAAAGGAAACCCTGGTGTGCTCTTAAATCACAATGTATAACGCTACAGTTCCTGCTGGTGTGGTATTAAAAGGCCTATGACGGGGTCGGATCACGGAGTGATGTAGCACACGGAGAACGGCAAGGACCGGATAATTAAAGACTGTGTGACTGAGGTTTTGGAGCACCTAAAAATGATGTCATCATTTACTCTTCCTGCCATTGACACGAGATGATATGAGCTGCTATTTACTATACAATAAACGTAGGTGGTGATTTCTACTACTGTTGATGTCATGGGTTAAATCTCAGGGATAATAAAAATGAACCATAAGTCACTCTGGATAAAAGTGTCAAAGCCAAATGCATGAATCTAAGCGTAATCTACTACAAGAACAAAATATACTACTGTATATTGTAAGATTATAGCCTGCTGACTTTAAATTGAAGATTTTATGTTTTGTTAATATAATAGTCTGACTACAATCTTATAGACAGTCCTCTATTTGTCTTAACTGAGTAAAGCTATTGCACATGTCAATTCTTTTGTAATCCTATGGTCATTTTTTATGGACAAAATTACTGTTTTCATAAAATTATGAATATAAAAACATATACAGTAAGACCACATATTCTATAGATTTCATAATGTGATCTTTTTTCTACAGCAAAGCTGTTTCGCAACAATGCAAAATTGTAACAAACACCACAGACAAAAATCTGAATTGAAATTGAATTATTCAAATTGATTGATATTTATAATGCCTTCAATTTCAGTCTGTTCTTTCCAAACTATTGCATGGCTTTAAAATCTATGTAATAAGTCTACTTTTATGGTGCTTGATTGTAAAAGTTTGCCATTTGCTTTATTGTATGGATAGCACAAATTCAGGCATTCAGATGTTTTGCGTTTGACCAAAAAAATAAAGGGTTTTAAACAACCAGTAAATGAATACAGAATTTTCATTTCGAGTTAACTTTTCCTGTAAAGTCATCTTCTCTCTTAGCAACTTTTTATGACTCTCTCTCTCTCTTCACATGGCAACACACAGGGCAGCACGACAGATGCATCGTCATGGATCTGAGCTCACACCCAGCTGTGTGTAGACGAGGGAAATAATTGCAGCCCGGCTACAGATAATGTCATGGACGAGAGTTGGTTAATAATTCATGGGTTCTGACGGATGAGGGTGTGTGGGTGGAAAGAGTTGCTGATGTTTCAGCCAAAGGCAAAGGAAGTGATGGAGAGCGGTGTGGAAACGCTTAAAAACGTACCGGCTTTGTACTGATCACACGGTCTGGTGCCGCAGTTACTTAGGACAAAGAGATAATGAAGAAATATATATGCAAATGATTGTCCATCTTAAAGGTTGCTTTTAAAGGGACATTTCGCTTAAAAGAAGAATCTGGAGAATTTTTTAAATATATTATCATATTGTCATTTTGAAGCTTCACAGCACTAGTCCCCATTCACGTCCATCACATAATAATAGTCAGAATATTAAATCCCCTTTTTCAAAAAAACTAAAAGACTTATAACTTTGAAGCAACACAATGTTAAGTAAATGATCAGAAACACCTTGCCCGTTTTATTTAATCTGCAGTACCATTCATAAAATTCTGAAGTTATGAATGAATAAATGTAATAAATTCCTGCCTAACCCGCCTGTTGAAACACCATCTTCAAAAGAAGCAAAAGATTGATTTCACATGCACCATCGCTGCAAGTTCAAAACTTTCACTCACTAAAACTCTGACAAAAAACAGACAACATGCATATTTGTCAATGTTTGACCCATTCTCTCCATTCTGTCGCCTACAGCTGTTTGGATCTACATCATAAAACCCTAAAGTCTCCAACACAAACAGCGACTTCAGACTGACGCAGATGGAAGAAGCTTTTCACCATTTCTCCCATGTCAATCTCTGACAGAATCTCATGCATCAAACCCGCAGCTCAGACGGGCTATGAATAGCGCTGCCTTTTTGCACGGTCAAGGCCACAGACGGTATGACAACGACAGCCACTAAAGAACAATGTTAGAACTAAGACACTTACCCGGTCTTAACCAGGGTGTGAGCTCACCACGTCCATGCTGCCATTGTGTGTGTGTGTCTTTATGGTGAGACATGATGTGACAGCTGGCTTTATTAGCTTCCAGATCTTCCTTCAATTCAGACCAAACGCATAGACTTACATTGATTTCATATCAAATGTATAATTTTTCCCATGTCTTAACCCTCACACCAAGCTGTTGACATGCTCTCTCAAGCCTCTCTCTTGACATATTTCACTATATTTGTAAAGATTTTTACAAACCTGCCCATGCAGTCTTTTCCCAGTCACTGTTAAATATAGCCTTTCCTTCTACATTGTTCATATCCACAGGTGACCACAGTCTGCCTTAGTCCAAATGACTAAAAATCAGCATTAGAGAGACATTAGCTGCGTTACAGAACCTAGTGTATTGACATAAAGGCTGATCCACAAGGTAGGCGGCATAATTATGTGTCCTTAAAAGATATTTTATTTAGACAAATTCTAGGGTAACAGCGCATGTGTTCATCACAGAGAAAGCAATTGCAAAATACACTGCAATGAGCTTATTGATTAAATATCATACAAGAAAATGAGCGAGTGAGGAGAAATGCAATGTATTCTAGTTAACAAACATATTCTAATTTAACATGAAAAACTTTTGAATTAACAACATGAGCAAACGTCAAACTCAATAGTTACTGACTATGTAGAACATTTCAGGTCATAGACTTAGTTTGTATTCCAGTGAGATTGTGGTTCACTGGGTCTAAGAACAGATATTTTATCTAAAAATAATCATTTTTCTTAGTCAAAAGTGTAATTAAGGTCATTTATTATCAACACTGGTATCACATACCAACTTGATCTCAGGGGAAAATGCGACTATTTTACAAGGTGGCTATTTGCACAAATCGTTTTAATACATGGTCTTCTCATAAAGTGCTTATATAAGTTCAAGCCTTTCAATGATAATACTTGAAAGTATTTCTGATTACTGTCCATTTCTTTAAAAGGTTATATTTTAAAGTATTTGCCATAAGTTTGCCATACATTTTAGATTACTTTTACATTTACATTTTACATTTTAGGCATTTTAGAATCAAAGTTTACAAATATTAGGAGATACATACATCAAACCAATAGTACAAAGAAGTCTTACAGACAACTTTACATTTAATATAATAACAAATTTGAACTCTATGAATTGAATGGTCAGATTACAAACTTTTATAAACTATAGACTTTATTATATTCTATATTCTTTATAAACTACATTCTTTATTTTACTATTTTTCTGTATATTGTAAATGCAAAGCTGCTTTGAACCTTTTATAGCAAATTGCGAAAAGTGCTGTAAAAATGTGTACGTAAATCATAAATTTTTAAATCACACAAAAAATAAATGTATTAAAAAAAGCAAGAACGATGCCCCACCCCTAAACCTATCCATCACCGGGACGAAAGCTGATCATACTAAAATACATGAATGAGATCATACAAAATCATACGATGAGCATGATGCATATCTGTAAAACAGGCAGATTGCACGTTCAAGCCAAAGGCAGTAAATGTTTAACATGTTCATGTATATGCAAAGCTTCACTATTGCCCGCAGGTCTACTCATTGCTATTGCTGTTAATGTTAATCACACAGTAAACTAAACCGGTCCCTTGTGTAACTTTTCTTCTCTTCACACCACCTCCACTTCTCTTATTTAATTTTCTCTATACAGTTTCTTTAAAGACATGTGTCCACAAACGGAGGCTAATAAAACAAGCCATACAATCATTATTCAACATTCAAAGACAAATCTCATCATTCAATGAAGGACAGAGTTTGATGCAAGTATCTTTTCCCTTGAATCTAGTGGTAAGCCACGGAAACCTTTAAATAAACTCCCAAAACTCCATATAAGCAAAGTCTCTTATTGACTGTGTGTGCAACCGCATAGAAAGAACAAAGACGTCCAAAAGGGTAAATGCTCAGAGGAGGTGAAGAGCAAGACAAAAGCTAAATAAACACAAGTACAGTACAACAATGTGTGTGTGTGTGTGTGTGTGTGTGTGTGCATGCCTTGGTTTCTGCTGTGATTTTGAATAAACTTCATTCTCAGTCTTTTCAGTAAACATCTAAAGTGGCTGGTTATCCCAGTGTGGTTTGGCAGGGTACAGTACCACCACGCCACCAAAATGAAAACTATTCCCCGACTAGACAAATTCCAAGGCCAAAACAGAAAAGAAAGCAGAAACTGCCAAGACTTCCCGCTGTAGACGACAGACACATGCAGAGATTTCAAGTGACCCGCAATGTGTTGTTTAATCTTCTCACTGCAGAGTCTAGAAGAACCTCATGACCTTCTTATGATGAAAACCCAACATTTCTGTAAGACTGTAAAACAGGAGAATATAGAAGGTAGAGACCTTTCCCTGGAATGACCAGAGGACGTCAACTTTCACAGGTAAGTAATGTACCTTGTGTTCATTACTGGTGCATGTTTGTCTGCAGGAACATGCCCATATACATGCTCTCTCTCTCTCTCCACATCAAATCCTATCCTCTCTCTACCACACCCAAAATAAAGCAAAATAACAAAAATACATCTTGAATGTTTAACACAAATTCCGTTTAGGCCGTTTTCGTTTTTAGCTACACTATTAAAAATAAATGCACCAGAACCAGTTTTGCCTGTATGATTCCATAAAGAACCTATAACATGCACAGAAATCTGTTTCACAAAAGGTTCCTTTACTTTTAAAAACAATGGAAAGGTTCTTCACAGAGATGCAATAAAGGAACTATTTTTGGTTCCTCAAAGAACCTAATTTTTCTAACCAAAAAACCTTTAATTATATAAAAAGGTTACCTTTAGAACAATTCAGCTATAATTTTTTTAATGGAATCATGAAGCACTTTAATTGTAGTGGAAAAAGGTTTTTTATACTACAAAATGGTGCTTTAGTCTGAAAAGACCTTTTGTAGCATCTTTATTTTTAAGTGTAATTTTATTTCATTATCATTGCAGAAGGATTTTGAAGTTTGGGTGGCATAATTAGTGCTATAATTATAATTTCATTAAGACAGGTGTTCATGTTCAGTGCGGGTCTGTAACGTTCACCATCATATCATGTCAAAAACTAACAGCATGAAGATCTTTTTCTTCTGTCTTTGTTTTTACAGTGTCTGAGATCATGGTGTAATTAGTCACCTCTGCTCCAACACCAAGTCTTTCTGCTCTCGCCTTTAAAGACCAGGATCCATTATTAGAAATGGCAGAGGAACCCGTGACTCTGGCCTCTCTCTCCTGTTCTCCATCATGCAGTGACTTTCATAGCCCTCTATTGCCCCCCTCCCTGCAATTTATTAAAGCTTTCTACATCTCTCTCTCCCTCTCTCTGGCTCGCTCGCTCACACACTCTCTCTCTCTCTCTCTCTCTCTCTCTCTTTCTCTCTCTCTCTCTCTCTCTCTCTCTCTCTCTCTCTCTCTCTCTTTCTGTCTCTCTCTCGCTCACTCTCTCTCTCTCTCTCTATCGCTCTCTCTCTATCTCTCTCTCTCTCTCTCTCTCTCTCTCTCTCTCTCTCTGCTGCATTGCACTTTCAGAAATAAGTTTCACTGCCTCAGCTGGAGTTTAAGTCAATGCATTTCATTTCTATTGATCGGCTGAGGACCAGTCAGTCTGGTACACATTTCGGTGACTATAGATATTATATTTCACACTTGATTTGACTTGTATGATCTCTATGGCTTAAACCAGGTTTGCTGGTCTTGACTGGTTTAGCTGGGACTAGTTCAGCTGCCTGATCACATCACAAGTGATAGATTACCTAAATATAAAAAAATAGAAGAAGATACTTTAAGAAATGGTTTTGTGTTTATACAATTGAAGTCAATAATTGTCCAATGTTGTTTGGTTATCAGCATTCTTTAAAAGTGTGTAAATTATAAAAGATTTATCATTTTTGGGTAAACTATCCCTTTAAACCCCTCTAAAACCAGCTTTACACACTTAGGTTGGTTTAGGTTTGTTAAGAACTAAATAAGCAGGTCTTATATGTCAAAACCACTTTCTTAAACACTTATAATAAATAAACGAATAAAAGAAAGTTTTGGATGCATTCTCTGTGTCCTCGAGCCGGGCTGAGGGAAACCGTTCAACGGCCGGCCTACTTACAGCGACAGCCGTGCGGCTTCACAAACAGGCCAAGAATAGCGTGGCGGTATCAATATGCTATTTATAATAACTGGATGAATAAATTACATTTGTCAAAAGGAGGGTGAGGGGAAAGACTGAAGCAACCTAGTTTGCGCTCACAGCCTTCGTTTGTTGTCTTCTTGAATTTCTTATGCAATCTCTCTCTCTCTGTCTCATTAAAGCCTGGCATTTGTGCCATTGAGTAATGGAGGTGAAGATCCTTCTCGGGGGGAAGCAGACCAGACGTACTTCTGCGAGACATTTGAGATTTTACAGCACTAATAAACTGCCTGTCAAAGAGAGAAAGCTGACCGGATTGTTTATGCAGATGCAGGTGAGTATGACCCGTAGACGCTGGAGATCTCAGACAGTGGGATTGGATTACCCTGCCTCCTGCTGTTTAACTCGGATCCGGGCCAGCAGCTCGACCGGGCCTCCCAGGACTCTCTGCTCATCTAGCGAAGGTTAACGCACCCGGCAGTACTGCAGAGAACTGTTTATTACGTATTCCTCTGGCGTCTGCGGAGAGCAGTTTAAGATACACTGGTTATGACCTGGACTTCATTTAGTGCTGACCTGAGCTGGCAGGTTGCTGGCATGAGAAATGTTTTTGAAACGGTAGAGTAAAGAGATACAGTCGATAGAGATTTGATAAAACAAATGTGTCGTTTCCCAATACAACACTGTAAGGAGAATTTTTTTATTCTTGTTTGTTTTTATGGAAGGCCATGCTGATGAATTAAAAGTTTTGATAATCATAATGGAGAAGTGTTGGGTCAGCTCACGATCTATTTAAATTTTCACTTTATCATTTATTAAAACAACCACAGTCCAACACAGAATTGAAATTGAATCTGAAAGCGTCTAATACACCAGATGTGTAAAACAGCCAGAAATCAATTCTTTAAAAGTCAAAGCAAAATCTCCTATCACCATGAGAAAATAAACCTCAAACCTTGTTTAAGCTCTTTATTCTTCCAGACCTGAAGTCACGATGGCAAAACACCCTTAAAGGGCATCCACCCATCCATCCGACCCTCCGCATTTTACAGCAAACATCTATTGACACGCAGTGTCTCAGGTCCAGGAAACTAATCCACTTATCAGTCCTTTGTATCACTGAGTGAACTGCAGGCGGTCGAGTGCCAAATGCATCTGGGTCTCCCGAGCGCTGCCTCTCCCTTCCGGTAGCGAATGTTCAGTCCGCAGAGGAATAAAGCGAGCCTGCATCAATTTGCGATGTTTACCGGAAAGGCCACTGATTATCCCAAACATTTATTGGTTTTCATTGTGCTGATTTATTTATGTGTGTTAAGCGATGAATGGCAAGCGAGACGGTTTTTATTACTCATCTTTCACGAGAGAGAGAGAGGAAGAGAGAGGGAGAGCGATAAGAGAGAGCGAGAGAGATGCCGGCGATGGTCAGGCCTTGCCAGGTTCAATAATATAATCATCGGTGAGAAATGGGAACCTTTCATTTTGTTCTCCCCCTCCATATCGCAAAGCCACTGAGAGGCTTTTTTCAAACGGGAGATTTAATCAAGGCAATGGCAACACGGTGAAAAACTTTTCCCTTGATCAGAGTTGAGAGAAGCTATTAGTCTCTGGCGCCAAACTTGGAGATGGAGGGCTGGCACTATACCACTGGAAAGTATGCAATCAATTAGTCATAAATCAATGCCGACGGTGAAGTTTCAACTCCTAGAATTGCATGTGAGGTATCTCAAACATTTATTAGCCATGTCAGTGAACTGTGCTCTTCTATACCATTAAAATAATTCCCTATTAAGACTACTTAATAGGCAACAAGTAACCAATCAGAATAATACATACAGATGCTTATATTACATTATACACCCTTAGCTTTGCATTACATTTTTACAGGAACATATAGCAATATGCCTGGTGTATCCCGTTTGGCTGATGATTCGACAGGTCAGTGGTTGCAAATCACAGCAATGGAGTGGGCGTAACTTTGACAGAGTGATGACAACTTCCACATCAAGCAGGAGACAGATAGAGCTCATAAATCTTGATCTGAGGGCATCCAATCAATACTGTGAGCGTGAATGGCAGCTCATTCTTCATATGCGAGAGCAGACCGCCTTATCGCCACCCACAAACTCTCTGGACCTTATTGTCATTCAGTGTCACCTGTGAATGTCCTCATCTAAGACCTGGGTCAGGTAATCATGCAGGTAGAGGAGTTTTTAATTGTCTTTGAAGAAATATTTTAGAGCATATAAATATATTTTATATGATATTTATTTATACATATGTGACCCTGTCTGTGAAAACCAGGCTAAAGTCTAAAAATCTAATTCTGAGATGAAGAGCATCAAAGTTTGATTTCACCTATTAATTTCACTATGATATAAATCTTTGACATGACCTTACTCAGACAATATTAAAGAATGCAATGTTAAATTCTCACAGGATGTTCTTGACATTATAAAGAATAATTATATGTTAAAAACAAAAAATTAAATTTAGCTGGGTTTTCACAGACTGGGATACATATACATTTATATACATATGATATATTTATATTTATATGAATATATTTATGAATATTTATTTAACATCATTGGCATCTGAGAGAAAATGCATTGAAGAGAATGTGGATGGTACTTTCCTGCTACAGTAAATTTAATAAAGGATGATGTAATAAAAAATGATCCTGTGTAAAAAGCGTGCTTTCTAAAAACATCGTATGTATAATGCATAAAACTGTGACGGCTTGTCAAATATCCACAGCATCAGTTCAGACAGTGTGAGGTGAGCATATGCCCACATTGTGCAATGTCAGCGAAACACGATTACGTCTGACAGCATTCACTGCTCTAGTCTATGTATAATATTCATCTTCGATAGGCTTCCATGTATCTGACATGTACCTGACAGCATAAAAGGTCATGCATTTAGAATGATCATGCATGATGTAAATCAGAATAATATGCTTAAAGCATCACTAAAAGAAGCATGTTCTTCTAGTAATAAACTTCCATACTTTTTCCATCAAAATACAAATACAAACAGATGTACGTTAAACCAAAACTACAACATTTGGATTGCAAAGGTTGTTTTTGCTCTTACCAACTAAAATTGCACTTAAGCTCATTAAAAAACTAGAGGAGGTGCATTTCACAGCCTCCGTAACCTGTTAATTGCTCTAAAAGGCATTTAGAAGCATCAGGTCGGTGACCCAATCTGTTTTTAACAATGATACTACAGCTGCGAGTAAGTGACAAGCTTTTAGTCTCACTGAGACCCTCGCACATCCTTTCTATGCAGACAACAGCGTTTAAGAGCATTAAATGTTAGCCAGTGAAATATTTCTAAAAACTTTAGTGCATGCTATGAGAAATAGGAAAATAGAAGTAAATGCACTTTAAATACTTTGTAGTTTTTTATATAATAAATCATTTCAGTAAGGTGCAAATGCAAGCCAAAGCAACATGACAGGAGGCTTCCCTGTAGTGTTTTAAACAGTCTGGGTGGGCGGTGAATGTCAAAGGAACTCGGGTGTCTCCAGGTGGCCACAAGGAGCCGAGAATTATCCAAGAACATCAAGTTAAAAAGCAACAATTTACTTCATGATCATTTACAAACTTCCAATTGATAACCTGTTGCATATCACCAGATGTCTTACAAATGTGGGGCAACAGAAACTACAGAAAACTAAAAATACAGGCAGCTGGCCACCCCCTTGAGTTTGTTTATCTGTACAGGAAGCATCAGGTGCCAAGCAGTGTGCCATTAGTTAATGATTGATAATGGCGTCTCTTGAGAGATGAGCAGAAACAAGTACAGGATATGCCGAGAGGATATTAGTCTTTTCTACCTCTGTGCATTCATTTTTTTATTTATGTGACCGTCACTGTGAATAATCTGGACATGATTTTATAATTGATACTGGCGCTGCTTTACCGAAGACAATTATCATAATTAGTATCAATCATATCTTCATTATCATTGTCTTCATCATCACGCTTATTATTGTCCTGACAAGTGTAATAAAACTCAAAATTGTAAATCATAATTGATCACCATCATCTTTGGGATATTTATTAGTTGTCATTATCCTTGTGCACGTGCATCATGCTGCTCACACTGAAAAAAGATGTTTATGCAAGTACACACATATGCAATTGGTTTGACATTGATTATGCAAAATATTTCCTCAAATTTCTGTCGCGGGTGGACCCTTTGGCTGCCTGAACATATACATAATATATCAGTTTTATTTAATCCATTTATAATTATAAAAGAAACATTATACACATTTTTAAACATTATAAATATATACATATTATGTATATTATTAGAATATTTAAACTTTCTATCCTAAGGTTCCATTCATTAACGTTAGTTTATTATTTTACAGTGTCATTTGTTAACAAACTAACAATGAACAACATATTTTTTAAACATCTTTGTTGCTTTTTTTGCTCATAACAATAACACACAGCTTCTATTTGGACTGCTATACACTTTTCACAGCTGTGTATTTCCTCACAAGATTTCTAGATTTTTCATTCTGCTCGGGAGAACATCAGCGGCGTGCGTCCACGTACATGCACGACAGACAGAGAACATTGCTTATAATCACACACCCCTGCAATCCGCAAGCCTGCTGTTCTTTACCAACTTTCCCCTTGCCAGTTTTATAGACTGCAATATTGTTTTTGTTGTCTGTCCTTTGCACAACACTAAAAACTGAGTTCTGTCTTCTGCATCTTGAGTCATTACAGCCACGAGACTTTATGATAAAGCAAACAAATGGCTCGTAATCAAAGTCGTAATGTGGATACGGGTGTCATTAACACTGCTATTTATTTCCCCAGTGATAGCAGAGCGAGTGTGGCTCTTCTTCTCCCTTCATTTCCCCGGCCTGACTGACTTATTGTCTGTAACAGGAGAGATGGCTCTACGTACCCGTTCATCTCCAGCTGATCCAGAGTCAGTACTAACTGAGCTTTAGCAGATCAAGAGATGCTCCATAAAAACAACATGAGACAAGAAGCTGGGCCACAAAACAGAGACTGATTTCGAGGAAGGAAACCTTTCCAAAGATTCTGCAACAGGTGGACTAGCAAACAAACAACAAGCACTTTGAATAGCACTCTCAAAAGCAAACTAAAAATGGTAAATAAATATTGTTTTTATTGCTGCATGATGCTCACTGAAAGCAGATATAGTACAGACCTTCTCTTTCAAGTACGGTTGAGACACACACAATAAAACCAAATGCCACCATTCTGTCTAGCCACACAAAAAAACATGACAGGCACACCCAAAAAATATGAAAACAGAGCAAGAACGTAGACATGTCACTATGTTGCATCATTCTTGCAGATGTCACGAGCTGTCTGTCACCTCATGAGGGTGTCAAGGTGCCCATCACTCTTCTAGAGACCGACATGAAGCTATACTGCAGAAAAAAGTCTATTCACTAATAACTGATAGTCATTGGTTGATAATGAAACTGACTCTTCGAGGCTTGACCAATGTCAGTTTTTCTTGAAAAGATTAATAGGACGTACAGTTATTCTGCATTTACATTTATGCATTTGGTCAAAACTTTTATGAATTTAAAGTATAACATTTTTACTTTGCATTGCTAATGCAATTATCTACAGAACACTATTGCTTATATGAACATACCCAACACAAAAAAACATTCAAAAAGATACATACACAATTCTAATTTGGATTCCCATCCATTCATATTAGAGATGAGGACATGGTATATAAATCAACCTATTGGTCTAATCAAAAGTGCCAGGCGGACTTTACTAATAAAAATAAAAATGTGTTCTTGGTGTACGGCTTCTAACAAAATGTCACATAATTACGATCGATTCTGTCACTTTTCCAGACACTTTCCACATCCTTAACTCCTATTCTTTTGTATTGATATATTGTAAAACTTCTCTTTGTATAATAGTTTAAAGCTCAATCAAAATGAGTTTCTTTAGCAAGAACCAGTGGGAAAAAACATCTAAAAAAAATGCAGTTCAGCAAGAATGACAGATTAGCCTTTCCATTAAAAACCTTTCAGTGTCTATGAGTAATCACAAAACAATCAGCCAAGAGCAAAAAGCCGATCAGCAAACAGCAACATGATGATGTTCAAACATTAAAAACTTTTTGAAAAATATGCCTGTTATCTTTGCTCTGACTGATTGTGATTGTTATGAACACTTTAACGCTGTGATTCTACAGTACAAGCATTTCTCATTTCTACAATCAGCTCTCATTGATCTTTATTTCCTGCAAATGACATTTTAAAATTTTCTCTGAAATCGATACAGCTTAATTCATTAGCGGGGAAAAGCTGTCAGAAGGAAAGCCTTTGGAGAGGTCCTCCACCAGCATGCGGCCTGACCAAACTGCCATGAAATCTGCCTGAAAGATTACAAACATTAACCATTTACCATCCGATATAAAAACTTTGATTCTGGGCTTTCTAAATCCACTGATAAAGATTTTAAAACAAGTAAGCACTTCCGTTTTCAGCAGGTCACAGGTTAAAGTCCAGCCTTTTTACTCACTAAACCGTTCTCAATGTTCTCCCAATGCTATTAAAGACATAAATAAGCAAGCAACAAAATAAAAATATAAAAAAGGTTTCACTGTCTCTGTGGGTTGGATTTATTTGCTAATAAATTTTACATTTCTGTGATAATGTCTAACACTTGCTTCAGGCCTCCATAACTAAGAATCTAAAAATCACCTGTATTCCCAAATGAAAATGTGCAATATAAAATAATTGCTTCACCTGCCTTTCTGTCAAAAGCGAGACAACAGAAAAACAAAAAAAAAGAGACAGAATGATTAAATAGGTAAACAAATTCCTCATTCGGCGGTTACGTTATTCATGTTTAATCTGCCTGTTGCCATAGTCATTAAAATGAGACAGAGTCGGTCCTCCCTGTGGCCACACAAATGACTCATCAATGCATTTCTGCCAATTATAGATCTGCTTTACTCATTTTACTGACCCAAACACATGCTGCTTATTAAAAAGAAATAAAGTCACATCCCAGACAAAACACCCACAGTTTGTTGTTTACTTAAATTGCAACATGCTTATTATAGGAGATATATAAAGCAGAATGGTCAGTTGTGGAGAAAGGGGAGGGGCTAAAGCAACACGATGCTCAGACTCAAACCTAAGAGAAGCACCGCTCTATATCTTTAATCAATATTAAAAATTAATATCTTTAATATCTTTAATCTGGACTAGTAGGACTAGTAATGAGCAATATGTTGTCAGCATTTATTAATCTTTCATTTGCTCAAATGAACAATTATTTTGCATAATATTTTCTCAGTGCAGGAAATAAGCACATAAAATAAAATAATACAAATGTAAAATTAATTATTATTAATTTTTTATTATTAAATTAATTATTATTAATTTTAGCACTTTGATTTGAAATCAATCAATTGATTTGATTGATCTTAAAAATCGGATGAATGATCAGTCTGAAAGAGGAAGTAGTTTTAGGGAATTACTCACATAGCAGTTAAAAAAAAAAAAATCACATGCTTTTCCATTCCAGAAAGGTGTATTAAGAATTTATATAGGGTCAATTCTGATTTCACGCTGACTTCAAATACAGCGTGGGTGAAAAAATGAAAATATATAAAAAAGTATGTGTTTACATGAGGGAGAGAGAGATGCTCTTGATGGAAAAGCAAAAGAAGTTTCTTTCATCATGTGTTTACTTTGAGCACCACCTACATCATAAACCCAGCTCTCAATCTCTCATTTTCTGTTATTCAACCCAAAACCAATCACATACACACACTAAAAAGACCACAAAACACTCATACACATACTCATCGAAGTAGCAGACAAGCCTCAGAAAAGAGACACGTCCATCACTAATGGATACTCGCTCAAGAGCGCATCCAAGAATAAAAATGCATCCATTTGCTTTGCTTTCCAATCAAAAACTTTGTTCATTTCTCTCTCCATCAGGCTGTCAAATCATTATCTTCAATCATCAGCGTATCGCTCTTTCCCACTGTAACAGATTAATCTATGTGATGTGGCGGTGAAGCCTCAGCCAATGAGAAGAGCAACACTAACAAGAACAAAATAAACTTCTTTCGTTTTGTTTTAATGTATAATTCATAGGTTGTATATCTCTGCCTCTTTCTCTCCCATAGAAATGGATTATTTTGCATTACATTCATCATGCAGATATTACGCACCTAAAGGAAAACAAATACTCTTTTTTTGCATTCCCATGCATAAAGTCATACAAATTCAGATATTCTTTGCATGCTTCATCTTAACCTAGTTGTAATATGGATATGAGGAGAACGCAGAGAGCTTCTTCACATTCATAAAACTTCACAGAAATCAGAAGCGTGCAGTTAAAGTCTGAACCTGTTTCTTGAATGTGTCTTTCCATTTTTAGATTTAGCATGAAGAGTCTATTATTTGATCTATCATATTTGAATTTTTCTTTATAGTTTCGCATTCATGACAAAGACACTGGCCTCATAGTCACTCGAGAGAAAAATGCACTAAAATAGATGACCCGGTGTGCCATTCTGGGAGGAGGTACAGGAGTTTCCCATTCAAACTGCCTGCTTTACCTTCATCCATCATGCCCGATAGAGAATAAATGAATGGGATTTTAATATTTCTCCTGAAATAAATAATGAATTGGAGTATTTGCTTTGAAAGTCATTGTGGACGTGTGCTATATGTCACAAAGACTTTGCTTTAGTATTGCTTTTACAAGCTCCCTCTGGCTGACAATCATTCCATTTCCCTTTTTTCACTCCGTAATTTATAAAAGAGTCTAATATCTCTTCTGCAAATGATTTTGCTGTAAAACTACATTGCTCATGGTAAAAGCCTGCTTGGTTTATTATGCACACCATGCAAATCAATACAGAAGTTAAATCAAATGTAAAACTTTTTTTCTAAAAGAACCAAATTAGACAAACCATTTCTACTAACTCATTAAAGTGACAATAGTTCAGCTGCTTTATACTGCAGTTTTTCCAGTAACAAGCTATTGTTTCAATGAGCATCTGTGTTGCGTGACCAAACACTACTTTGCTGTTTCTAATGTCAAAATAAAGTGTCCACAAGACCCTTAAGGTCTTATTTTAAAAGCAGAATATTTCATTAATTTCTGCTGCTCATGACCTTATTTATATAACTCATGAATTATAATTCTGCTTTTAAATAAACCATTTTTCATCACTTTGACCGGTTTAACTTCTTATAACTAGGTTACAGTTTCAGAGTAGCATCCCCAGGCAAGCAAAAACCACACAGTCTTCACGCTGGCAAAATGTTCGGGGCGGTGAAGGTCCATGACCTCACCTGATGTGACGGTCTACCCAGAAAAGCTTTTAGAAAGGGCCGAGATAAAGTCGAGGAGCATTTTCAGATGTTCTTTTATCCCTCTGAGAGCTCAACATCTGTGATTAAAGGCAAAAGCCTCAAACGACCAGGCAGCGTGCCCACAGCTGTGCCCACATCATGTTGTTCTTTTCTCTTCCCTACTCTTTTCTTTTTATTGGTTTGAATAAGGGATGAAGTTGCTGCTGCGTTTTGAGACGAAACAAAAAGAACAGTCGGCAGTTGGCGGCCACGTGTAAACAATGACTTCCAAGCGGTTCCCTTGCTTTATCGCCCTTCTGCCCGTACGTTTAAGATTCGGCACGACTCCATTTAGCAACTGGCGACTGTGAAGCTGTTTAGTCAGACGTTGGTTTTATGGAGAGTGAAAGTGTTGAATATTAAAAGGAGAGTCTTTAGGGTTCTAAATCTCACATAAATGCAAAATTCCCTGGCAGAGACAATTCAATGCGGGTGGATTTGCTGTAAATATCTAATTCATTGTTAAGTATATTCTTTCAAGTGTCTACTGAATGTGTGTATGCTTTATGAAGAAGCCAACAGCAAACAATCAGAACCATGTCAGAGACTTTATTTCTCGGCAGGATCACTATACACTGTTTTCACCATTCAGCCTGTCACTGGGAACCCGCTTCTCTCAATTATCATTTTATTTAAGGGCAATTTAGCTCTCTACACGGCCGATGGCGCAAGAGAGGAGGTGCGAATTGGACAGGAGACATCTTGTAATTGGGGCTAGAAGAAACAAAGGCGAGAGGTTATACAGTTCCTTCCTAAAATACTGGACTGATGGGAAAAGGGTTCAAACATACAAATTTAGCAACTACCTAGAAACCACCCACAACATCAGTGAGAGAGAGAGAGAGAGAGAGAGAGAGAGAGAGAGAGAGAGAGAGAGAGAGAGAGAGAGAGAGAGAGAGAGAGAGAGAGAGAGAGAGAGAGAGAGAGAGAGAGAGAGAGAGAGAGAGAGAGAGAGAGAGAGAGAGAGAGAGAGAGAGAGAGAGAGAGAGAGAGAGAGAGAGAGAGAGAGAGAGAGAGAGAGAGAGAGAGATTCTTCATTACCATTGTCCACCTGTCTCTCTCCCAACCGTCCAAACAGAATGAGATTGTCTATTTCTCCATGCGCTCCCTAATGGAATGAGCATACAATTTACAAATTAAAACAATTATATCTTCAGGCAAGAGCCGCACTAGACCGTGAACCATTAAACAACGGCATGCAGAAGCTCCTGTACTTTAAAATGATGAGAAGCGGAAGAAGATGCCAAAGATGGAGCTGAGCCTTTATTTAATTTGACTCGCCTTCTCTATGTGCACAGCTGCTGCAAAACATTCAACGTTAAAATGGCTCAGTAAGTTAATGGGGTGGGAATGAAATGCTACATGTTATGTGTGATGTCCATGCCCATGCACAAAATGGACACGAGCACCAAGGGAATTCTGGGTAATGTGTCTAATTTGCCATTGAAGATGCAAAGCTTATTTAAATGCAGTAAATGATGATGTACATTTTGGTCTAAGACTGCTTGGGGTTGCATCAGCAGAAGATATTTTATTTTCTTCTTGCTTGGTGTGATCTATGTGCTTTGTGCTTTACGTATGTGATCTACGTATCTATGTTTCTCACTGTCATTATCAATACACATCTACTGCACAGCAAAGATTTCTTATGAATAAACTATGTGAAGTTTCTGCCTCTCTCTCTCACTTTCATTACTGGCCTCCTCTCTCGTGAGACGGGATTATTCAACCTCTCTTTATCAGACGTTTCTTCTTTTCTATCATTCTAAAAAATATACACACTGTATCTGTGAATCTCACTGGGGAGAGACAGAGAGAGAGACAGAGAGAGAGAGAGAGAGAGAGAGAGAGAGAGAGAGAGAGAGAGAGAGAGAGAGAGAGAGAGAGAGAGAGAGAGAGAGAGAGAGAGAGAGAGAGAGAGAGAGAGAGAGAGAGAGAGAGAGAGATTTTTATTTTCAATAAAATATAATGATAATAAATAATGTTTCAAAAAGAAATCTACAGATTCTTGTATATGAATTGAATTATATGTAAAGCTGCAATCCACAACTTTTGCATCTGTATCATCATCTCTGTTTAAAACACAATATTGCAGGTTACTTTACATGCTTATCTTTACTTAAATTAAGAAGTTAAATAACATCACAATGACATCGTCTATAAGATCATACCAACAAATCAAATTTATTAATAAATTATTACTAAAAGCTCACTATTCTGAATTGGGGTAATGTAAACAAAGCAATTTAAAAACATTTTTTTTGCTAAATAATTGATTTTTTATTTTTAACCAAAAAGGTTAAAAAAGTTATCAAAATGAAGCCTAAATAGTGTTGGACGAACAAAACTTCTTTTTGTTTTTCTTTTCTGACTGTGTATATATTGTGTATACAATGTATATTTCTCTTCCTGTTATTTTAATTCATCATTCAATGGGCCAAATCAATTTAAAATACAATTTATGAATTTAGAAAAATCTGATTCATAAATATTTAATTTTGTTTTTAGCACATCATGAGTGCTTTTAAAACAGCATGTTATCCAGACACCCGTGTTCTGTGTCATTCTGTGTCATCCCTATCTGATAAATTCAAGAACACATCCTGTTACACAAGCTTTCATACACACACACTTTACCTCACACTTATGAGCACAGGGTGATTCAGAGGACTGATGGCTCTCTCAGATATCCAGTCACAGCGAGTCATCTCTGTCACATCACTCCAAACCCAACAGCTGTGTGTGCGTGTGCAAGTGTGTGTGTCCTTTCCAGCCGTTTTCGCCAACATCCATAGTGATGGAGTGGATCTCGGCCCGCTCATCCCGTGCTGGAAAGCATGCCCGCAATACGTGCTCGCAGCGATGTTAACTAACCCAGGCAAAGCCAAACGATGCACACGGTGGCCCCTGAGCACCATCTCTCTCTCTCTGCTTTAGCTTTAGTCTGGACCCTCTGCCTGTGTTTACTAGTGAGCTGCTGAGCAGATGCTGGGACACATCACAGGCATTATGAGCCAAAGACATACACTCAAATAAATAAACAAACAAACAAAAACCCCAAGCTGGAGCTTTGGGAAAGTGAACTTCAAACCAGCAGCCAGCGGGGCGGGAGGTGAAAGAGTTTAGAGGAAAAAGAGCAAGACGCAGCGAGACGGCTGAAAGGTTATTTGAGGAGGAGGGTTCAGGACAGGGTCATTTTAAGCTCTTCAAAGCGTTCGGCTAAAATGTGAAAGCTCCGTCCTGACGTGTTTTAAATCCATTTGCATTTATCGTATGTGGCCCATTTGAATCCATTCTCCCTGAGAGAAAGGAAAACTTTTGACCTGATCAAAAAATCCTGCACTAATTCTTAATACCACGTCTAAACTACACATACGTTAACTGTGGAGATTAATTAGCCAGACAGCCGAAAACACGTCATACTCAGGATATTTCAACAGCTACCTGCGGGGTATGATAATGGATTTACCTAAAAAAATAAAAATCAAGTAACACTCAAGATGGAACACCTGAGCAAATCCAAATGTCATGTCCCTTAAGAGCGTGCTAGACAATTAAAGTTTCTTCAGGAAGTGAAAAAGTATGTTTAATTCTTCATCTTTCAAAACTCATTTTACTCAGTAAAGTAGATGTTAAGGTTAAATGTGAGAGGGCGTTAATTAGAAAATAACAAAAACAAAACTTACACAATGCACACAACTTCAAACTGCTTTAACATGGAACGTGTTGATGACGGCTCTTGACTTTAGATGCTTACAGAGAATGGCTGCACAGATCTCAAGTCAGTTGCATAAAACCTTTAACTTGTCAAATTTAAGATGGAAAAAGCAAGACTATGTACGAACCCCTGGCTAACTTTTTGTTATGATTTATGTTGCCATGGAAACTAATAAATTGTCAACTGCTCTAGATTCACAGAAGTGGCCTGACGTTATTGCAAATTATATCTTTGGTTTTATGAACGGGCAAAAAGAAAAATGCTCGAGGTCTGATCACTTAAAGCGCATCTGGAGGCAGTCAGAAATGCATGATCACATTACATTTGTTGTATAAACGCTAGCTAATGTATCTGGAAAACAGCACAAAAGAAGCTTTATCCATCAATAAAACACTGCCCTAAACAAATGTTTAAACTTTAAATGTGAATTTTTATTGAATTGAAAGCATGTATTTATTTTAAGTATATAGAAATATGCAAATTAGATGCTCCTGATATAACATCGGATCACCTTAGACAGCTGTTTTATCTGTGTCAATAAGTGTGTGTGAGAGAGAGAGAGTGAGAGAGAGAGAGAGAGAGAGAGAGAGAGAGAGAGAGAGAGAGAGAGAGAGAGAGAGAGAGAGAGAGAGAGAGAGAGAGAGAGAGAGAGAGAGAGAGAGAGAGAGAGAGAGAGAGAGAGAGAGAGAGAGAGAGAGAGAGAGAGAGAGAGAGAGAGAAGAGTAGAAGCAATAAGAGAACAATGTGAAATGTGACAAGGCATGTTTAATTAAATTTCTCAGGCACCAAAGAATCAGATACAAGAAACTCGAACACTTTGGTCACCCAAAGAGTCAGATGAGATTTGTTTTCAGGGCTCCTATTAATTTATGGCAAAGTGCTTCACTGATAAGTGAATTGCTCGGCTGTAATTAGTAGCCTGAAGGATTGTGAGCTAGAAAGAGGCCGTGGAAGGTCCAGCAACAAAAATAACAAAGAAGGATTAACAGACCAGGGAAATCAATGGTGAATGCTCAATGTGCAGAGTTTTGGGTCTAAAAGTGGAGCGAGAATTAAATCTTAATATTTCAAAAAATAAATTCATTGTGCTGGGAAAACATAATGTAGGTTTCCAAACAGAAAAAATCCTCTCCAGCCTTTGATTAGTGATGTCAGAAACTGGACTACCAACATAAAAAATCTTGAAAAAGATTAAATAAAAAATAAAAATTTATAAATATAAACTAAACAATAATAATATCAATAATTACTATCATACTTTATGAACCTCGAGAAATATAAGTATGATATGAGCTTTTTAATGTATAAAAGTTTATCTCAGGACAATGAACAAGCAGCTAAATAATGTCTGGCTGTGAGGCGTCGCACCTGCTCTGTCACACAGGTCTGACTTTGAATGAGATCTGATAATGTCAGGTCATTGGAGTTGTGTTGACCTTTGCCTGTACTGATGGACAGAACGATAAGCCAACGACCTCTCAGCATCTCTGACACCATCTTCGATTGAATCATGACTGCTGCTCTCACGAACACACTTCCTGTCCTTCAGAGCATCTCAGTAACTGCACAGAAACCTCGCCGCAACGACACCAGCGTGTTGAGGTACGTGTAACATTACCAGAATGCTTTTATCCTGCATGTCTTGAAAGAGATGAAAAATAAGAAAAACAATAAAAAAGCCACAAAAACCTGCAGGGCGGAGAGAGAAAAACACAGGGAGTAAAATAAAATATGAATGTCACAGCGGGTGGGAGAGCTTTTTGTTCTGCTTGTAATCGTGAATATTTGATGAGTCGAGCCCATCCGTAAGCATAGCACCATATGCTAACAATCAAATTATGAGCAGTCGGTGAAGTCCTGTGACACGTCAGCCATCAGCGCTGCAGGAAACGCAGACGTCCCGGCTAACAAACAACTTTAGCTGAACTGCCAAAAAAATAATCACACTTCCAAAGTTTTGGGTAAAGTATTCTTTTAAGGTCAATATTACTTATGTCTTACAAAATAACTAACCCTCTTAAAAGGTCTGCTTACAGGTTTCCATACATCAGAAACAATCCAGCAACAATTATGATGTAATATCTATATATGCCATTTTCTCCCGACCCCTGAGAACAGACAAGTTCTCCATAAACTGATGAAGTACAAGCCTTAGCTATTAATGATTTTCAATACAAACCAATCGCTGGCGGTGCAATTTAATCAAGGATTTAACTAAATTTATATCTAGGAAGCAAGCCCACAGAGTCAATGTTGGCAAAATCATCTGGAACCCACGAAGTCACCTTTCAAAACATGGCATGCACTAATACAAGCTCGTTGCTTGAAACCTATAGTCGCTGTGTGATTTATGAATGTTTCACAACGCGTTCAGGTACAAACGTTGAATGAATGACATCATGAACAATGCCATATGCTCAGAGCCGTGGGGAATCCATCATTTAGTCCCCGAGATGCATTTTCCTTCCTTCAAGTGAGTTACTATGAGTTTCTGTTCGGAGTTCTCCAATCACGGCATGCCCCTGTCTTTTCTGTCTCCCTAAATCACATCCGATCATTATACTTTGATACTCTTTATTCCTTCCTGGGGGCTTGAAGGTGAATGTAGTCTGACATTAAGCTTCAAGACAAAGATCAGACGGTTCTAAGAAAAGCTTTGCTAACTTGCGGTGAGAAAGATTGTGGCTGAAAACATTTCAAAACAGTTTTGACATTTCCATATCCTTTTAGGGATGCAAATCTGCAAATGCGAGCGGGAATCTTGCCTAATTAGTGGAGGGAATGGTAATGAGAGCGAGAACAAGCTCTCTCGAGCGCAATGGAGAGAGTGTGTGAAGATTCTAGCTGGCCGCTCATTATTTAATTGTATCTATTTACTGCGATCAGTGATTCAACTCTTAGCAAAATCAAATACAGAACAGGCATCTAATTCTTGACTAAAAGAAACAATTTGCCCAAAAAGAAAATACTGTCTGAGCCAAAATGCTGCCCAAACTGTGTTTGATTTTTGTTTCACTCTTTCCACCATGTACCTTTATGTCTATATATACTGTCAAAATAATATATATTTTTTTAAATCTGTGGTTATTTACTGACCAAAAATGTGATCCTGAACCTCTATGCCATTGTAATCTTTTACCTATAATGTTTATTTAAACGCTCTGAAGGGCACGGGTCTCTCAAAGGATCACCTTTAAAATAAAGCTTTACCACTTTTCAGAGTCTTTAACATCACAGGTAATTGGCGGTTGCAGCTTGGACCGGAAAAAAAGTGATGCATGAGAACTAATTGGGACGTTAATTTACCTCGGGGAGGAACACATAAAACCTCATTTTGTGCTGGTTTGTTTTCCTGTAATTGTTCTCATGCCTGCCTGATCAAGGTCATCTGAGCCTGCTGTTACAAACCCTTCACCACGCTTAATAAATATTACATGCACCAAAGACACAGGGAAGAGGGACGTGGAAGATTGGAGAGGTTGGATACAGACATCCAGAACCCAGAAAGAAGAATTATTATGACCTTGTGGTACAAGTTTGTAAACATGCAGGTTTACGTGTTTTCTCTTGTGTAGTGAACGTTTGGACTTAAACATTCAGAAGCATACAATACCCCTTATAAAAGAAACATAAACACAACAGTGATGAAACACAACATGCATTCTTTTGAGTATTGCCCTACCAGAACATACACATACTGTACATTTGCCTTTTGTTTCCCAAAAGGCCTGCAAAAAAAAAAAAATCACTCTTTCTGTTCACTTTGTATTACAGAGAAATACAGGTATACCCTGGCTGGGCAAAGAAGAGAAGAGAGAGAGAGAGAGAGAGAGAGAGAGAGAGAGAGAGATGAAGAGAGAGAGAGAGAGAGAGAGAGAGAGAGAGAGAGAGAGAGAGAGAGAGAGAGAGAGAGAGAGAGAGAGAGAGAGAGAGAGAGAGAGAGAGAGAGAGAGAGAGAGAGAGAGAGAGAGAGAGAGAGAGAGAGAGAGGAGAGAGAGAGAGAGAGAGAGAGAGAGAGAGAGAGAGAGAGAGAGAGAGAGAGAGAGAGAGAGAGAGAGAGAGAGAGAGAGAGAGAGAGAGAGAGAGAGAGAGAGAGAGAGAGAGAGAGAGAGAGAGAGAGAGAGAGAGAGAGAGAGAGAGAGAGAGAGAGAGAGAGAGAGAGAGAGAGAGAGAGAGAGTGTGCAGTGACAGTTATCAGGTTAAATAAAATTATATTAATTCATAATTAGTATAAATGATCCACAAATAAACAACAATTAGCCTTAATGGCAGCTGTACATTCTAGTCACTAGTCAAAAAGAAAATTGCAACCGCTTCTATATACACCTTGTCAACATCTAAGATCACGCAATTATCTGGGTCTCTTTGGGACATGGAGTTATAGCGAAGGAGATGATCAGAGATGACAAGAACTCGCAAGTTTCCAGTGCTCACCAGAGCGAAGTGTGACCATCTGTCTGTCATACCATCACACACACACACACATACACAGAGCTGCACGTGTGTGTGTAGATTTTTATTAGAGACTTAATTACAGTGATAAAATTACTGTCTACTGCATGAGTGAGTTAGAGGTAAATAAGCGAGTGTGTGTCGAGTCTCTACACTGCAGCTGTGGGCTTTTGTTGTTTGTGTTGATGATGATGTTTTTCTGAGTCACATGAGCTTCAACACCTGCAACGTTACTGAATGGCTCAGAAATAACAGAGGTCAATTTTAATCTGAATGTAGAACATGCAAACAACACATTTAAACATACAGAGACCATTTGCCGCTAAATGGCAAAGTGCAAACCATTACAATGGGATACGGTGGCGGTACATCTGTAGCTCAGCCACGGATAATGTGATGTTGGTCGCAGTGGGCAAGAATTAGCTCATGTTAGGAAAGCAACCGAATTATCACAGGTCAAAGAATGGCTTGATATGACAACAATCTCACAATGTGATGCACACTATACTGCACACAATAAGGATTTATTTCCTTTAAATCTATTGTGATTGCACAGCAAAAAGAGAATGACAGCGACACTCTCAAGGTTCCTCATCGCATGTCTATTGGCTAATCAGACTGCTAATAAGTAATCCTATATTAAAGGACAATAATAAAAGAGAAAGGTTGGAAAAACTGCACTGCTTTTAAGATTAAGAGGAATGTTAAATCCTCAGACGGAGCTGTTCTCCTGGAGGACGTGCCTCTCACGGCCAGCTGGGACTCACTTTACGGCTGGAATGAGAAGGTGGGGTCAAAGGGCAATAGTATGGGCATATAAGGATCAGAACCCAGGAGAGAGAGAGGGCAAACACACAGAGACCTTAACATATGAGCTTATGAGGGGAGAGAGAGCAGAGGAGACACTGTGAACAGACACGGGACATGACGGCTGTCCAGGTCAAATATAATTAATAACACCAATTTATCACAATGAACATGACCACGTCACATTTCACTCAAAATCATATCTACAGTACCAGTCAAAACTTTACACACAATTAATAGACAAAAATGTTTCTCATGATCTTAAAAAAGGTTTTAATCTGAAGATGTAAAATTTAATGTTGTAGGCAAAAATATAATTTTGCCAACATATGAATTTCTTTAGTTAGTAATAATGGATGATCAAATGTCAAGAGAATGATTTTACACATTCTAGACAAAGTGTGACTACTTTTGAAGATGCTCAAATATAACATAGTGTTCATTTATTTTAGATGCTTTTAGTCACAACATAATTCCAATCAGTAAAAATTGTGTTATTTCATGGTTTTGATGAGTTTACTGTTATTCTAAAATGTTAAAAAAATCTAAACAACAGTGAGTAAATGTTTCCAAACTTTTGACTGATACGCATGTACAAATAGCATCATAGATAAATGAATACATTGACTTTCAATAGTATTTCACTGGATGTTTTTGCATTTACTCATCATGAAAACTATTGTGACCATGCACACAATGTAACTAGTCTGTTTTTCAGTGAAATATGACCATTCCTGGAAGATTTCTATAGCATTATTTCCAGTTTGTTTCATCCACAGCCGCTGTCCTTTGGTCCAACTTGGCAGGGTATTTTTCTGCATCTCTCCTCCATTCCTTTTTAGGTCTTTAATTATCACTAATTAAGCTCTCCCTCGTTTGCTCCATTTTTCTCAGTGGGAGAGAGCGAGGTGAATAATTGGATGGAGAGAGTAAGATGGATTGCTCCGCTTGAACTCTCCGTTTGTACAGGAATGTTCTGTGTGTGTGTGTGTGTTCCATCCTTTAAATGACCTTAATCTTTCGCTCTAAGTGTACAGGGAATCTCCTGCATACAGCACCTTTCTGGGCACAAGCCCTTAAGAGTTATTTATATAGACACTCAAATTAGATTCATTTTCCTTCATGACTGCGCATAATACTGCATATAGACCATTTCACAATATATAAACAGCTCTGGTCCAGACGCACTTCCTGTCCTGGTTTTTTAACACTACACTAATGTCAGAACAAAATACAACCAACAGAAAGAACATTTACAATGGAATCAAAATGTTTAACGAACATTTTAAGATTTAATGTGAAATATAAAAATACTGTAACAGGAAGTGCTTCTGGACCAGTGTTGTTTACATCTTGTGAAATGGTCTGTAGTACTCACTGTGTAAAATCTTACGACTACATTGGTATATTATAATATTTATTGTAAGCTGTAGTAAAAAATAAGTGTTTCTAAACCTTACTGTAGTAAATACTACAGAATACCATAGCTGCTATACTATGGTAAAATATACTACAACACTATAATTTACTACCATTTACCATGGTGAATACTATAGTATACTACGTTTTTTTATGTAGGTGTTGCCATTTTATGACACATTTCCTAAAAAGTAAAGGGACGGTTTAGTAAAAAAGAAATTACAAGACCTTGGTATTTATTTCATTAAGGCAGCAATATGATTAAAATAAAACTTATGTTAAAATCTCCACACTTCAATGTCTCCAACACTTCCAAGTTTTCCATCTAAATCCTCACCAGATGTTTCTAAAACCAAAGTATCTGTCCTATGCTATACACATTCATTTTATAGCGTAATACTTTAAACTTCATTGTAAACTCCAACAGTTCATATTTGGGTATACAAGAAGACAAAAACTAGACAAAAGTGGCACATGATGCCTGTCCTCATCTACCTGAATAGCCCCCCTTCACCTCAGCTAAACAGATCCTTGACAGAAAACCAGAAATCTTCTTCTACTGTCGACCCGAGATGTACGTTTAAGAAGAAGAGAGCGTGTGTCTGTCCCCTTTAACAGATCTTCACCCTCTGGCAAGAATCTAACCGTCCTCAGCTGTGTTCATAATGAAAAATATCTGGTCTGGAAGGTTTGTTATTTTTCCTCATTAAAACAGCAGCCCGTCCGTCCGCCCAGACGAGACCCTTTGATATAATCTGTGCTCTTAAAAGAAGATCTTTTCAAATAAAGAAAATGAAAGGTTGCATAACTCGAATGACTATGTTGAAAAGGGTACAAATTGATGGAAAATAGATGGATAAATGCTCTGAGCAAGAACTGATGCTTGAAGTTTGTTTGAATTGCTGGAGTTCAGGAAACAGTGGCTTTTTTGTGCTTTGCAAAATTCTATTAAGATGAATAGACAGCCGATGACTCAAGCTTGACAGAAAGGCACAGTGTTTTGCCAGAAAAAATATTGATTGCAATTTATACCATACACAAATTTTCATTCTACCCAACATCTGTTTAAAGACTGACTACAGTTGTTGTAAGACCAAACATATTTTTTGGACCACATGCCTATTTAGAGGTTGACCTGTTTACTGTAAAAAAAAAAAATCAAGTTGTTTACAAAAATTGAATATTTGGAGTCACACTCCCAAACGGTGTTAAAAACTCTCTTCACCTCCTCATTTCTCACTCAACTACTGAGCATTTTAATAAAGAAAAACATGTTTCTGGCAAGGGAAGACCGCCTGTTTTCATTAACGTAATTATTAATGGGGTATGAAGTTTCTCATTTGTAATGAAAAGGAGGGAGGAGAGCAACAACACAAGCTTGGAAATGTGTGATTGTTTGTTAATGGGATCAAAATAGCCTGTTAGTAATTATGGTTTCGCAGGCCTTTAAAATAATGTCCCATCTCACGCTTTTATATTCATCAAACCTAAAATTTGCTTTGGTAAATAAAACAAGCAGGAAATTGTCTTACCTTTGTTGCCATTTCAGGAAAACAGCACCGGAAAAAGACAAAAAATAGGAAGAAAATATTAGTATCAATGTTCAATATTAAATGAAATGGTAATGAATTAGGCGTACAACATTTTTCTCTACAGAAAATGCTCTAAAGCTCAAATTAAAATTTCTTTTTGTTTAATTTTCACTGTGTGACATTGTTTTTGACTAATGCATCACAGAGAGAAAGGGGGCGAGTAAATAGACTGAAACAGCGAGAGACAATCACGCTACTATCTCTGCAAGATGGATGCTGGATGGCAATTACCTCATTAAAAGGCTTTAATTACCCAGGTAGACTTTGTGCATTGACAATTAATGGTTCACAAAGTCACACAAAAAAACTACTCTTCTGTTGCAAAAGGAAGCTGTTGAGTCATGTAGTGCAGTAATCAATACAGCAGGTTTACTCTCAAATTCTCCATTTTCATCTTTTTCTTGTCTGTAAAAACACACTGTCTGTAGCATCTGAGAACATGTATTGATTAGGGTTCCCACGGTCATGGAAAACACAGAAACATGGAAACAGTTATAGGTGATGTTGGGAAGTACAAAACTTTGATACACAAGCAACCACCTAGCAACCATTCAGAATACCTTAGTAACACCCTGGCAACCACACAACAATACCCTGGCAACCATTTACAACAGGTTAGCGTCATGGCAGCAAAAACTTAATTATTGATATACACACAACTTTTTTCCTCTGTTTAAACAAATCCAACATGTTTTATTTAAAGCACTAAAGACAGATGATTAAACTTCACAGATGAGAGACTGCAGGACAAACGCTTTTGTGTATTATTTCCTCTTTAGCAGTGAATAAATGTCCTGCGGCCCGCCTGCCCGTCGCTCTTATACTTTCCATACATTTAGTCTGAGCGCCGCTGGGCGGCCGGTGCATTCGTGACCTTGCGACACCTAAAAGTATTGAACACGGATGCAGACTGTATACTAAACACATTCACAGGCAAAGGAGACTTTAAATCACATATTCCAGAGAGAGAAGCAGCAGGGAAAACACAATAAACTGTAAAAGAAAGGAAAACTAGATCAATGAGAATAGACTGGACTCATAGCTCATTTCAGGATAACAGAATACAAAAATTAAACTCATTTACTTTCTTAATAAATGTTGCTGGCTTTATTAACGCTCTTGAACGATCAACAGAGCAGCTGAAAAATATTACTTTGTTTTTGTTTGTTTTTTGAGAATTAATTTTCATAATCTTTCATCAAAGTGTAATAACTTTTTCAGCTTGTGATGTGATTTTTTGCTCTGCTGATATAACCAGCGACTCGCAGGCAGACAAAAATATAAACGTATTAAAAATATAAAAAGTTAAGATATTTTAATAACTAATATTATAAATCAGGTATATAAATCAAGTCTTTAAAAGTAAGTTCACTCAGCGGGAATTAAAAGCAAGTTTATTCATCTACTTGAATGAGGAAAGACCAAACTGTATTTCAAGTTTATATTTTAATAACATAAAATACATTTGATTATCTTGTCTAATAAATAAAACAATTAATTAATTCTTTATTGTTATTTTAACATGTGAATGTACAACGAAATGGAGTGCGTTCTCACAGTGCAGAATCAATAATTTTAAGAAGAAAAAGTGAGACTTTCCATTTCTACATAATCCACAATATTGTACATTGAACATAACAATTTCTCCGATTATATTTCTGCTATTGCTACCCACAACATACCGTCTCTGTTTGAATACACTGCGAATGACATTTAACATTTCCCTAAACTCTCACTAAGAACCAGGATGCTCAAGTTAATGACCAGCTAATGATCAACTACACCAGCTATGAAAGCCGATCTGATTGGCTCTCTTCTCAGAACACCTGCAGCTGCAAACGTGCCGCCTATAGCAGCAGGTGGCTTCTGATGATGGACTCTGAAGTTTCTTCCACCCGCGGCTCGATATTTACGAACGCTTTAAATTCAGTAATAAACGACAGCCAGACCTTAAAAGATGTTATGGATCCCCTGCTGACTGCTAAAACGTTTATTTTAGACTAAAAAGGAAGATCCTATGAGGTACGTGGAAATCTGAGCTGGCTAAGGAGGCAGAAAAAAAACAGAGACTCTGTGTATGTCATTACAGCCAATAAGGGCTTTACTTTTTATAAATTTATGAGTCAAGTCACTATAAAGTTCACCGTAGGATCATAGATTTGGAATGTCGCATGCAGTTCTGGAAAAGCCATTTTGGAAGCAGACAACCGCAGGCAGGCGTGAGTCACGGTCAAAACAAAACTAGGTTTGCTTAGTTAATCTATACGCACTGAATGTAAATGTGGAAAATTCGATTAGACAATCAACCGCCATTTCCAATTCATTACTTTTTTGCGGTTTGTTTAATGAGAGCGTGTGTGTGTTTTGGAGCGGCACATTCGGTATTCAATTTTCAGCCATCTGAAATGTTTCCGATGGGTTTCTAATATAGCCGGTCAGCAATGATTCTTCAATCATCTAGCAGAGGAGGAAAATAATCGCGGATGGCCGTCCTCCCGTGCAGCGCGACGCATCTATTTGACTAATTATAATCAAGCCATACAGAATCACCAATCAGTCCTGCTGCTATTTAATAATCTGAAGCACAGAAAGGGCGGTCAAAGGTCTCATTTAGAAAATTACAGAGTAACTCTTATTGTCAGCACCTTTTAGCCTTACGCATGAGGTATTGCACAAGTGAACTGTAATTATAGCTATTTTTTTCGCCTGTCCTCCTGCACAAGTGTCTCCGGTCAGACTTGACGCTGTCTGATGAATGTAATTAGGTAGACCACTTTTACCATAGTGAAGTTTATAATAATATAAAGACGATTGATCATAGAACCACTGTATGCACGATACAAACACAATCAATCCCTGCATGAAAAGCACACAAACAACACCGTTCCCTTCTGGATCTTCATTACATCACCCCTCCAAAGACCCGCATGCTGTCACCCACCCCAACCAACGTCCCCGCAACAGGGCCGGAGGGCTTTTAATCACATTCCCACATTCCCTAGCAAATTACTGCCCTGTGATTGCAATCGATAAACCAATAGCAGAGTGGCCTACAAATTGCCGTTAGGGACCGGGGACAAATGTCTGTCAGAGTTGAAAAGCAGTGGGGGAGGAATATCGTGAAAGCAGGGGGTCTTGTAATGCATGAAAACATGCTGTATCATTCACTCCTATGCTGCTTCTAAATATTATTTCCTGGGGGCCACAAAGTTTGCACAAGCAACAGAATTTCTTATGTTGACGGGTATGTAAAGTCAAAAAGGGAACCGGGGAGGTGGAGAAATAAAAAATAGGCAACTACATTAATTTGGTTGACATAGGAATAAAATGGGGACATTGGAATTTATTATTTATTTATTTATTTATTTATTTAGAGAGAGAGAGAGAGAGAGAGAGAGAGAGAGAGAGAGAGAGAGAGAGAGAGAGAGAGAGAGAGAGAGAGAGAGAGAGAGAGAGAGAGAGAGAGAGAGAGAGAGAGAGAGAGAGAAAATATTATAATAAACAGAATTAGATGAGAATGAAGGTATAGAGTTTCTCTACAGAACTTCAGTCTATCTGTCATTCTCTGACAAAATGTTCAGCCTCTGTCTATTTCTCTTTATCTCCCATTTCATTAACTGTGCTTTGCTGTTCTCCCCTGTGTCTCATATCTATTTGTCTTATTTCTATCATCAGCTCCAGTTCCATCAACCTCAAAAAAGTTCTTTGTGTCTGGTGTTATTTATTGGTCATTTTTGGTCATCTATCTCATGTCTCTCTATATCTCATCTAGCACTGCATGGTGCCAAGGTCATGTGTTTGATTCCTTCTTTTTCCCTTTTTTCTCTTTATCCTCCTATCTATCTGTTTATCCATTTACATCTCTATCTACATAACTATATATCAATATCTATATCCCTATATATCTATACATCTATCCATATCTATATCTGTATCCCTATTTATCTATCCGTCCATCTATATCTATCGTTTACATACATACTTCAAACATCCTCTCTATATTTCCACCTCCCGCCCTCTCAAGTCCCTATTTGCTTTTGAGATTATGATTGGACACACACACCGCACAGATCCAGAGTCTTAGTCATTTCTCTCCACAGTAGACATCTTTAAATATTCTACTCTTTGCCATGGTTAAATGTTCATTCACCTCCCAGGGCCGTACGGCAGCGGGCCAAACGCCCGGTCACCAGCGGGAAACGGAGCGCTCTGTGAGAGCTCTACAACCACACTGGGTTTAATTGTCTGTGCAAAATTAGATCTGACCGCATGTCAAACCTTCAGTCTGTGATTTCATCTAAAGACAAGATACAATATCGCAACCTTTCATTCTGAAGCCATCTGAGGACAATGATCTGTGTGTGTATGACACATTCTTCTGAATATTAATGGCCAGCTTTCTATTTGGGAGTTGACATTGAGGAGCTAAAAACACTTTCTGAATTTTTACTTTAAGGTTTGTTGTAAATCTTGCACAGACAGGAGGTTGAGGGAACGCCAGTGAAACTTTTCACATCCACCCCTATCTGAAACAATCATAAGAAAAAGTAGCTTCTATTAGTAGTCACAAAAGTAGCATTTCATTTAGTTTATTTCAGCTCGATGTTAAAAGCGCATTTTCATTTTGCCATTTGAGCTTCGCTTGATAGCAAAATTGAGAGTCTGTCGGTACAGAGTGGATGTTAAGTTATTGTAATGGCAAACGGATATAATTATAATCTTCTTAGCTGAAACCCATTCTAGAGGAAAAATATCGGCACATCAACTCAGAACAGGAAAGAAATGTTTTTTCTTTAAATGAATAGAAAGGCATTTAGGATACATAATGTTAGGTCATTGACTCTAATAGCTAAATCAGGACATATTTGCATCTTGCAGTAAAATGTCAAGACATACCTTGTGAAATCAGGACCGTCCTACATAAATCTGAACATCTAACCCGCCATGCTAGATTTTGTTAAAATAATCACAACGACTCCCCAAACACGTGACTAACCTCATGCATGTGAGACTTGTTACCAATTCCTTAATGGTAAACAAACCTGTTGAATTAAAATGACTCTTGTGAACGGCATTACTGACTACATGTGTGTGATGTTTCCTCAGAATCCCATTTGATGCCAACACATCTACCCAGATCATCGGATAGTCTGCGTATGTAAATGCAATGAATTCAAATCAGGCTGTAAATAACATCTGTCCATGCCACAAAAAGCAAATTAGTTTCCTTCAAAGTTCATGGCATAACCTTATGACTGTTTAAATTCCGGCTGCATTTGAAACGCATCACTCGTGGTTAGTGAAGTTAAATGAAGATGGGTTTAACTAATGCCGTGATATTTAACATTTCAGAAAGACTCTAATTGCTTTCAAGGTGAAACCGAACGTGACGCATTAAAGAGTGAGGTTGTATGTAGTCGTTTGCTGCCTTCTGCAAAACACTTTGTCAGCATTCCCCCTTTTCTCGTGAGACTTTACAAATGTATTAAATATTGATCTTTACACTGATCCGTAAATATTTGTGGAGCTCTCTTTCACGAGAGCTGACTTATAATAACTAGATTTGCGCTCAAACGTCATTGAAAATGAAAACGGAGCGTGTGAGCGAATGTGAAATTTAACGTTTACATTATTGAAAATCTGCACTACAGGAAATCTGCTGTGAATGTAAGTCAGGCGAGATAAACTCATCCGTGTCTCCCATGATAAAAGACACAGTAGGTTCCAATCTCATCTGCGGTAACTATAAATGAAATATTAAACTTTGCATATATACGGGACATTATAGCGGCCAACCTTGGCACTTTTCAATCAGAACCGGGGCGGAACGGGCGAGTGTAGGGATCACAGTACTGCCATGAGGGAATCTTGAGTTGTTGTTTTTACCGGTGTAACTATAATATCCCAAAGATAAATTACAGCTTACACAGAATGTGTGACGCAGTGAAATACTGAGACAAAGAACCAATACAACCATACAAATGATCTTACTACTCTTTCAATCTAACTCTCAATTATGAATTCTAATGCCAAAAACATACAAAAATTATATTATTAACCCTTATGTTTGGGGTTCCAGATAACCTAAGGATTGCAAAAAATAATAATAGTAATTTTTAACTTTTAAAATGAACCCATTTCCAATTAAAATTTGACAATTTTCCTCTGACATAATCAAATATTCATATGGTATCATTTACAATAACTTTAACCAACTGTTATATCAAACTGTTCATGTTTTTTAAAGAAATGTGCTAGTTATCCTTTACTTCTAAAAAAAATATATATATATTTCCACTACTACTACTATTACAGTGTGATCTCAAAAAATCTTACAATTTCATAAAAGATAAGTAAATTGTCAATTCACCCAATAAACCTGCAAAAACCTTAGATATACACATAAAAACAGCATATTTCACTATGAAACAAACAGCATCAGCATTTTTCTCACCTTGTGTTTCACAGAAGAAAGTCATGTAGGTTTGAAATGACATAAGGGTGAGAAAATGATGACAGAGTTTTCTCTATCTCCAGCTGAAGTATAATCCGTATGTTATTCAGAGCTGTTATAAGGGCCCTGAGGGTCTCAGAACATGAGGGTTAACAAGCTGCAGTCATTACCGGAGACTTTCATGGGTCTATGGAATGAGAAAGTAGTGGCGGACATATGGCAACACAATGAAATGCTTTATGGTGCTCACAACAAGAAGTTCATTACATGAAACTTGGAACGCATGGATCCCTATGGTCATAAACACACACACTCGGGTACAACAAAAGCAGAAAAAAGTTGCCTAAGGTGGACATTTTATCACACTGCAAGTTTTCAAGCGAGGAAATGTTTTGGTGGATTGCTGTTTATTGGAAAGCAACAATAATCATCTCCAAGTCCACAATGGTGGTCTAAAATACCCAGAGAGCCAACCATTAGCATAATTTCTATATAAAAAATATACCACAATGCATTTTTCACTGTGTTTAATAGACTCACTTGTGCAACATGTGGTAAATAAAAATTTTAAGACTTTGAATGGCTGTTAACCATGGCTGTTGTACCTGGTTCCACCACACATGTGCTGTAACAACGCTGGTCAATCACAGACGGTACTATTTCAAGAGATTCAATGTCCCAAATGTTTGCATGGATAATGTTTTCAGAATCACCCGCCTACATATACGTATCTGTGCATAAAAACATGAAGAAAAGAGCACACTCGCACGCTATTACGAGTCCCTCTCCGAATGACATTTAAATGCTCTTCATTAGCGTTCCGCTCAGCCGTCCAACTACTGTTTTTGCCAATAAGAAAATGGAGATTTACGAGTAATGGTGCGGAAACGCACAGGCAGTTTCTACCGTTTCTAGCACAACGCAGAGCGCACGGAGCTGTAGTGAAAAAGACGAGACTCCCCTTCCAGTTAATTTGATATATTAAACAATTATTGAATATGCCACCAAATAAAAATCTGACAAACAGGCCTGTGTAAATCTTTGGGCCCGCTCTGTTAAATTATGCATGCGCTGATAAATAATTCACCGAGTTATTCAAATAAATAAATAAAGCGTCAAAACAATCAGAAACAAAAGCGAATATGTTCTCGTCAGCGCTCGGGCTGATCCGATTGTTTTGATGACGAGAAACTCGGAGGGCCTTCTGGAAATCTAAATGGCCGAGTCGATACAAATCCGCTTGGCTGTCAGTCACGGTTATATTTGAGGGTTATTATGATGATGATGATGACATTATGAGCCTCTCTGAAGGTTTGATGGATTGCGAGCCGCTTAGATGATCTGGAGTAATAATTTGATTGACAATTGCCGGCAGCAGAAATTCATACGTGGAATTTGGGAGACTGATGTTGTTTTGAAAGACTGGAGAGAAAACACATTCACACTGACACACACACATATTAAACTGCTCATAAGGTTTGCAGATGTCTGATGTGTTGCTTCTAAAAGCATCTTTTAAAATCCTATTAAACAACAACGTTACTTAACAAAAATAATTGACTACGCTCAAAACGGCATTTTAAGAGCCATTACTTACAAACGGACAAAAGACTATGAAAAAGAAAACAAGATTTTAAATGCTAAACTCAAACTTGTTTGCTTAGCTCTTAGGGAGGACAAAATAAATTATTTATGTTCTCACTGTTCAGTAAACAATCAAATCATTTTACAATATTTTTGGTCTCTTAGGATCTTGTCTTCAGGTATGCGCATATGCCAATTTCAAGTTTTCCTGGATATTCACAATCTCTAGATAACTGCAATATAATGTCTGTTCAAGTCATTTTTTCTTCATCTTTCTCTCTTTTTTACCTAAGAGACAAATACAGGAAGCTTTTTAGCACAAATGAGGAGCAAAGGATGCACATTAGGTGTGTAATTGATGCAATAAATGTATTTTATCATACTTATGCAGCCGCAGAAAACCATGGGAAATTTCACTTCGTCCCACAAGCCTGTTTCAGCTAAACGAATGCAATTTTCTGTCAACTTTTCATTAGCAGTGCAAAAATGCAAATGGAAAATAAAATACACAATCAACATTAACAATAAAGAAGCAATTAGGACCAATACCAATTTACTTTCTTTATTATTCTTTAAAGGACACTGTCAGCTCAGGGATTAAAGAAAATGAAACGAAAGATTGTGGCATCTTTTTTTCTAAAATATAATGACTTGAGCTGCACAGTCTCTATAAGCTGAGTGTCTATTGACCTCTATGGACGTATTAATATAGAACAGAAATGACATCACTTGATATTTTACACTTTAAATCACTACTGAAATATTGCAAATTAATTTGTTTAATATTCACACATATATAATCAGACATATTTTTGATCAATTAAATCAGTCACCAATGATTCATTCTGATCAAACTGTGCTTTCACTGTAAGTAATTACCATTGATTAAATTTATTTCCCTATAAAATATCAGATCTTTCTCTGCTACTTATGTCAACCTGACTTTAAATCTGACATATCACATTGCCTGAATCTTTCACCTTCCTTTGTTGCCTTTTCATCATTTCTGTTTTTTTCTCTTATTCTTGCTACTTTTTTAAAGCTCAACGCTTCTCCCCCGGGACTGTTTTCTAGTGAAAGATGTATTGCTGTTACATTTGTTACCTGACTAAACTCTCTTTTCTTCCCCACTGGTAACGTTCAGCTGCTCTGGGATCAGTCGGGCACCCGGAGCAGTCTGACTGGGACCAGAAAGCGCTGCAGGGACGACAGTTTCCTTCCACGTATCATCTACTTTAAATCACCTTCAGCGGCACTCGAGCCTAATATTAGTGCTGTAAACCTAATGCAGTCGATTACGGTTGAAGGCTTTGGGGCCCTACGCTAAATTTGATTTCATTATCAGCACGGATATTTCCAAAAACCTCACACTAACATATATTTGACACAGCTGAATAATCGCTTAGGCTGGCATTCAACCTGTGTAGGCGTGTGAAAACTAAATACTTTGCCAGGAGCTAAAACGCTTGGAAACAGCAAACCTGTTATACTAAATGTGATGGTCGAGTCTCTGGGGACTAGAGGTGTTTCAGATGTAATCTGAAGTGAAGGATTATTTTATTTTTGTTTAGCGGCATGTAAAATGTGTGACTGCTTTGCTTTTACATTTACGAGTTTTGTAAATGAATACAGCCAAATGAACTTCACTTCCACAGTCGTGCTTCAATATATTTGATTGAAGATGCTTTAACAGCTTTTATACGATAGCATAATGGCCAATTTATAAATGTGTAAAAATGACTGATGGCCACACACAGTTGCCGTTAATTACAAATAAAATGCTTTGGTGCACACAATATAATACAACTCAATTATCCCAAGTTCATTTAAAGACTACTGAAAGTAATACGTTTATTTACGCTATAGTTTATTTCATATGATATTAAACTAAACCTGTAAGTAAATAAATGTTAAAGACACACCTGTCTGTGTAACTATACAAACAACATAACAACATAAAACTGAAAATCTAAACAAATCTTTCTGGCTAAAAGTGAATTACTGAATTAAAATCTGTATCATTAGTTGTGGATCTAAACATACAGTGGGAGTGAGTGAGTGAGTGAGTGAGAGAGAGAGAGAGAGAGAGAGAGAGAGAGAGAGAGAGAGAGAGAGAGAGAGAGAGAGAGAGAGAGAGAGAGAGAGAGAGACAGAGATGTGTTAAATAAAAGAGATCTGGTTAATGATGTCTAATGGTGTTTTACATATAGATTGAATTAACGATAAGTTCTGTCCTTCATTAATGTTCTTTATGATAATCAAGACAACACATGTTCTGCAGAGGGTGTCTGAGTCAAGGACTTTGTGTGTGTGTGTGTGTGTCACAGTCCAGACACACAGGCAACACAAGAGAATGACAACAGCTGTAGAGAGGCCACAAGAGCAAACAGGTGTGAACAAAAAATAAATATGACGTGCGTGAGTGAGTGAGTGAGTGAGAGAGAGAGTGAGAGAGAGAGTGAGAGAGAGAGAGAGAGAGAGAGAGAGAGAGAGAGAGAGAGAGAGAGAGAGAGAGAGAGAGAGAGAGAGAGAGAGAGAGAGAGAGAGAGAGAGAGAGAGAGAGAGAGAGAGAGAGAGAGAGAGAGAGAGAGAGAGAGAGAGAGAGAGAGAGAGAGAGAGAGAGAGAGAGAGAGATACATAAAGAACACTGCAGACACTGCAGACTGCTGGCACAACAGAAAGCTCTTCTCAGAAGGATGGACACCTGAGACAAACACAGAAGCAATTTGTGATATAAGCTCACTGACAGGTGAGAAATCAACTTCAGTAAAAAACTAAATGAAACCATTTCTATGTTAATTTAATTTGTCAAATAAATCAAATATTTGTTTTATCACCTTGCTGTTCTGTGTTTCCTCTAATGATGTGTAGAGCTCAAAGCTTTCTATTTACAGCAGACTGGAACGGCAAGCGCAGATTTAGTGATACCATACCGAAATATACATTATATCCATGCACGGATATAAGATTACAAGCCGAGGTCACACCATCCTAACCCTGGCTTCACTCCACAGTTATGCAAAGCCCATTTCCTGACAACAATATCACTGGTCTGTCTTCCTTCCAAAACATACCGCTCATGTGGTGCTTCCATTATCAATGGATTATGAATAAATGCAAAAAATTCCCAACCCATCCAAAAATACTTTAAATTTCATCTTGTCATATCTTATGCAGTAATGATGATGAAAACTGCCAAGACGCTTCAATCAGAGACACATACGATAGAAGCAGTTGTTTTCATTATACGTATCCCTCACTCAAATCTAATTACATAAACAGAAAAGCTGAAATTGAGACAACATAATCTCTTGTGCAATGTTAAACACGACAAGGGATTGTCCCAGAGCTGGACGCTCACTGGTCAATGCAAAAATATCGTACAAGGTATAGTAACAGCTATAATCCACAATATCTTCTTGGTAACCATTTTACCAACATTCTGGCTGCAAATTCAATGTTAATGCACTTTTCTTACATTACTGGGTTTTATAACAAGTCTTGTATAATAAGCTGATTGTTTAACGGTTAATAGCTTTTTGTTGTATAAAAACACATTCACTAATTACACAAAATCAGCTATTAGTTTGTATCCAGCATAGCATATGCTCTTCTTTTCAAGCTTTCTTATTAATACAACTTTTTTTCTTCAATTATTTATTTGTTTAAATAGACCTGCTAAAGGCAGCAAAGCATTACAGCTGAAAAACTGAAAGGCCACGTAATGAACAGTGTTCTCAGAGCCGAACAGATCATAGAAACGCATTTTTTGTAAACACATCACGCATATGGCAGATGCTTTTATCCAAAGTGACTTACAGTGCATTCGATTCGCTAGATGTTCGATTAAAACCATGACCTTTGCGCTGTATTTCTAATTCAGTTTCTTTTCTAATGATGTGTGAGCGGTATATTGAAAAGGACCTGACGTATTTATCACACCGTACCACACACAGTCAAGCCACATTCAGGTAAAGCTTTTCTTCACCCGGCTACCCTATTGCACTCTTACGAGCCTTCTGAGGTCCAGTCTATAATTGATTGGAACGAGTCCAAGGCGATGCTAAGTTGAGCTTACCTTCAAAGTCATGCACACTGACCTTTGCCAAGTTGGCCACTTCTGAAATTTCAATAAGCAGCTCTTTGAAATGCTTCGGAGACGTGACCTTGTCTTGGAAACTGGAAAACTGAGTGCGTCTACGCCTTGAGGCACGGTGAAAGGTCGGGAAAGGTATAAACTTCACTGGATAATAGACGCACATCACCGATTTCAGCGGCGTGCCAAATAAATTAAGCATCTGCCGTCTTGCATCCGACCAATTTGTAAAATATTACATTCTGATTAGGCACGGCATGTGTTGTGAGCGTGCGTGCTTTTCATTTTACCGCTGCTGTTTAGAGTCAGCGCGCGCTGTTTTTTATATCCAAACGGGTTCGTGAAACGTATCAAATATGTCACATTCTCTTCTGAGCAGATGATGGTGTCTTTGAAGTGCCTAACGAAGCCCTCGAACGCCTCGTGGAAGCGTCTGATTGATGTTTTATTTGTCCTACATTTCTAGGACAGATGAACACATCGAGAGGAAGAGAGAGAGAGAGAGAGAGATACAGACAGACAGATAGGCCATTATTTTGGCAGTCTTATTGTAGTATAATAAGACCTTTTAATTAAACCATTTTCATTAGACAACCCTCAAAATGATGAATACGTGTAGTTTGTACATGTTCAAAAATTCATATCGAGTCATTAATAGATTTCTTGTCGTGGCTTCTGTGCTTCACTCGCAAATGGTGTTTAACCTGAAAGAAATAATAACTGAGATTGTGATTATGACGGATGAAAGGTACGGATGAAACAAACCAAACAAATGACCATATTAGTCAACAGTAAAATGAAATCTTTAAACTAAAGTAATGTGAAATATTATTAGAGTAATTTTTGTATTATTATTTTTAAAGAGGCTTTAAGCACATGCATTGTTTGTGGCAAACTATTCCTTTTACCCTCACTTTTAGTCTTATTCAACCGTTTCTATTTCAAATAAACAACAGTGTTTTTCATATTCTTTAAATCTATTCAAAAGCAATTTGTACGACTCTCCCTTTTAGTTTTACACAAAAGAAATTGAATGAATACAGATTTGGAACTACATGAGGATGAACAAATCATAACAATTTTCAGAGTCCCCATCAGCTGCATAACCAACTCTGAAATAAGCAATTTCTTCTAAACGGATCAGAAAAACCACTTTCACGATGTCCTCTAAAAACCTGTGTCCATCTCACCCCGACCTCAAGTAGCAAATACCCTCAAAAAGAAAAACGCACATCAGAAGAGAGGAAACATCTGTGTCAAAGAGCAAGAATCCAAACACGGCAGGCCAAAGCCTTCAGATTTCCATCTGGTTTCAGTCAGAGACAAAGATCAACAGAGTCCTGCAGAAGCACATTCCAGTTTACACGGATACTCAGGGGAGACGCGCTCGGTCAAGGGTATCAGGTGACGGAACGGTAGGCTGAAAAATGGACTCCCATAGGGAGCGCTTGAAAGAGGGACAGAGAAAAGGTTACGGCACATGTTTTTACTTAAGAAAAAGCGACTGGTTAGATGCCAGCAGGATGAAGACATGAAGGATGCGGAGGAGAGAACAGCCAGTTGGATGAGATGAATAGAGCGATGATTGTGGGAACTTGTAAAGCAGCTGTTGCTGTGGACTCAACCTGTTGACAGAAGAAGTTCAGCTCGCTCTGAAGAAGTCCGTCTCCGAGCAATTATTTAGAGAAAAACCCCCGTGGCATGAAGGCACATTACGCTTTAATTCTGTTAACACTTCTACTTCAAGTGAGGTCATGTGACACAAATGCACCGCTTCTGCCAAAAACTGCATTTCAAGAAGGGTTGTGTGGATTTTGCATATTCAACAAAAGAAATTCAAAAGTACAAATTTGTTGTGATCGTCACAGAATCGGAGGCCTTCACCTGTGCTTTTGACTGGATTTTTATCTGCCATTTTCAAGTTCAATGTTTCATTGTACGTGGTGAATAAACATGAATAGTGAATCATTTTTGCTGTTGAATGACATTCAGGATCAAATGTGCCAAATCATTTTGCATTCAAAATCTGTAATATTTAACGCTTAAGGGTGTATTTTGTTAATGGAAAAATACTTTCACAAGTAAAACTGGTCTGGCCAATGGTATGAGCTTGGGGGCGGGACTGTCTATTTGTCTGACCAATAGTCTGGAAATAGTTTGAGAAACCTGTTTTAAAATAACATTTAACTAAACAAATCAACGTTACAACTCAAAGATAAAAGATTACCAGAATCTCCAAAAACAAAACGTCATCTACAGGCTTAAGGCTAAAAAATGAAAAACAGATATAATTCATCCAAAAGCACAATGCAAAACAATCAATGTCTCTGTATAAATCTCCACAGACAGAAGTTGATTTGGCATCATTTCCACAGTAATTCAATATATAATATGCACACGCTTACACAAACACACACACACACGTACATCTGTAAATTGAGAGACTGTCAGCCAAGATGTTAAACTAAGCCAATCCCGGTCAGTTCCATCAGCCTGCTTTTCATTTCCGTCCCATTTCTTCCACAGTATTGCAGTGCAATCGTGTCCCTCTCCTTATCCAAAGAGACATATACCATTCGCTTGTCACTTTCTGACCAGGGATGCACACCAAAACTTTGCTCCTGAGAAAAGCGAAGATAAAAGATGATTTTCATGCCCATCCTACTTCAACAGCGATGTGACATAAGTCGGAGTGAATTTAGAAATCTGCTGAGGCCAAACCGATGGGGAAACACAAATGTGGATCTTTCCTGTTTGAAGCTTGCATCGGCATTTAGGTTAATGCTCACTGCTGAAATACCTAACACGTGTTGTGTGAAGTCAATGATGGTGAATGACATCCGTCACAGACATGCTAGAATGTTCTTGTACATATTTGATCCCATTCCGCTCTAAAATCTGTCCCGAATACCCGTCCCCCTATTTTTTGTTCCACGCTCTAGATTGTCTTTTACTCTGTTGTTTGGTGTCAGATCCCACACGTTCCTCACTTTATTTCTGTCTTGATTTTTCAATCTTTGTCTCAACCCTCCCCAAAACAGGGAATGTGTTCATGCTATTTTAAAACAGACCTACAACCTACTTAAATTATCATGTACAGTGCTGTCAATCTACTGTAAAAGAGTTATCTACACTAAAAGCCACAAACATCAAACTAAACATTTAATACATAAAAATATTAAAAATATTAGTTTGATAGCAATGCATTTTATGCCATATTTTGAAAATAATATTGAGCCATATTTTTATCTGTATAATTATAATCATTATCATTAACCCTAAATAGAGTGACTGTATAAAAGTCAACATAAAGCATTTGCAAATATACTTTTAAATAATTTGATGAATTATTATGAATTATGAATAATGACTAAAATTATCCAGGGTGGGAGTTCATTTGGTAACATCGGTGAACAGTAAAGTTACTAAAGAGAAAGTTATTAAAAATGTGCACTAGTAAATCGTGAATCCATCGTCTAAAGATGGACATTCATTAATTCATTTACACAAGGCTAGCCTGGTTATAATATTTACATCAATTATTGATGTCTGTTTGACTTGACACCGCAGATGTGCTTGTGTAATATACATGTTGTCATGTTGACTGGAGCGATGGCATTTCAAAACACTCTCTGAATGTCACTGACATGGAGAGGGTATTGAAATCAACATAAAACCTATTTTTGCAATCTGAAAAATCTGGATATCCAACAAGTAGTTAAATGTAGAGCGGGGCTTGATTTTATCCAACAGGACTCTCACATGAAATAATTCATGCTTATGTATACTACTGTATAGTTTAACCCTAACTAGTAAATCGAGTTACTATATAGTGAATATTAAAGTATACTACAATATGTAGTATATCGTTTTTTCAAAATGAAATAAATACCACACCAACAAACTTTTTTGGTGGAATAAGCAAAAAGGGTCAATTTTAATTTCAGGTTGACTATAAAGAGAGCACCTAATTTTTTTGCATTTAGCTGTACACACGTAAACCAACGATGGGCCGCACCCAGTTCTTCCACAGACTCTGTGTCTACTCTTGGTTTGTGGTCAAGTAACTTGACTATATATGGAGAAAGAAATTGCAATCCTGAGCTTATGTCCCCTTGTAAGGTCTGACCGCCCGAAGCCTCAAAACCAAGCACGACCTAAAACAGCTTGTAAAAACCCACTTCCCTACAGAGAAAAATGAGGCTTAGAATTCAAACAATGAGGGAAATTCAAGTCTGACCATATAAATTACAAAACACAAGCAATATACAAGAACAGCCGCTTGCATCTCCGGTCTAGAGCTCTCGTCTAAATGCAGTAACCCATAATGAATGTCAAGGACAGTTTTTGGTGAAGTTTCCATGAAAAAGTACATCAGAATGACAAATTGAATTAAACTCCAATAAAAGATGTATGATTGAGAAAAACTTGACAAGCAATTTAAGATGAATTTGCAACCAATTGCACGTTCCTCAGGCTTAGATTCTGTGTGTCATGATGAATGGACTAATTTAATCCTGCACCTGGTTGAGCTCCGGGCCCAGTTGGTGTGTGTTTGTGTGTGTCGCACCTCTTTATTTTCTGTCCCGGGGCTGGGATGAGTACGGGTGGGCTTAGCGTGGGTTTTGGGGTCATGGTACAATGCCACATCTGAAAGATTGGACACAGGAGGAGGGACAGAACCAATCTGCTCCATATGGTTGGATTTAAGAGCTCACCAGGTGGTTCTAAGCCTTTCTTCCCTCTCTGAATCAACCTTGGCTGTGTTTTGTGAAGGGTTGACTGGCGTAGCCACCTAAGGAAAATCCGCTTTGTGGCTCGCTGCTGTAAATGAGACTCTGTGTTGTATGGGCGGCCATGGACATCAACAGCGTCTGACCGGAACTGACACACCTTGACAGAAATTCACACTCACCACCACCAAGAAAATGTGTTGCTATGGTCAACCAGATACACACAGACTGTGATAACCCTCATAACAACAACTGATCTACATCATGAGCAGCTTGTAGCGATCACAAGCCCATCTACACTGTTGATTCAGCGCAAATGAGGGACTCTACGATTGTGTTTGTTATAAAAAAGATCACAATATCTGCCGCATAGCATCTGCATTAGACCTTCGTAATGCCTCCGACAGCTGGACCCAGAGAACAGCTTTTTATCTGTGTCTCCAATCTGAGTAATGGACTATCACCCTTTATCCCAGAATAGCACAGGTCTCTCAACAGATTGGCAAATCAGACTCATCTATTACATTCTCTCCCTGCCCATCCTCAGCTTTAGAAGGGGTACAAAAGTCATACGGGTAAAAGATTAGTGCCTTGAAACAATCTGCCAGACTTTCCAATGGAGTGAGAATTTCAATAAAGCTGAATCACGCTACACAATGTGCAGTCACGAGTCAAAAGCTAAAAGTTTCTGTCCGTGAAAACCAGGCTGAAGTTAACGAGCGTTAAAGTTTGATTTCACCTATAAATATCACTATGATTTCAATCTTTGACATAGTCAAGGTTAATATTAAATAGACAGTTAAGACAGTTAATATAAGATATCAAGGTTATACTTTCACAGAATGTTCTGTACGTTATGTAGGTGATGATTTTATGTAGAAAACAGTAAATCACACAAAAAAACTACTTTAGTTGGGTTTTTACAGGCAGGGTCACTTATATTGAAAACATGCATAAATAAAATGTAAATAAATTTACTGATATAAAAATATACATAAAATGAAGAATATACACTCTAAAAAAGGATGTGTTATTTTTTAACACATTTTTTGTGTTATGCTGTTTAACACATAATGTGTCATTTTGTGTTAAATACATAAAAGGGACAACACATGTTGAGTTGAAAGTAACACAAGTTGAGTTAAAAGTAACACAAAATGTGTTGTTTTTAAATTAACACAAAGATGTGTCTAGTTAGGGACAACACACAGATGTGTTGTCCCTAACTAGACACATCTTGTGTTATTTTAACACATCTGTTTTTAGAGTGTATATATAACATGGCATACATTTATTTATAATAAATAATTTATTTTTTTCTTTTTCTTTTTTGTCTATAATAAAATGATTTTCTGTCTATCCATCTCTCCATCATCTACTGTATCTTTATCATCTATCTATCAATGCCATGTAGTGTAATAGACTAATATAAATTAATAAGCCAAACCAAATAATATATTAACATAATATTGTCAAGTTTCTCCATATAACAGATTGACAGAATGATCAATTTTCAATTTCCTTTCGTTCTTGATGTAAAATAATTGTGACTTGTTTGCCATCATTAACATGTATTATTTTAACATTGACATCATATTGACAACCCTATTTACATAATGGTGTCAAGCATGAGCCACTGCAGTCAACCAAATATGAGAAAACACACAAAGAAAGAAAGTGGACACAAGCCCCCTCCATTCCCCCCAAGACTACTCAATCAAAAGAAGCGCATTAAAAAATTAATAAGACATTTCAATGGAGTGAAAAGGGCATGTTGACAACAGCTCAGCATGAATCAATCCATGATGTGCTCTATTTAGCCCTTTCATAAACCACAGAATATTGAGTTTTACATATTCCAAAGGCCTTAAATGTCTTTTTCACCCAGAGGAAAGGAAAGGAGGCTGCCGCTTTTCTCACTCAGGAGAGAAGATTTGACAGAGCCACTCTTCCACTTTATTTGGTTGTTCAATAAAAATAATCTTGATGAGCTGCAAAGGATCAATGGGACCACTCCACCCACCGATCGAGCGTGTTAAACCCTCAAACACCGACCCGTCGTTAAGTGACAATTGTCCTTTTAACCCTAACCACAAACTCGTCTAATAACACACAGCTTAAACAACTCACTCACTTTGTGGGACGGACAGCTTGATCACATAATACACACTTTCAGGTGTTCAAGTGTCACAGAAGAAAGGGAAAAATCTTCTGGCACTCTTCTGGTTTTAAGGTATCTGTTCTTACAGATATTTCTCAGTGTTTCAATAAGCACTCGAGATGAAAAGAAAGCTTGCATAATGTGCGAACTATCACTTATGAGCAGAACAAAGAAATGTCATTACACTTACACATCTGATGATACTGCTTTGAAAAGAAGAACATTTTCTTGCTTTGAAAGTGATGAAATGCTATTCTTTATGACTTTCAATAAAAACAACAGGCAATGCTCAGCCGTTCCTTTCAGCAGAACATCTTAGCCTTGGAGTCTTTTACATTCAGATAGGAATTCAGCTTTTCAGGAAATAATCTTGAAATAACATTGACTAAGGTCAGCTAGACATTGATATCTTATGAGCAGCTAAATGACAAAACAATGCACTTACTAAAACCACAGTTTCAACTGCTAGAAAAACACATGAAAAGTTTATGGATTTTTTATTATTTGCGACCAACAACAGAAGCAAAACTTTTCTTGCAAAGGCTGGACTTCATTAAAAGACTTATTATTTCCAGAAAAGAATGTCTGCGAACCTCCCGGTTGAGGTCACGGTTAAATAAATAACCACCAATATAAAAACTCCAAAGATCTAAAACAAAAGTCTGTCTTGTTTAGCACTTTTAGATCTACTCTTTTTCCTCACTCTTAATCTAGCTCTGAATGTTGTTTCTCAATAAATGGGATTACGTTCAATCTTTACAGATATAATCTGTGTGGGATTTTAATCAAACCCTGCATCTTTCTCACCAGCCCTACATCATCATTGGCCACATGACGGTGACTTTCCTAAACCTCCTGAAGTCCAGTCTGTGAACACAAACGTCTGTTGGCATTGACAAAGCCAAGCTAATCTCCAGGGGCAAGACCCTAAACAAGTCTGCTAAAGCTTATCGATTTCTAGTACATCCAGCAAAAACCTCAACTCTCTCGTGTGGGTCTTTACACCAGCTTTCCTCCTAATGCATGCGTACCTGGAGATATTAAATGCTAATATTTAGTTGAGAACGGAGCGCCTATATTATCACGGGAGAGAATTAAGCAGTTGGTGCCAGTCCCCTTGAAGTGAAATTACATCTTGTGTGTGCCGTGTCCTTGCTTTGGGGGGAAACCACGGTTGGTTGAGTCACGTTCTGTGACCACTGAGGACTTTAAGAAGCTGGCATCTGGTGCCAAAGCTTTGCTATTCATTAATTTTAATGAACACTATTGACTTGTTTAAATTCCTGTGTGAATCTGTTTTTATGAGTCCTGTCATCCTTCAGGCAGTAAAGATGCTCTCCACTTCTCCCTGCTGAGACATACAACCAAAACAATGAGCTATAATATCCTACGATTATTAAGTAGAAGGAGGAATAGCAGCGGGAAAGATGAGGTGAAGATGGTAAACAATTTTCTTTGTATGAAAGTTGAGAGAGACCGACAAAGAAAAAGAGAGAATTATGCTCTTTGTGATACGATCTTAATTACACATAAAATATTAATTATTAATTCATTATTTATTTTTGACAAAAAATATTATTAAAGCCTTATAAAAAATACATTTACTACTAAATAAATCCCACATTTAGTGGTAGTATTACCAGAAATAAAAACTTTTTAGCTGCCTTAAATTTATTGAAAGTAATTTTAACTCCATTTTTACCTTAAAGAAGTAAACTGAAATTTAATTTGATGATTTGAAATGACTTAAAGTAAGTTAAAAATTGTAAATCCGAGTTTATTGGACTTTAAAATTTAAGGCAGCAAAATGTTTTTACTGTGTAAGATATTGACTTCTCTTTGAAATACTGTATTTTAAAATACACAGTATATTTTTTACTTATCTAATATCTATTTACTTATCTAGCACTGCAAAACATTGTAAACTTAGTAAAGCATCTCTTAGTACTATTGTTGCCGCTTTGATGTGTCGCTTCATTGTCTCCTAATATTTGTAAGTCGCTTTGGATGAAAGCGTCAGCTAAATGCCTAAATGTAAATGTAAATGTTATTTTTACAACTTTACTACACATAGCACTACATCTACATCTCAAAAGGCACATGGAAGCGTTTTCCTTCATTAATGTACCTTTAATCCCCAAACAAATAAACACTTCCAGTTCAAGGTGCTCTTCTTTGGACTTCTCCACCCATCCCATTCAGTGAAAAAAGCTCTTTCAGTCTCCGGAGAGCCTTTCTCCCCTTTATTCACCGATCCCTTCCTCTGTTCTCCTCTAATCTGCACTGAGAAACATCACTTAAGCTTGTGTTTTGATGTTAAACCTAATTGGAAGGGAAAACAGAGTCATGTAGAATCTAAATCAGCGCTTTGTTTGACCTCACACTGAAACCATCTGTTGAATTTGTATCAAGGACAGAGAGATGCCAGCAAACATCGTGTCAATCAAACCCCGGCCCTCCGTATCAGGTTCCCAAAGGATCCCTGCGCTTAGTCTCATTACAGCCCTTTCTCTGCAGCTCGCGTTCAGATGGAGATTTAGTTTTTCTGAGTAATGGCGGAAAGGTTGTTCGTGGGAGCTCATTATTGATGACAATACTAAAGTGGCGGCTTCATAAATATGGAACCCGGGTCTGTTTACCCCATCAGGAGGACCCACCGAGACATTTATCAGGAGGAAAAACTTGCAAAGTTTCCATACCCCTGGGAGGAAAGTAAAGGGCAAGTAGGCTGGGCATTAGTCAGGAGGAATAAAAAATTCTGTAATTTAAAGTCTGAAAATTAGATGACGCATTATTTTGGAACACTACAGTAGATGCCGGGCCGAATGTTCAAGCTGCTATTTGCATAAATGGAAGCTGTTGAGCCATAAATATGACAAAAATTTATTATTGTAAGCTATCATAAAATTATTTAAGAATTAAAATGCCACTAAAATTAGGATAATATTGTACAGCACATATATTAACATCACATTCATTTTTCTAGTGGAAAAGAATAACCATGACGTTAACATGATTTAAACATATTTTGTCATAATTTTTACTCTGCATTTATGCAGTCATGTAGAAATTTTTTTAATAATATTATTTATTTAATATTTACTGGAATCAATACTAATTATACTGTCTGGTGACAATATGAGCGCTAGAACCAATGACATTTTGGGGAAAAGGAAGGAATAAAAGTACTGACATTTTTAAAGCCGAAAGCAGACCTACAAACATCGAATAACGTGTTCCTAAAGAGAAATAATTAATAAATATGTCTTTAACCTGATAACTGTATATTATACTATATATTGATGGAAAGACTTCAAAATAAATATTGGACAGACTTTCAAAACAATAAATTATAAAAATTAATTATAATTTTTTTTTAATTTTAATTATATTTTAAAAATACCTAAAATTAAAAAATAAGATATTTAGAATATAAAAAACTGTAGGTCAGATAGTCTATTTTCACATGTATGCTCAATATGTGCAGTAAAATTTGAATGAAACCTTTAAATGTAGCAGTGAAACATCTGCATAGGAGTGTCTCCTAAAGAGAAATCTTCAGGACTGAGGGAATGTACGAGCTCATCCACATGCTCGGTGGATCCTCCCGGATTGAGGTAAGGATTGCAGATGAATCGCTCTCAGCGTACGAGTGGATGAAGGGTTTTTGGAGAGGTCTGCTAGAGCTCCTCAGGCCAATGGAGAACAAGCAGTCTGTACCCGAGGTCTAGCTATCACATCATTATGCTATTATTCTCACAAACACAAACTCTACTCTCAGAGTGGCCCAATTAGAGCGCCAGTCATGCTTAGAATACATCAGACATTTTTCTTCTCTCCCGTATGTTAAACCACCAGATATACACGCTCACAACAGCGTACACGCCACGGAAATGAGGCAAGATCGACTGCTTCGAAAACAGCACAAATTCCTCCTGGTATCAAACTGACCTTTAAAAGGTATAATGATTTTGTAATTGCTAAATAATTTAACATTTGTTTTAAAATTTACAGTTATTTGTTATATGTTCACACACACACACACACACCTACGCCCAAGTACCAGGAAACAAACAAACACACGAGAAATATTTCGTTTCCTTTGAGCGGTCTTGTAGCACATACTAAAGCTTAAGCGCCTTTTCTTATCATCACTGCTCGAGGGGAGATAATAAAACAGAAGAAGGATCTTGTACACAGCCAGCTCGATCCTTTGAACTTGCCTCGTGCTCCATTTTTCAAAGCCACGTGTTTGGTTTTAATCCTTGCTCTGTTAATGGCAGTTGCCTGTCAACATGCAAAACTTACATTGACATTTATGCATTTGGCAGATGCTTCTATCTAAAGTGGCTTACAAAGAGTTCAAGGTATTCATTTCTTATTTGTGAGAATGCGAGAAACACGCTCTCCGCCAAACTGAATTTCCAAATTCCCACGTAATGCCTCGATGGACCTCTTACAAGACCAATTCAATCAGGCTCAAAAAGGTACACCAGCCATTACGGAGACTGTGACAGAGCACAGGTGTGGCAGGTGGTCAAGACCGCAATCTAAATTCGCTATAATGAGAGGTGCTCTCGGCTTCAGCGGACACTGTAGAAAATGGAATTAGGGGCTACTTGATGGGCGTTTTACCCTCCAACATCTGTCCTCTCCATATGGGCCGATGCTATTGGGAGTCTCTCCCGAGATCTTTGAAACAATCTAGAACGAAACATCCCTGATTATTGTGTATGTGGGTGTGTACATATGAGAGGAGTCTTTCATATATCACCATACTAATGGAATTTGTATCAGTTCGTGAACACATTACAGAGTCAATCTCCCAGGATCAAACCGGGAGATCATTTTATGAAATTAAATCAGAAGCAATACAGCTGTTATAAAAATGACCTATGGATTTATTCAAGCGCAGCAAACAAGGATTTTTCATTTATTTTTGATTTCTGATTACCATTTCCACATAGTTTTACTACGAATAGCATTTTTGTTACAATGTCCATTTACCCATCTATTTCATCTTTATCTATATCATCTATATCTATGTCATCTATATCACCTATATCATCTATATCTATGTCATCTATATCACCTATATCTATGTCATCTATATCATCTATATCTATATCATCTATATCTATATCATCTATATCTATATCACCTAATCACCTATATCTATATCATCTATATCTATGTCATCTATATCACCTATATCATCTATATCTATGTCATCTATATCATCTATATTACCTATATCACCTATATCATCTATATCTATGTCATCTATATCTATGTCATCTATATCACCTATATCATCTATCACTATCATCTATATCTATATCATCTATATTATCTATATATCTATATCCATCTCTATCTCTCTATTCAAGTGCATTCATACATTTTATCAGTATTATCATAATCAGTATTTATCAGTATTCTACAGATTCTGGACATCAAACCCATGACCTCTGCAACTAAATGAGTTACACCAAGTATGTGTATATACGATAGAAAATATAATATACCTACATACTCACAGCGATATGAATAACAGGCCTCATATTATGAAATGTGTGGTTTAAGTATGTCAGGACTGGAAGGGGTTCGTTGGCCAGATCCTGCTCTGAGAGTTAAAAGTGGGTTATCTGGCTTTAGGACTGAAGCTGGATAATGATGAGGAAAAGAACCGAGAAGAAACAAGAGAGACGTGTGTGTGGAAACCACACGGGGCGATGGCGAGGGAATGGAGGGAGACTGACAGAGTAAAGGAAGTTATGAGAGAGAGAGAGAGAGAGAGAGAGAGAGAGAGAGAGGTGGAAGAGGAAGCTCAGGGGCAGCCTGGGAGCTGGTCTTTAATTGGCAGGGTAGTGTGAGGTTGGATGACCACCAAGCGGGACTGGCATAAAGTCCAGAGGGCAGAAACGGACCCTGGCACCACATGGCACCACCCTAACCAGCCTCTCCAGCCTTCCACATAGCTTCTTCTCAATCCGGTTTTTGCCTTCCCACAATCCCACAGGCACTTCCATCTGCCTCTCTTAACCACACGCCCTCATTACAGAGAGAGAGAGAGAGAGAGAAGAGCTGGGGAGTAACTCACTGAAAGTACCAATGCTACCAACTTAAACTATTTTTACAGTACTCCAGCAGTAGTTTAGCTTTTTTTTTCAAACAGCTTTTTCAGTAACAAGATTCTTTTTCAGCTATATAAAGCTTTTAAATGTCACATTAATAATTGCAAGAACCTTTTACGCCTAAAATAATAATGAAACTGTCTTTATTCTCATATGTAGTATCGGGAAGTCATTTTCTTTTTCGTTTAGTTTCAAGTTCACCCTTACAGAAAAATACATTATTTCACATGTCAATTTATAAGAGATTTACAAGAAAACGTTTCAAAAGCACGTCTCACATGTTATTATGTGTTTTTGCACATGTGAAATTCAGTGGCTTTTCTGTAAGAGAAATTTAATAGCTTTAAATTAACAGGCTGTAAAAATGATAGTCACCATATTTTACTTACACTTACAAGTATATATTTAATGATGAATATATTTAAAACAGATATTTCCACCTCAATAGCTTAAATGTTTTTGTCTGTAACTTATATATTAATGTAGAGACAGAGTACATTTCTCAATCTGAATTGCAAAGGTCTCTACAACAACTATTTGTCTTAAAGATTGCTAAATATTTGTTCATTAAGACGCTAGATTCTTTGTTCTGCAAACACAACAGCGGAAAAATCGACAAAGAGGATTTGTACCAAGAAACAAATGCCGACTGAGATGGCATACCTCAGTAAAACAGGTCAAAGGTCACGGGTAACCAGCAGAGAGAGAGAGAGAGAGAGAGAGAAACAGATGAAGGCAAAACCGGGTGGCCGTCTCCTTGCTTACTTAAATGGTAAAAACCCGAAGCGTCTGACCGCAGCAGTGAACGTGTTTATGTTAAGAGCAGCTCTTGTTTAACCAAGTTATGACGAGAGAAGAGTTACAGCACTTAAGCGACAGCCGCTATGAAGAGCGCACAAACCCGCTCACTTACACAGTTTATTCAACTTGTGACGCTATAACAAAGAAACCGTCACACGAGTAATGCAGTTTGTAACGAATAAACATTCCAGCAGGACAAACGTCAACACACTCGAGCAGGAAACAGCCACCATCGGTGAAGTGCTTATTTAATCTCGACAGACAGACCAAACAAGACAGCTCGGAGTGTGCGGAGAGGACAGAAACAAACTCGGGCGAGGAAAGTGCTTTAGGTTTATTTTAATTATGATGGTGAATACTATCATAGTCATTATTTGTGCTGCTTGAAGAACTACTGCACAGACAAAATAAACTGTGAATATGGAGACAGATGTTATATTTATAAATCTAAACTTGCAAACACTATATCCTATACACAACTACACTGCATATGGTATACTATCACTAAAAACGTTTACAAAATAAAATACGTATTTAAAGCATTACATACATGTTTAAATACCCTTACAGAAATTAATCACATTTTTAATTAATTACAAATGATCAAACAATTAAATAGTCTACATTTTATTAAGGGTATTTAATAGCATGATGGATGGACGGTAGGAATAATTCAGAAAGTTATGTTAAAGGAGGCACACATCCTTATTAGCTTTGCTCATGAATAATAATTAGGTGACTTCATACAATATTAAATGCAACATATCAACACAGGATGAAAAACCGCAACCATCAACTGATTTGTATCATCAAAAATCACTTTAAAGGCCACATGAAATCATCCCACTACTTGGCTATAAAAGGATATCTGTGGTTTTTGTGTAAAATAGCTAAAGAAAGCTCAAGTAGTTTCCGCTGAGCAGTTTCTCAAGGAAATCATGTATTCTTTACACAATGGATCTTATTGAACGCATGAGCAAAAACTGGAACGCATCGCTGACTTCCTCCATACGTGCTGAAGCTGAATTGCATTGTCAAAAGACTGAAGGGCTGTCGAATCCTAACAGCCTGTATGCGTGTGCTGCTTTCATATGACACCGATACTGCAGATAAAGTATCGGTGCTCATATTCTGCATCTAAACAAAAGCCTTTTAATTACAGTGAAATGACTGACTGTTACGTATTAAATCACGTCTTTTCATTACGCTTTTGTTTTTACTTTCAGAGATCAAAGTCTCATGAGATGTAAAGGAGGCAGCGTGTGCATGTGTGTGTGCGTAAATGAATCTGGGATGTGGGATGCTATTTCCTGGTGTCTCTTGCAAAAAGCCTTCTCTTTAAAATGACACTGTCTGACATAATACACATTATTTTCCAGCCTATGTTTTAATTACCACAAAAGGAGTTGAACAGCAATCTCTGCTGTTCAATTGCTCCAAATAAAGCTCCAAATATGGTTTTGCAGCTTTTTGACACAGTACAGATAAACTATTCAGAATAAATGATCTGGGTTCAATACAAGTTAAACTCTATCAAGTTAAATTGCCCGTCACTTCGTAAAAACAAACATAAATCACATTTACTTGGTTTTCCACATTTACTAACAATGAAGTCCAAGGCATTGAGCCTGAATAAACATTAAAATACACGAAAACCCAAAGTAGAGCCAAAAAGCTTAAGCATTATAAACAATTGTGATAATGTTGCTTTGTAACCTTGTGGGTACAAAGTTATATCCAATTTTCATAAACTTTATGAGCACATAAATGTCATGAGCACTTAAACACAGTAAACATGATACCTTTAACATAATACAGTACCAGACAAAAGTTTAGACACAATTGACAGAAATGTTTCTCATGATGTCAAAAATCTATCTTTAATATAAAGGTGTATGCTTTAATGTTTAAAAATATAATTATGCCAACAAATTAATTTCTTTAATTAAAAAACTAACATTACTGCATCACTCTGAGTAAATAATGAGTAAAAATCGTTCAATAAGAGTCCAGAATAGATAGAAATGTTTTCAGTTCTGTTTAAAAAGCTTCTCAGATTGAGACCTCAAGAAGTTGGATGATCAAATGTCAAGAGTATGATTTTACAAATTCTACACAAAGTGTGACTACTTTTGAAGATGATCAAATATATCATAGTGATTATTTATTTTATATAATTTTACATAATTCCCACAGTTACAGTTGTGTTATTTCATGATTTTGGATGAGTTTACTGCTATTCTAAAATGTGGAAAAAAATTTAAACAACGGTGAGTAAATGTTTCCAAACTTTTGACTGATACTGTATGTGCAAATATTTACAAAAAGTACTGTTCAGGCAAATTACACCCACAGGAATTATGCTGGTAATGTAAAACCACAGGTTATTCCAGATATAACAAGCTGTGTCAATATAAAGTAAGAACTGCATTACAAGCTGAACACATTGCAATGTCCTTCCCTACAGACTTCTATTGCTTTATTTTTGTTGTGGTAATCGACAGTATTTCACAGCTAAACTTATACTGAACCCGAATGACTCTTTAAAAAGCGATTTCAAAAAAGACGCACATTCACAGAAAGAAAAGCCTATGAAAGCAAACTTATTTCGGCTCTTGCTCTATCGCCCTCTCAAAATCTCAGTTCATCCTTTACGGCTCAGGCTCATTTTAATCTTGGTGTGGTGCATTTTGTTTGTTTGTGGGAATGTTGTACATGCTTATCGGCACCGACATGACTCCTGGCGACCAAAGTCGCAATTCTGGAAGATGAACAAGATCCTCGCGGACAAAAGGCTCAGCGATCGCAGCAAATGCTTCAGATTGCCACAAAACCACACGTGTGAAACGGAGGCAGACGGTCGCGCTGAATACGCCTCCATGCAATCACAATTGAGAAGTGCTTTCACAGGGTAAGCTTTAAAGAGCATCTGTATCCTTTCTTCTGCTCATTTAATCAGACAGAAAGGTTTGTTTTATGTCTCATAAACCTCTTGGGCTTTTTAACATTTCCATTAATGGGAAACAGGGAAAACAGACACACGGAGACATCAAATTACATTAAAACTGTGACTCAATACTGAGAAATCTGATCCGCATAAATCTACAGAATAGACGGACAGTTTGTGAATGTTTGCGTGTGGGTTATGTATGAGATCTTTATAATCTTTTTTGGTCCAAGTCATGTCATCTGTCCTGTGATGTGAAAGAGCTCTATGTGTGAATCAGAGAGTTAGATTTATCAGATTCCATGAGTTTCTGTGTGGTCATCACTCCGCTATCTGTCATGGCATCTGGGGTGCGAACTGACACGGAAAGAACTTCTGAATATACACTTTTTTCTTACAGGATTAAGCACTTTATCCATCTGGTCCCGGGGCAGCGATGCCACTTTTCTCAAAAACTGTGTACCAGCAACATATCAGACTAACCTTTTGACCACCCTGTCCTACAGCCGGCCAATAAAAGAGCGCTAAGCCAACAAAACATAACGGTGCAGAGAGTTTACTTCCTCCAGGCTCCAGAGAGAGAAAGTAAGATTATTGCTATACAAACATGTAGGAGGAGGAAAAATGGATGGGAGACCCTCAAGACAAAAAAATGGCTATATATAAAGATATATAAAAGAAAAAAATCAAGACCATTGCCTATAAACTAAAAGAAATTGATAAAATAACTTGTTAAATTTTAACAATCAATAGTTGTGGATATTGGTTAAAAAAGTGTTTTTAAAGGGCGCATCAGCTTTAAGTGTCTTATTCTTATAGACCATTTCACAAGATGTAAACAACACTGGTCCAGAAGCACTTCCTGTTTCAGTTTTTCTGTATTTCACATATGTAACTGAACCTTAAAGATGTTCGTTAAACATTTTGATTCCATTGTATTGGTTGTATTTCGTTCTGACATTGTGTAGTGTTACAAAACTGAGACAGGAAGTGCTTTTGGACCAGTGCTGTTTACATATTGTGAAATGGTCTATAACACTTTGTAGTTCCATAACCATAAGTAATCTTTTTATGTAAATTATATTATATTATATTATATATCTGTCCTTTCTGTTTTATTTCTTCTTTATATCATGAAGACTTTCTGGTGTTTAATAAAAATATATAGATATAGATATTCACATATACATATACATATATAGAATATAAAAATTTTTTATCATAGATAATTGTTTTGTTTAATATTTTAAAATAATATCATATCAAAAAAGACCCTATTTCACAGAATAACCCACAGTCTTTATGATATAAGGAAGAAATGAAACAGAAAGGACAGAAATGGAAGGAGTGCAGCATTACATTGGCAGCCCGCATTCATTACTGCAATTCCATCAGCGTATGGCTGAAACATATTTCTTCATGGCCTGTCGCAGACCCTGCAGGATTTGCTTATGGCCCCAAGACAGACTAATGAGAAAAGCCCCTATGTTCATAAACACACACAAACACAAGCAGAGATGCCTGAGGATGCTAGTTTGTCCACCAGTAAATCTCTTTCTGAAGGTGCTCAAACATAGCTGTGGTACTTTCACAATGATGTTTACAACTTGGGGTAAACAAACACTTTTGTCCTAACAGTATTCTCTGTCACTGCAGCATTTGTCAGGGTAAACCTTTACTGTAATATACAACAGATACTGTTCTATAGCTTCTGCCTGGTTTAAAATCAACATATCACTTCCATCTGCATATGTAATACTTTGCCAATTTCTAACATATGGAGGAAGTTCAATATATGATGAACTTCCTCCAAAGAGGAAGTTCATCATATATTCACCTTCATGTCAAACCTGTATGACGTTCTTTAAGATATTTAGAAGAATTACCAAACAACATTGGCCAACATTGACATCTGTTGTACAGACACAAAACTGATACATTTCTCAAACTATCTTCTTGGGTGTTCCACAAAAGAAAGAGTCATATACAGGTTTTAAATCACATGAGGGTGAATAAATAATGAAAGAATGAAAGAAGTCCCAGCTGTCCAGCCAACATGTTTACGTGTATCAGCATATGGTTTCAGTGTATGACACATTACTCTGTTTTCTCTGTACGATCACACCTCACACTAAAGCTTTTTAAATGATTAAATGAAATTGTGTTGCATTGTCTCTTATTCACATCTTCTTAACACTTCAATTAGTCACAGTAACATAGTAACACTCTAGCACTAAATATCAAAGTGTGAACAATGAAATGATACCAGTCATTTCTACAATCTACATGCACACGCCGTTAATCCACAAGGAACGACTTAAAATGAATTCACAGACACCTAACCACAGAAGACAACACTGTGGCCTTCAACTTTAAAAAGTGCACACCAAAGAGGTATGGATCACAACGGTCGACCAGTCGATTACTGCAGTCAGCTAGTTATAATATCACTCTGCCCACCTCAGCATTACTAATTTGTTCTTCATAACAAAGCTCAGCACATTTTAAACCAATGACTCTTACATTCCCAGGCTCCTCAAATGGATTTTAGTTAATGACAAGCCTTGACCCAGGCTGAATTCTTGGGTTAATTCAGTAGCTGACCAGACCCTGGTGTGGACATTCCCACAGTCTGTGATTCCACAGTCACCAAAAGAGAAGAATGAGCAAGATAAATAGCCAAAGGAAGCGTGACCTCTGACCCCTAACCTCTCACCTCTGTGCCTCAGTCACTTCTCCAATGATGGACAATGTCTAAAAACATCCACACAGCCTTGTCAATATGTTTAAAGACCCGGAATTCATTTGATTGATGAGTTTTTTCATGCTCAAGAAAATTGGTAATAAGAATTAGGTGGACATTAAAACATTAAAATGATATTTTACCCGAAATCATTTATTCACCCTCATGTCATTCCAAACCTGATTTTCTTTTTTCTGCAGAACACATTTTGGAGATTGTTGGTAACGACACTAAACCCCATTGACTTTCATTGTATGAACACTGAAAGAAAATACAGGTTTGGAATGGCATAAGGAATTTTCATGGATTTTCAGGATTGTTTGTAAACTATCCCTCAAAGATGGAAAACATGGCCACATGCAGTACATAAACTTGGACATGAGGTGGGTCCTGATGACATTTACCCATTTCTCTGCCAGTGCAATTTGTTACCCCACACCGAAGCCAAAAAAACATTACCCGAATATTACCAATATCAACACCAGACAAAATCATCTGCATGTCATTACAGAAAGTTTACCAGTTTTCAATCTGAGCTTCTGATCATTGGGTCTGTGGTCATAACACACCTCAACATTACGATCACTCTCACCAGGTCTTACAAATTACCACTGGGCTGCACAAACCAAAACTAATGAGTAAACACAGAACGAGTTGCCTTCACGGTACTCTAATGGCCGAGCTGGCCTCGAGGCCCTGGATACTTTCCTGGTGATTTTGCAGCAACCTCAGTTTAATGTTGATGTTAATTAAGGTTCAGCGGAGATCCCCGGAGGCTGACGGCAGCCATCACCGCTGCTATTAAGTCACGCTGACGAGAATTTACAAGGCATCATGGGGCAAACAAACCAGACGTACCGAGAGCTCGCTGAAGCTGAAGACGTGCTAAAGCACCACATCGAGAACAGCTCTTCAGCAGCTTGACAAAAACTGGTGTGATCCTGAAAAAATTCAGTTTACATACAAGCTGTAAAAGTATCAGTATCGTGACTTAGTGCAACATACATCAGCTAAGCAGAAATGATGCAAACACATATTAAAAATGAAAAAGTCTGTCATATACAGATAACTCTGTAAATAACATTTCTAAATTTTATATACAAGTCTGATCATTACATAAACAAACTTTTTGAATGAATTACTAAAAATTATAAAATAAACTATAATAAAAAATAAATGACAATAAAAATGCACCATAAATGTTTGCAGTTAAACAGATACAAATCTAATTCAACATGTTTGCTAAGAAACATTTTATTAAATTAAACCATGAAAATAATTCAAAGTGCATTTTCCAACACTTTTCACAGTTGTGTCCTGTGCAGTATTTAGTGTAAATGTGTGTCACAGTGAGTCTAAATATCAGCACTGTCTTCTGAAATGCCACAATGCCGTGATGAACTACTAGCTTCTGTTCTTCAACTTTGTGAATGTCACCAATGTCAGGCAAAAAGTATGATTTCTCCTAAAAGTTATGTTTTATCATAAAGGCAAAATGAGGAACCTTTGCCTTTATATCACCATCTCTGTTCGAAAATAGAATTTCAACTTTATGTACTTATCCTTTCCTGCAAAATTTTACCAAGGGCTAAACTTGAACACAAAAAACAGATATAATAAACATCTAAAATGCATAGAAATTAGCCACATATACTGAAAAAAGTGAAACAAAATGTAGTTTAAGTGGTTAGTTTAAAATAAGATAAAATGCCAAGGCAATACAAAAAATCTTACACTTACAAAAAAACCAGCTGGCAAATATGAAACTACATTCTGTTAAATTTCTCTGTCAACAAGACTTTATATACTACCTCAGTTTACTTCTTGAGAAAATGTGTTTTGTTTTAAGGATGTAAGTTGCTGAATGAGAACTGTAGCATGAATCAGCCTCCACTTATATTGAAAAGACACTCACAACAGCACAAGGGAGATTAAATTATGACAGCATTTCATTCTGAATGAGAACTATTCCTCTAAATCCATTCAGACCTTCATAGATTTTCCTCTACAGGCATTAAAAAGATGCTGCAGTCAGCAGATGCATGTTTTCATGCTTGTGAAAAAGCACTATAGCACAACTCATTCAGAATTACATCAATTGTGATGCACGAGAGGACCAAGCATGTTAATAAGATTTGGCACATCCCATGATGCACCTGTGGGAGATGCTGAATGGAGATTCAGTAACAACAGACAGAGTAAACCGTGTCATGTGTGGGTTACGACCTGTCTTGAGGGACACGGACTGAACAGGAAAGAGAATTTGGAGGTAGTGAGCAAGGGGTGATGAGATATATTCTGTGATCATTTTTTGTGATCAGGAAGTACTACGGTTAATCTTACGGTATAGTGAAGGAAGATCTTACACTGTCTGATAGCTGAGCTGTAATAGAAATCTATTCTTGAGCCCTCAGGACCGAACGGACAGCGGTGGTAATGTGTAAATAAACTGGTGTACGGTGGGATAACAAGGACAGGTGAAACCTGTTAGTGCTTAAGAACTTGACAGTGAGACAATTAAATGCACAATCACACAATCACATGTTTGACTGTGATATACTATAACAAACATGAACAAATAAATATGAAATCACTAACCTTCCATGAATGACTGACAGACCCCAAAATTGACTGTTTTTCACAGATCTAATGACTACAGAAATAATATGCAAATCTTTAGGATTGCAAAACATGATCATAGACACAGTTTTAAGACAAGTATTTGTGATAACGGCTGTCTGGCTTTAAATTATCCTGCTTATTACACGGCTTGTCACGAGTAAATTTTGGAGAAAATGTTTTGAAATGTTTTATTTGTGACAAATACAAACCTTCCACATTGGCTTTAGACACAATTATCAGCCAAGACACAATGTTCAAACAAGACAAACACATACTTTGTTGTCTTGCTATAAATTAGGCATATGTCTATCATATTTATTTATAAGTAAACTATTTCCAAGGTCAAGTTGACTCACACTACCCCTCTTGAGCGGATGTAAACGGCCAATCAGAATCAAGTATTCCAGAGCACCGTGTAATAATGATGTTAACTATACCCTACATTAAACCTAACCCTCACAGACACCTTAACATTATTAGATGTTATAAGCCTGTCAAATATAGTAAGCATTTTAAACAGATGGCTTTTTGTAGTTGTGGGGATCGTTTTAAAATGCTGACCCCCACGAGTACAGCTAAACCTACACACATACACATGCATCCAGAACATTTCACAGCGGGTGTAGCTCCGATCTGACACAAGATTTACTCATCGCATCCTTCAGTGAGAACACTTATCTGTGCTCATCACATACTCATCCTCGAGCCCTTAGACCAACACACACATACACGCGCACTCACACACACACATACACGCGCACTCACACACACACATACACGCACACACACACACATACATACACACACACACACACACACACACATATACACACACACACACACATACACGCGCACTCACACACACACATACATACACACACACACACACACACACACACACACACACACACACACACACGCACACACACACATACGCACACGCACGCACAGTTTCATTCATTGTTGTGGTTAATGAGTCTTAGCATCAGTCTCTCTCTGCATTAGCAACACTGTCACTACAGATTAACCCCAGCATAGCGAGTCCTGTCTTCATCTCATATTGTGTTTGTGTTTAAGAAACTTTCACAGACACATGAATAGTTATTTATTACAGTTGCACTTGTTTGCATGTGTGTATGACTGTGGAAGAAGCCTCACATGTTATTTTCTTCCCCCTGTAGCTCAGTGGGAGATTTTTACCTCATCTCTGGGTAAAACCGCATCTCCTGTTACGGCAGCAGGTGTTGGAGCCACCAACAGACTCGATCCCCCGGAGAACAGCGGGAGGGTGTGACAGTCGAGGAACACAAACCTACAGTAAAAAACAAGCTCGTGCAAATACAAACACCACGGTATCCCACCAAAAATAATACCACACCTATGTGTTTCACCATCTGCAGGCTTTTGGTTACCGTCTTATTTCTGCCAATTACACATAGAGAACACTACACTAATAGCACAGACGTCGTGGGTTTGAAGACCATACTGATGAAATGTATACTGCACTGCAAGTTGTTTAAGATTAAAGTGTCTGCCAAATGTATAAATCTAAATGATGTCTCGTCATAGTGGAGAACTTCAGTAAATAAATAAGGCTGACTTGGAATGGAGATCATTCTTTTTCCACAGCGACAGCATGAAGATTCTCACCCCTGCTGAGCCTCTCATAAACATGAAGCCAGCCCACCGAGACCACCGCTTTTGGAGAAAATGTGTGTGTTTGTCAGTATAAGTGTGAATATACTCTGCCGGATAGTGTCTAACTAAAAACAGCATTGATCTTCAAAAACAAGTTATTTCTTTTCTATCGAGTGATGGTGTAACATGAAAATCTCTGTGATTCAGAAGCGAAACTCAAAAGATCTCTTTCTTTCTCTTGTTTTCTTTCTCTGTCAAACAAAACACACACAAACTCACTCCAGTAGCGTCTGATTAATTTTAGCACATGGTTTTGTTTGGATTCATTTCAAACGACATCATTTGTTTGAAATGTATCAAGCCCAGAGCAAAACTTCACATTTACTGCAGATAGTTTGGGGAAAACGTGCAACATTATAGCAAAAAAACCTTGATTTTATGAATGCAAAAAGAGTTCAAACCTTAACCTGTGAACTGTCTCCATTCCTTAGGAATTTTGAGAAACATGAATATTTTAATAATGAATATTTCCCTATTTATTTTAATATTTCATAATTAAATTTTAATCTAATCATGACAAACTGATATAAATTGATAGAAAGGTATAAGACTCAAGATTAAATATTTGTCAAATATCATGAAAATTAACAAATAAAAAATAATTTATTGTTACTGTAATTTATAAAAATAAAAAAAGTTTTAAAAAGACTTAAAAATGTTTAATTTTTTTTTTATTGTAGTATAGATAGTTAATTTTCATGTGTATACTCAATTTCTGCTGTGACAGTTATTGGGTTAAAAAAAATGCATGTATTAAATACACTGTAAGTCACTTTAGATAAATGTAAAAATGCAAATGTAAACATTGTGAATTATGTTTAATTGAAATGATAGCAGAGTGCTTTTATCAAAAACCTTTTCAATACATGAACAAACAAGGGTTAAGGGATGTGTATTATATCTAATTGTGTCTAATCTGATGACCTTAATGTACTTAAAGTCTTAATGTACTTTTTGTTAGTAATCTTGTCTGCAGTAGTTAGCACGAGTATAAGACAGTATCTCATTAAATCCATCATCGCTATGTTGTCGACTCTAAAATAAATTAACATCCCTGCTAACCAAAGCTTGGCCAAGCATAATAAAACGAAAGTATGTCACACACTGTCCTGGCAGTTCAATAGCCGTCTCTGGGCATCTGCCATCCCCATTACAGAAAACAGCCCTCGGTTTGCGTGGCCAATTCAACAGCTAACATTACAGGCAATGTACCGAAATTGAGGCAGAGACAGTTAAATAAAAGAATAAAAGAATAAAAGAGAAAGCGGAGGAATGGTGAAAGATAACAAGCTGAACTTTCACAGATGGGAGTTCAACAGCAAACACAAGCCACATGAAAGAACTAAAACCAGAACGCCACCAGACCACATTACTACAGATCTCAAAGTTTGGCTTTGTCTTGCATACAAATATTTTTGTATGAATTTTTCTCTCCATTTTGGTCTTGCGTCAATACTGAGAGTGCATTTTTGTGGCCGAACACAACAACATTTTTATTTGCTTCTGCAACTTCATAATCTTGCGTCACCTGCAGCAACAACCCCACCATATTGTGTGAGTCCAAAAAACCTTGTGCCTCAGACATTCAAAGAAGCATAAAGTCAATAAACGTCTGACAGAAATGATGCACGTCGAAGCATCTTACAAGATGAGCATAAGCGTTTTCAACAGCTTTTGGAAAAAGTTTGTAAACGTCAGCATGGATAAAGAACGTTCTTCCCATTTTCAAATGTACACAGAATAATAAAGAGACAAATTCTATACATTGCAAAGTAAATAAATATATCCTATATATTTTCTATACACTTTTCTCCCTTTTAAACTTCATAAGCCTATTTATTTTGCAATCCCACCTTCGCAGGATCACATTTGCATTTTATCATGTGCATTTTCCACCATCTTTCAGCCAGCTTTCACACCTCTATATGCTGAAATACAAAGCAAAGTAATCCACACTGTCCACCTACAGCGTTCTTCCTAACTATCTTTTCTCCCTTCAGGTAATGAGGCTTGCCGTACCGCAGGCCACATTCTGCACTTTGAAGCCAAATCTCCCACCCACTCCACTTCTACCTTCAGACTAAAGGGATCTCTACCCTTCAGGGCATCTTTACGGCTTTCAAGAGCTCCTTCTGCCCCCCGTGGTGATCAATTGACCCCTGCCGGGAGGAGCGGGTAAGGTGTTAGATGAACCCAGTGTGCTACGGCTCTATTAGCTGACTAATCTAAAACTATTATTAGTCATTAAAGATGACAAGCCGACTTCCTCTTTATGTATTTCTTCCAAATATAAACTCTGCAAGTGCCATTTTTGCTCCGTCTCCTTCGATATCTCAAACGCTCAATCACTCTCTCACTTTCCTCCTCTCATGGGTGAATACACACAGTGTTCTGGCACATCCTTACCCGCACACACTCACACCGGACCTGCGGGCAAATTTAAGGGCTAGAGCTCTCTCCACATGTTTAATGCAAAAGCATAGGCTGAATACTTTTGATAAGTTTGACACAATTCAACAAGCACTACAGACTACAGAATCTGCGAAGACAAAATCACGTGCTGTTCAAGAGCACATCGTACATGTTGGACAATATCAGGCATCTTTGTATAGAATTTGCCTGCAAAAACACTTTTTATAGTTTTAAGAAAGCATACACATGAATAACAATAACTGAACAAAAAAAAGCCTTGTTCTTATGACATCCTGTGATGCTTCAATCTGCGTAAACCTGATAACCGTCATTGCACATATGGAGCATAAACATTAAAATGCGCTATCCGAACTATCATTTTTTAGATTTTTTAATTTTAGGCATTTTTAAAAATAACATTAACATTATTTTTTTATGTTTCTTGTTATAAGAAAATGGTCAAATATTTTATTTATGTTATATTTATTTACAAATATTTTTATTCAATACATCAATACAAACTATATATTGATGGAAAAGTTAAAGACTAAAGTGTTAATGATATCTTTAAAAAATACCTCAAATTTAGTACAATAAAGTACAAAAAAAAAAATGTAAATATAAATTGTAGTTTGGATAGTGCATTTTCATGTGTATGCTCAATCTGTGCAGTGACAGTTATCAGGTTAAAGCATAAATAAAGCGTAACGTGACGTTCTCGACTCCGGGCCCTAAAACACAATGACCCTCGTGGTTTCATTACTCTGCAATATGGCTGCATATCTAAAACTCGGCTAGCACAAAGGCCTCGCTCCAATTGGCTGTATCGGGTCCCCATTTAGCAAATCACTTTCCTCTCTATGCAAAAGAAAGAGAAAATCTCATCTCTGTGTGGTCGAAGGTGAAAAATCAGCACATCAGTGGCTAGAGTCCAGATACAGGAATAACAAGCAGAGATATGGCGAGTGGAGCGTGCTGACCAAGACTATGAATACCATCGGATATAAATTATGATAGCCAGACACTTGGAGGGCCATATAAAGGGCAAGATTAATAGCTGGGCTTCAGGACTACAATAAGCCAATGTTAAAACAGCCCTTCTTTATATTTCACGTAGAAACTATTGTACAGACTGCAGAAGATAATGAACGGACGCTGGCTGAGACGGGTAGAATTGGATGTTGAACCCTCATTAACAGGTAGAGAGACCGGCTGAGCTGAACCTTAGTTTACACTCATTGAAGCTTGGCTTTCTTATGTTTTACTGAACTGTGTGCGCGGGGAATGAAAGAGACGCACTGCGGAAATATTTTCTAAGGGAAGTTGATGTATCAGACTCACAAATACAGTAATCCCAAATACTGTATTTGTAAACATGCACAAACACAACATCAATTTAATCGATGAATGTCAACAAGCAGAACTTTTTCTCTCATCTACAGTTTTATACAATAATACAATTTAGATTTATATAATGCCAGATTGAAGGATTTTAAAACAAGTAAAATATTAAGGCAAATATGAACCAAAAATGTCGATTTCACATAGTATGTAGTATACAGTAATCTTAAAATCGTAAATCTTAAGCCATTTTTATGAAATCAAAACAAGGAAATATAGCCAGATCAAGTAAAACTGTCTAATGTTACTTATACAAGTATTTAATTACTCAAAATACTGACTTACAAAATTACAAAAGATTTACAAAACAAAAAAAAGTAAGTTCAGAGATGTGAGTTGAGGTTTTTCTTTTTTATTAGATATTATTAAATACATATAATATTTTAAAATATGTTCGATTCCCAGATTGAGGTAAACATACTTCTCTCTCCTCTCTATATACAGCACACTATTCTGTCAAATCATGTCACAAAATTGCTTAAAAATGTGCAAATAAACTAAAAGTAGATCACTTTGCATTCACATTATAAACCTTATAAATAGACCTTATAAACTAACCACACTGTTGATTTGAATCAAACCACCTTGGCACAACAGAAAAAAGCTATCATGAGTGCTTTATCATGAGCGCATCCAATTGAGTGCATGCTGCTTCATTATTCACAAGACCTCAGAATTCTCAGGAGACTCGAAAATAGCATTTTTATGAATTCTCAGAGAGATCGAGGCAGTTCATTTCCAGTACTAGAGAGGAAGATAAAGAGAGAAAGTTTAACAAGAGAGCAACTTCTGGAGCGTGCCGTCTCCCAACATTAGTCTTACACTGAGAATGAGAGAGAGAGAGGGGGAACACGAGAACAATCACTAAAAAGTAGACGTGGCATCAAACAGAGCCGTGCTCCCACAGGAGACGAGCTGAGAGGAGGCTGTCCCGTCTTCACCAATATGGGATGCCTGCGGTAGACGTACCAGGCTGCCTGCCAACCCCATCACGTATGCACGGCACGCTTTAGCCCCGCTACAGTGATGAGGCGAATTTTGTTAACCATTAGCAACCGGAATGCTGGAACAGAACACGCTTTAAGAAATCTGACAGGGGTTACGGCTATTTTCATTAGTGATGTCAGCGCGCATTTCAGAAGAGAGACGAGTTTATAGAGGGTAATTCATATTTCTTGTACGGGGGTGTAGCGGTCCGCTATAGTCAATTTCACTCCTGTTAAACGCTTAATGTGGCCTGTGTGTACAAAATACTGGCAAAGAGTTTGTTTGAAGATTGCTTGTGCTCTCATATATTATGTCACTTCCTGTGATGAACCTGATGGGCGGCTGGCAGGAAATGCATGAAGAAACTGGCAAAAAAAAGCTGGCACAGGTACGGTAATGTGGTTTGTTTAAGACAAATCTTAAGACAAGTCTCTCAGCAAGCCAAATGCAGACAGCATCTGTTGGTTGGTTTAGTTTACAGACAGATTTCTGGGGTCTGTGGGTCAGAAGGGTATGGCTTCAGATTTATTTAAGGTGGACGTACCCTTAAAGCTGCAACTTTTTTGGTTAAAACATTCAAAATCTTCAAACATACTCCTTACCTTACTCTAATTCACAACGGCAAGATTATAATAAAGATTTGTAAGTTTGAAGTTTGCAGAAAATGAAGTTTGCAGTAAAATGTTTTAAACAGAGATGGCGATAAAAAGGGACTGCAGCTTTAAAGAGAACAGTGAAAATGTAGGAAAAGAGTTTATGACTGTGAGATTAACATTTAAAAAACTGAACAAAAAACTCAGAAAGATCTGACTAACCCTATTAAAATCTGTTTAATACGTTTCACTGGTGATTAGAAAAATGACAGAATGCTTTAAAGAGCAACATTAACATTTGAAAATGAATGCATGAAAAATCTACATCAATCAAACTTTCTTACCTAATGATCTCTTAAGCATTATAATTAAAAGCTCTTTGTCACTAAAAATTAGGATAAATCGTTAACAAAACATCCTCTATGAGGTGCACCTCACATGTTTTATTGGAGATGTCTGCGCAGCGTGAATTACAAGTGCCGCTACAATGAAGACTTTGCTCATGAATATGAATTACAGCACATGATGATCCTCTAACTCATTGGCTGAAATACACAAGCGGACATTAATCACCTGACAAATTAACAAATCCTACATTAGTGAAGGCTTAGCTTATGAATATTAATATCGTCTCGATCAGAAATCCCAGACTATGAAGCAACGTCTGTGTAACACAATTAATATTCACGTACAAACACAAACTTTTATGCACTTTCTCCGTTGACTTCAATAGAAAGAAATAAAAGAACTAAGATTTTTATTTTCTTTAACATAAAACAGTGTGACACCCACATCCACTCCTATAGAAAATTATACATTTTTTTCTCAACGTGGCATTTGGTCTTTCGGCATCTGCTATTTTAAGTATCTATGTGCAGGTGGCGTGCCAAAAGGTCAAGGCCGTGCTGCACGATGAGATGCTTCTGAGCAACACGCTGAGGAGACAAAAAACTGCATCGGCCGAGCTGCGACTGCAACAGACCGGCACATATTAGCAAAGCCTGGTCTGTGGCGGGTTATTTTTCACAGCTCATATCAAGAGAAAACAGCACATTTGTCACCCACATGACAACGGAGATGTTCGGTTAAGCTTGTTTATTTCAATTTACAGTGGCAATGAGGCACAAAGAGTTAATGGAATCGATTTATCCGTTTCTCAGCTTGACTGATCTTGACGTGTTGCAAGGCCACTTGCATTTGCACTATGCTGAAACTTGGCTCTGCTTTCGGTTTAATGAGGAGGGGAGACACACAAAGAAAGAAACGGAGAGAAAGAGAGAGAGAGATTTGGTCATTGTGCACCGTGGCAGATTGCAAAGACAAGTCTTTTGCTCGCAGTGTACAATCTCTTTGTGGTTTTGTATTTATTCTTTTACCTGAATAAACCCGCAGACACGAGGAGGCTATTTCAGACCTTCAAGAGTCTGTGAGTGTTGGTGTTGTGTGCCGGATACGTCGCCAACACATTCACACACAAATACCCCAATCAACATCCCCTCACAAGCTCCCTTTGTTCCTCAGGCGTTGCTTAAGAAAGGTTGTCACCTTACTCAGAAACGGCTACTTTGCCATTATTGTGTTTGTTGAATGGGAAGCCCTCCAATTCCCCTTTCACACTTCTGTTTCCTTATTTTGTCGCTGATTGCAGGTCCCTAAAACGAAGGCTGATTTGGTTCTTTCGTCACACATGGGCAACACTAAGGTCATTACATTCAGATGTACAGCATCTGGCTTCTCTTCGCGTTCTTTGTGTGTCTGCCGATCTCTCCTGAGCTCGGGGTCTCTAAAATGCACATTCTCCCCTTACCAATTTGTCTATTAAAAGGCCCACCCACTTCATGCCGCTGTGGGGCCAAGACAGGCAGCCTGCGCTCCGCATGCAAAACGAACACCGTGCCCGAGTGCCAAGCACAGCTGGTGGTGTTGAGTCTATTAGAGAGTTTATCAAAGAGACAACACTAACAGAAATGAATCTCAAGTGCAGCACCAGCATCACCTGTATAAGATCCTTGTGGAATAACCTCCTGCAATAATCTAATCAATCTAATCTAATCAGAGCATCTCCAAATTGAAATATAGTGGTTGCAGTATACAACCAAGATTAACAAAGGGTTAATCTTACGAGTATTTTGAGCAGTGTTGATTTCATTGCAGTGAAAACAAACAAACAAACATAAATGAATCATTTGTATCAAAGACAATGACGTGATGGTAAGATCATTGCACGCCACGGCACCAAAAAAAGATCTGTTAATTTACTTTGAATGGTACATTCTGTCAGCATTCACCCGCCCTCATGTCATCTGTGCTTTTTCCATTAAAAATTAAATGAGGTATTATTAAAATGTCAAAACAAAGATATTGCAAGATGATCACTGCCTGTCAAGTATAGCTACAATTTGGCTTGTTTGATTAGTTTTAGCTGAATAGAATAGATACACAGACCAGATCAGTAATTAGCAGCCCATACATGCTTAACAAACACAACATCACTAGATACACTTTACACATAAATCTTTACACAAATAAGTTTTTAAAAAGTTTCTTCATCTCTTCTCTCAGCTGGCAGTTCTTCAAATTAAACTCGGATTGGAGAAAATACTGTAACGCCAACGAAAATATGCACATCACCTCCACATACATTTCTTCACCACAATCACTGCACAATTATTTCCAGACACAACTGCTAACAGAACTGCCATTTCTATTAGCCTGTTCTTTTACGCTTTATAGACCTGAGAACAGAGAAATTGGTAAAGGTGAAGTGTGAAAGCCCCAGCATACAGCGGTTCTGCTCTTTTCTGTTTAATAACAAACATATATCCTCTCCTCCATTTCCACAACACAGGCGAAATGGCCTTTGGAGACTGAAAAACGGCCGCGCGAATTAAAGACACTGTTAGGTGTAAAAGTGTTCACTATCTGCACCCACCATAACTGAAGAGTGATGTACTGCCATTTGTTCTCAGAATTCATTTCCGAACAAACTACTTCACAGTGCTGCAAGAAAACACTGTAAAACAAGGTGTTTCCAGCCCGTTTTAAAATACAGAAAGGTATTTGGCCCTTGTTTTACAGACATGATAAGGGATGTAAAAGAAGAGCAGGGTAAGGCAATTAATCAATTAGAAGAAGCGGATCGATCACCCTCCATTCATTGTGGAGGGCTGACAGCATTCAGGTGTAATTAAAAATGTAGCTATTGACAAATCAAGATGGATGGAGGAGTGCCACGCCACCACATGCCTGACTGAAGAGAAAATGTTCCTGTAGCTCAAGAGCAATGTAAAGGATGTGGGTTTTAATCCCAGAGAAAACATTAAATGTAGAGCTAGAATGATGTAAATCGCTTCAGATAAAAACATCTGCCAAATGCATCGATGTATATGCCTTGAGAATAAAAACGACACAGAAAAGCAGGTGGATGTATTCGGCTGATGTTATTAAATCCATATTGGCATAACTGAGCATTTTAAATGGTAAGAGACACTTTGAACGCAAAGCTTTTTATATCATTGCTTTTGTTTTAATAACTTTTACTTAAGTGTGATATGCCTTTAAAGCATTTAAATGAAACATTTATTGCAAATGGGCAATTTTCTGAGCTATATTTTACTGTCCAGAGAAAATGTATTGCTTTCATAGCTCAGGAGACTGAGCTCTAGTTTAACTTTTCAGTAATTTTACATTTACATTTATCCATTTGCATTATTTTTTATGATGAACCCATGACCTTGGCGCTGAGCTACAGGAAAGCTTTTAGTCCAATAAAACTCCTCAAAATTAAAAACTGGCACAAATGAGACAATTTTTATGACACTACAACATTGTAAAAATATTTTCTGCCTTAAATTTTTAGGTACAATCAACGTGGCTTTGCAAGTCATTTCAACTGTTTTTACATTACATAAACTCTCCAAAGTTTAAGTAGTATGTTAAACAGTAAACTTGTTTTTGTAGGTTATAGAAACTGGCAAAAATTTTAACTAGATCAGCTGAAATGACTTAAAGCCACGTTATTGTACTTAAAAAATTAAGGCAGCAAAGATTTTTTAACAAAAATATAAAAGTAATAACTCGTAAGCATAAACGCTTGGCTTTAGATTAAATTTAATAATTAATTATTAATGTAATGTAATATAAATTTGTTCCTCTTTTAATTTTGTTGCTATCTAAAAACAGAATATTTAATTGCCTTCATTCAGATTTATAATTTTTAGACCTTAATTTCACTGCTGTTCTGCATAATTATTCTGTATTTTACTTACAGTAAAGTGGTATGGTAATACGCCTTATTTATACTCTGTTTAATTGCTCACTTCATTCTGAATTATTTCAATAACACCATGTATGAATAAAGCCATAAACAAATACTGAGCAACACTGAGCTAAAGATAAAAACTACTTTCCAGTCGTGAATTCCACAAGTACTGTAAGTAAATTCTCCAGTTTATAAAAGTGGAAATCAGTCCACAATTTGTGGATTTTGTCACTGATACTGCAGTTAAACTGAAGGCACATCTCAGACACCTGACAGACTGTTTGAACATCCCAATCACTCAATATCCCCTATATACATATATATATATGTTTATACAGGAAACTGCCTTACAGAACACCCCAGTTTGGGTGAAGCTGAGGTTTGTTTGAGCAGATCTTTTGAACTTTATTTTATTATTTTTTCAAGAGGAAACAGTCGGCTACAGCACATAACATTGAGTTTGACCGGAGGCTAGTCTATAAGGAAAAGTTGACGAAAATGGCGAGTTGCTTTGTGATGCCGTGGGTGCTTTATGAAAGGTGCGTGGGAGTAAACAACTCTCATCTTTACAACAAAGAAGTATAGAAAGAAGTAATCCAAGTCTATTTGACAAAATCCCCATCAGAGAGACCTCTCTGGATCAACCAGAAATGACTTCCATTAAAAGAAAAAGAGAGATTTGAACTTCACCCTTATGAAGTGGAGACACACTTAGAATGTATACGCTTTTCTCTGCACAATTCTTACAACTGTAGAGAATGAGGTTTTTAAAAAACGTGAGGTTAAAAGTCTAACAAAACTCAATATTTGCTTTGAATAAACTAAAATGCTAAATATAAAGAATCATTTCTGGTGAGGTCAAATGGGCAAACCGGTAGAAAAAACATGGATGGAGAGACACAGCGTGCTGGTCTTTTCAGTAGAAAGATATAAAATAATAATTTAAAAAAACTATAAATAGAGTCAGGTCTTATATAAGCATGTCTCCAATATATCACATTCCCATCATTTCCAATCTTAAGAATTTACTGTCTCCATCAATACTCTCAAAACATCTAAATACATTTGAGGACAAACTTAATTTGGCAAACATTTTACCTCCCATTGCACAATCCATCCATAACACACAGTAAATAACAGTAGAAGACTTTGCAAAAGCCTCTAAATTCTCCCAAAATCCAAATTTCTCGCCATGTGAACATGATTGCAGAGATATTTAGAACCACCGCCTCAATTACCTGGAGGATTAGAAAGAAAGATTACCATGACAACCTTTAGAGCATTGCATACCATCATCAGATTAACAGAGGAATCCAAAAGATAATCCCCATGTTGGCGAGACAACCCAAAAAATAGATAAGCATTATCACAATAGGTGTGAAACTGCTGGTCATCCGAATGCACTCGCACACCCGCTTGTTTATGGCCACAATGGCGTTTCTCGTCCCCATCTGCCAGCATGTGAAATACACAAATGCGTTCACTTATCAAAGCGAAGCACTCGACAAATCAAAGTTAGGGCAATTATACTCGCACAGTCCTGTTCTTTCAAAATGGCAACAGCTGTTTTCCGTGGTCCAAATTACACTGTAATTTCATAGGGAGCATATGGTTACAGCTGATTAATCCAGAAAGGAAAGTGTTTTAATGGCGGATGGGTAAATAAGCTCTCAAAGGCCGAGAGATAAGTTGGAGAGTTCCGGAAGGCGATGACGGGTATGTGCAGGAATTGATCAGGGGTCTAGACTTCCTCTAGCGAATGACTTCTGCTCCCTGGCATTGATTGATTCAGTTCCTCTGTGGCCTGCGAGAGATAGCATCTTCATGGAGAGAGCGGCGAGCGCCATATGCTTATTGTCACGCGTATGCACACACAACAAAGTGACGCTTTGTGGTTATATACAGTGCTGATTAAAAAAAACAAAGTGTTCGAATATTATATATTGTAAAGATAGCTCACTTGGTGGAGCATTGGTTTGCGTTACGGCATAAAGATTGGGGGTGTCAAATGTGACCCTGCCTATGAATACTAAGCTAAAGTCATTTTGTGATCCACAGTTTCACATAAAACATAAAATCATCCTACATAATGTAAAGAACATTCTGTGAAAATATAATATTAATATTTTTAATATTGACTGAGTAATGACATGTCACAGATTAAAATCATAGTGATATTTAAAGGTGAAATCAAACTTTGAAGCTCTTCATCTCAGAATTTGATTTCTAAATTTTAGACTGGTTTTCATGGACAGGGATTCTATATATTAGACTTTTAAAAGTGTGAAACATGGCAATTTAATTTCTTTAGTGTTGATTTTTTTAATCTGCTGCAAAAAAACCCAGAAAAGAATTCTGATGGTTTCCATTACAAATACCATTATGAACCATCTGTTTACCATTAAAACCATTACAAAATGTATTTATGTAATGTGTTGTAGGCTTTATTTCATTAGGATTTATTGGAGTTTTACTGGTTTCCATCTGCCGTATAACATCCCACCAATGAAACCCAACACATTACCAGTAAAGACCAAAGAATGGAAAGTAAAGTTTCCATTAAAACCATCACAGTATCCTCAAAATATTCTATTATATTTAACTCCATCAGAATATCTGTGATGCTTTCTATTGTTTTCAACTACAAAGTGTGTAATTTCAGTGTAAAATAATGAAAAACTACTGCAACTGTCTTGTTCAGTGCAACACTTTACATAAACGTGTGATTTATACACAGATTCATTCCCAGTGTCCTTAAAAATCACAAACATCACATCAGTCGCTGAAACTCACATACACTTCATACAGCTCATACACAGCTCATTACATTTTGCGGTCGGATAAGCTTTGGAAGATCTCTCCTCCGCACCCCCGCGTTTCAGCCGTGTGGCGCGCAGCTCGCGACGAAATCATTAACGCCTGAGGGAATACAGTATGTGGCACCATATCAGAGTCACAATGGCAGTTACAGGTCCAATTATTCACATAAATTCTGAGATTGCTGGCCTTTTTTAGCTCACAAACACACACACACGCAAGCACCTTAGGGAAGCGGCAATTACAGGGTTCATAGGTGGCATCTTAAGCAGGGCCGATCTGATTGCATTTCCATTCGGAGCGCACAGCTCACTGCATCAGAATCGCAGGCTTAAAGTCCCCATGAACGATGTGTCGCACGGCGGTCCGCGCTCATTACCGAACCGTCGTGCTCTGTCTGACTCTGGTAAACAACCCTGAAAGCGCCTCGCACGGTCTCCTCGCTTTGCATAATTGTACTTTAAAAGGTCTGAGATTCGGTGACTATCACACACTGAATGAGCACTTGGGTGAGACGCTCTCTGGTGAACGCAGAGGTACGTTTGTCCTGTTTACTGCATTAAAGACTTAAAAAGAGTCCAGCAGAGGCTCGCGTGGATCATACGCCAGGAGCTGCATACGCACAGTTCTGCGTTGACCACTAATGCTACAGTAACAACTGATTCAAAGAGCAATAATGTACACATACTCTTTATATTAAAAAACATTTCTCATTGTATAATCTGCTGAAAAGATCAGCTTACACTTTTCTAAAACTAAAGGTGCTACATGATGTCACAGTTCTCTGGATCTTAAAAAGGTAAGAAAAAACAGTTGTTTTATGGCATCGCTGTGAAGAACCTTTTGTAGCACATTTATGTTTATGCAACATACTAACATACATTGTGTGCTGGTTTGTCTCCAACTTTTTCAGCTACACATTACCACTTCACTGACATATTGCAAAACATTTAGAAATTAAAATATTAATATTACAAATATTAAATATTAAAAATATAGATAAAAAATATACTATTTCACAAAACAGATGTTTAAATGCTTTCTATAAGACTAAATACGCAAATTAACACAAATTAACCAATTTAAAGTTTACGCACCCTTGCCTCTTAATGTTTGATTTTGTTTCTTTGATTTTTCTGAAGTTCTTTGGTTTCCAGCACATCTCTTTTGCACAGTGGATTTGAGATATTGAGATTCAGTTTTTTACACCATGGGACTATTGATGGACTCTTACACAACTGTTACAAAAGGCTCAAGATTCATTGATGCTCAAGAAGACAACCAGTTACATCAAAAGCTTAAGGTATGTAAACGTCTGGAAAATATCTTTTGGAGCTTCTAAAGGACTGTAATACATTTATGCATTTGGCTGACACTTTTTTCCAATTCAAAATTTGCATTACATTATGTGCATGTGTGTTCCTTGGGAAAACGAACCCATGATGCAATGCAATGCTACAGGAACGAGCAACAAGATAACAAAATATTAACAACTGACACTCATGTTACAAGCATTACAAGCCCATCCGATCAACATCTGATCTGGGTCCGTTTTAAATCACCGGTACAAGGACAGGAAACTAGATCATATAAAAGCTCTTTGTGGATCCCACTAAGGTTTTTTCTGGCATCAAATCCAGTTTTGCATCTGAAACCATTTTCATCTTGAATAAGAGTCACTAGCTGTTGTAGACTAGCGGTTTTGTCATATCCAGGTGTAGTTCTGTTTCAACAAAATCACAATGATCTGACAACTGGCTGCAGGAGCTAACAGATGTGGGCAGGGTGAGGGGCGGCAAAAAGCTTTCCAGTCTGAAACGCTCGGGTAGGGCGATAACATCAGATACCCAGGCTGTTCTTGTCACTGCTATCACACATGCTGAAATGCCATTCCCTATAAGGTCTCTTCCCCCTCTTGTCCGTTTCTGCCTTGATCCAGGCCAGGCCTGACATCATTGAAAAAGAACCTATGACTTCAAAGAATCCACTGCAGGCAGACACACAATTCATGGAGCAGAGCCTAGTGTTGACTCAACATTTCAAAGCATAACGCTCCCACAGCGGAGCCGGTTAATGTGCGGCCGTGCGCCTACAAACGCTTCTACACACGGGGATCAGAAAACGCTGCTTGTTAGAGCACACAAATGAAACCGTAACAAAGAACGATTGAAAAGAAATGTAAACTAGGTCAACTGGTGGACACGCAGCCAAGTTTACACAACCAGTTCACGACGTTAGAATGGTCACTATGCAAACAATTAGTCATGTCGTGAACCAAATGTCCGAGTGGATTTCCATATGGCCAATGGTGTAAACCTACAGCAAGCCTGGAGGGCTGAACAATCCAACCCACAATGCACTGCGTGACCGGTTAAAAATAAAGCAGAATCCAAAGAATCAACACATGGGCCTCCAACTAAATGCAGTCCGAGCCGGGTGACCGGTACAAAACAAACTGTGCAAATTCTTTTATTGTGCACTTGAAAGTGACCCCTGTGTAATATAATTTATAAGAGCAATTGTTGCATAAGTGTAAATAAAAAGATTGGAATAAATTGGGTGAATAAAACACTAAGGGTCTCGGGAGCAACAATAAGACCAATTGTGAATAAAGTAGGAAAATTGCAGCACTGCATCAATTAAAGCCCATCGCCGGTACCCTCGAGTGGTCCCGGTCCTCAGATCTTTTCATCTTTCTGAACCTTTCTTTAGAGCGAGATATTATGAGCATCATTAGCTGTTTTCTTTTCTTTTGTCACAGATCTGTCTCAGTGTTTTTCTGTCTGTGCAAATGCACTGAAGATGCTTGGATGGATGATTTTGACCATGTGAACCTTTAGTACATAAACGCTCCTAAAACACACATTTCACACTTACACTTGTTCATACAGTAGGATTTGTCTGGTAACAATGTCAAAGAGTTTCTTCATATACAGTATTTACATCACATTGTCTTTCACATTGTCCCACATCATTACTAATCAATAATTTCAGGTTTTGGAATTGCCATTTTAAATGACATAAAATTCAAATCAATCCTCTTGGTCACAATTTCTTTATAGTTGTATGTAACCTAAATAAAAAAACGCATTTGAAAAGTAGCACAAGATAAATTATAAACGCTTCCAAGTTATTCTTCATGTAACAAAGTGCAATAAATCAATCTGTCAATATTATAAATATGTATAAAAAAAAATCACCTCTAAAGTGCCCTAAAGCAAAGTCACCCATCTCAAACTTTAGCCGCACTTCCAGCGTTTCCTCAACTGTAACTGTAACGCATTAGTTTGACGTTTAGCATGCTTCTGTCAATGCCTTTAAACAACACCACAATAGAAATGACAGCTGCCAAGCAACCACACACTTTCTTGTGAGTTTGTAAATCCCACAGCAGCAAAACACACTCAGAATGTGTTTGAGATGGAATCGTGTCACACAGCGCAGGCTAACAAACACCCAGAAGTCTGTTTCCTTGTAGCTATATTCTTCAGCGGACGAGAAGACATAACGCCTGCTTCTGTGTCCTCACACAGAGCATTTAAAACATGCACCTTGGCTAAATGCCTTGCTGGCACAGTCCTTGAACTTAGTATTCAGGTGTGCGTCGGTGTGTGTGAGCGCGCTTGAGTCCAAGGAGTCTTATTTACAGCCATCTGAGCGTTTAAACGCGGCTTTCTTGCAGGATTAGTGTGTTTCTTTATAAATTGAACAGATTGGTTGAAAAAAGCAGAACAGGGAGAAATAATAAATGTAGGCGGATAAATAAAACTGCGCATGATTTAGCAAACACACTTCATTATCTGATTAGCATGAGAAACGGTGACATATCCTCTCTCTCTCTCCCCCTCTCTGATTCTTTCCTAATCCCTCGCTCTCTCCCTCTCGCTCTCTCTCGCTCTCTCTGATTCTCTCTCTCTCGCTCTCTCTGATTCTCTCTCTCTCTCTCTCTCTCTCTCTGATTCTCTCTCTCTCTCTCTCTCTCTCTCTCTCTCTCTCTCTCTCTCTCTCTCTCTCTCTCTCTCTCTCTCTCTCTCTCTGATTCTCTCTCTCTCTCTCTGATTCTCTCTCTCTCTCTCTCTCTCTCTCTCTCTTCTCTCTCTCTCTCTCTCTCTCTCTCTTCTCTCTCTCGATTCTCTCTCCTCTCTTCTCTCTCTCCGATTCTCTCTCTCCGATTCTCTCTCTCCGATTCTCTCTCGCTCGCCCTCTCTCGCTCGCTTCTTTCTGATTCTTTCCTAATCTCTCTCTCTCTCTCTCTCTCTCTCTCTCTCTCTCTCTCTAATAATGATTTTATTGAATCTTTGCACTGGCCTAATTCAACATTAAAGATATCAAGGATATACTTTGACAGACTATTCTTTACATTATGTACAATACATCTATAGAAAACACTGCATCACAAAAAATTACATTAGCTCAGTTTTCACAAAATGGGTCAAATAAACACACTATTTTATTTAAATATCACCTACAGAAGCCCATCACTAAATATAGTCTTCTATACAGGCTTCATTCATTTTTTTTATTTACAGGTGAGCCATTGATACAGACCAGAATCCACAGAGGCAACATTTCAGCCAACTATGTCCAATTGGTATTCGGGCATGGAAATGGCCAGAGGCATCGCCCATGGCAACAGTATGTCCAAAAACAGTCACGGCCCCCTGCAGACCCAGACTGACCCAACAGGGAGTGTCAGGGGTGAGCTTCACACCTGCCCTGTTTATCATAGCGGAGCGAATAAAGGAAGACACTCGATCGATACGGTTCCTCCCCTCTGTCTCTGGATTCTGAGGAGAGTCGAGAGCCAGAAGGGATCTTTATGAAAAAGTAAAGAGGACTCGATAAGTCTGTTCATGCAGAGAGCTTTCCTAAGTGCCGATAGTGGGCAACTTAACAGACACTTAGACAGTCTTTGAAAACTTGGAGTTGCCAAGGTCAATCTTTTGGACACCGAGAATCAATCTCTCAATCTGGAGTTTAGAAAAAAAACTGCAAATAAACCTTAAAACAACCAAGTTTGTGAGCTTTTTTATTGCAGTTGTAGGATCAATGGATGACTGCTGACGGACATAATGCTATTCTTTGATTAAACATTGAAATATCCTTTAAAATAAAGGTTGAAGTTTTGAAAATTTGTAAGAATCTGCACGATGTGAATCACACAAAATTATACGATTATATACGAGTCCCACCCCTAATGTCACTGGGAAGAACACAAATCGCACTAAAATGTACAAATGAAATTAAATCAACAAATTAGCCACCTTGTAAAACACAAACAAACTCACGTGAAACTGTGTTGGAAAAACTGATATGAAAGTCAAGCTATACAACACATTCTGCGCTCTACTAAAAACATATTCAAGCCTGATTTTCTCATCCCTACCGCTGACCATGCCTCGTCTACACTGGAAATGAGGTCATATAAGGAGAAACCAATTACGGTTTAGATACATAGACGGTATAATTGACAGAAAATGTTTTCCTGAAGTGCTCTGTATCTACGTCGCCGAGGCACTCTTGGGAAAAATGAAGCACGTCAATGACGAGGCTTTTAGTTGAAGAGCATCATCAAATCACAACCACCCCAATCAATGTGTCATTACCTTCACTTCAACACCACACACAGAAAATGACGCCCGGCAGTAGGGTTTTCCATTACACTGTTGTGGCGGACGTCAAAGGCATAAGAATAAACTGACCATAGAGTCTGGGCTAATCACTATCATTTACCTGTCAGGTTACATATTCATCAGTCTTGCTTTCCTGCGGAATGGATTTCTCATGCAGGTCTAACGTGGTACATGTGAATCCACCATCTCTTGCAGGTTAAAAACACCACAGCATCATCTCATAATGGAGCCCAAAACACACTGTGTTTAGCAAGACGGAGACACCGTTTCACAACACTGATTGATACATGTCAGTCATTCACCATCATATATCACCATCATATACATGCTTATTTTCCTGAGCAACAAGCACATAAACCTTCTCTAGATTTAGTGAAAGTTTTCTTAAATATAATACCAGATCTGTTTTACATTTATTTGTGCGCCTATTCAATGTGTCTTAATTACCCATTCTTCTACGGTTTCATTTCAATCTCTGACCTCAACTACAAGCAACAATTCTGATACTTGAACTACTTGAGTAATAATTTCCCTGCTGTTCAATAGAACAACACACACTTCATCAAGACTCTAATAAACACTTATTCATAGCGTCTGTACAATAGAAATCAGAACAAACGCAGCGTATCCCTCACAGGTTTAGTTTGGTAATGCATATCCCACTTCATCCCTGAAGAAGCCTCGTTCCCTCTGTGAAGTGGAAGCATCTCAATAGATTTTTCATTAAAACCCTGCCAAGATCCTGAGAGCTTGATAATAAGCCCTGTGGTGGAAATCTGTTTAAACTGTGTTAAGGTAACGTCTCGGAGCACCTGCGAGCACAAGAGACGATTTACTTGAAGTTGGAACGGATCAACTGACAGCACATAAAGAATCTCTGTGCCACACTTTCTTTCTTATACTCCATATTCCTCGTGCACACACACGCGTCCTAATCCTTCCAATGTGTAAGTTATCGCTCTACTGTAAATGTCAGGTTAGACAGCTGCACACACTCATGAATGATGGATATATGTCACGCTTTCCTTGCAAGACAGCATTACAGAATATTGTATCTCCCCATCCAGGGCTCAAAGTTTCATGCATTCATAAACACTCCCATCTGAGATTGCATAACATCTACCTGCCTATGCATCCCAGCAACGCTGCAAGCTAAAGAAGAAACTGAAAAGCACAGATGTGTTAAACAAAGTTTAAGCAATACATTTTGGCTGTATCGCATTACAGTAAGAAAAACATGTAGTTGCATGACATATTTTAAATCTGTGCATATCTGTGTACATATTATTTATCATCACCAACTCTGAAAATGTATTTTGCCTATGCACAGGATTCGAGTATGTTGCTTCAATCCATTATAAGCCTGAAAGCACAAAAGTGACTGTTCTGTTGCTCGCCTGCTGTCTATAGAATTTCAGCGAAAACAATTTTCTCTGCTTGAGGCTATCAGCTGAGAACAGAGGCAAATTACCACAAGTGGCCAGTTAAAATGCCTTGTACTACACATGCTGAGCAACTCGAGGGGATACTCTTCATGCTTTTAATGACATGCATCTATAGGGGCAAATACGCCAGCAACATTACTAAAACATCTAATTGTCCATATTGTGGGAAAGAAAACATACTGTCAGAACAGATATTAAAATAGCAACACTGGTACATTATTGTCTGGTAGGGTGCCAAGTTTCTATTTTAAGCCCCAGACTTATTAATTAATAAATACTTAATCATCCCATCATTAATTCCCACACAAGAGGCTGTATAATAGCAGTCTGATAATCCACACTGGATGAACATGCATCTGACACAGTTTTGTGAGCAACAAAAAACACTACAAGCATTGGAAAGTTCTCTATACTAGAGTTTTCTGGTTAAGTGTACTAAACATACAAGGAGTTCATTAATTGTGTTGGTTCATTTACAGGTTTTATGGAATTGCTTTGTGTAGTTTTGTAACCTGGTGCGCGCAACACAATCTGTATGCATGAGGTCTGGACTTCCATACAGGCTATTTCTCGTGTGTGTTAGAGAGAGACAATGAGAGAGACAGAATGTGTGTGTGTGTGTGTGTGTGTGTGTGTGTGTGAGAGAGAGAGAGAGAGAGAGAGAGAGAGAGAGAGAGAGAGAGAGCCTGGCATATACCTCCCATGTATATGGAAAGGTGAGAAAAACTATAGATAAAGATAAGGTCTTCCCTTATCTTTCAATTAACTATAATCAAAACTCAAAGCGCATGCGATGCGATATGTCTTATGCAGTTACAGTTAATTGGTTTGCAGAGAGTACACTAACTCAAATAAGCCTCAAACCTTGCGCTGATGCCAGATGAAGAGCCACCGACAGCAATATTACAATCCAACAGGGTCTCTTTCTCGGTTTGCCCGAATTCCCAAACATTGCCAGGAGAGCAGATGGAGTGATATTGAACAGGTTTGTCCGGCACTCCGGGTACATGTTGCTCCACAGTTGTGCGCGTTGAACGGTGCGTAATTTTGCGTTCGCGGTTTCTGGCGCGTCCGGCTCCTTTGCGCGATTACGCGAGGTGTTGTGCGATTCAATTAAAGGCTGATCCTTCAGCCATATGGCACATTGACATGCAATACTTCAATAGTGGTAAACTCTCTTGTAGGTTTGTGTTTGTAAAATATTACAAAAAATACTTTGCGTGCGTTGTAGACAGTCTCTCTTGCTTAAAGTATCATTTGCACAAATATTGTTTTCTTAATGATGAAGCAGACTTTTTATTTTTACATCCGGTCTCCTGCAGTTACCGGTGTTTCATTCAACAAATGTTTTATCAAGCAGTATATTCCAATCCAGAGCGCAAGCACGGTTAGTTCAAAACTGTTGATAACTGTTCGCACAGTGCAAGTCGTCTAGTCGCATTTACGCGTTCATACAAACATTCACGTCTTTCCAGTAAACTAAAAGTTATCGTCTCGCTTTGCCGCTCGTTATTCCCAATACGGATGGCGAACCTCCCGTTCACAGAGTCCTCCCAGACGCAGAACAAGCTTCATTCGGCATAAGTAACTTTCCAAGTCCCGTTTGATTGCGCCACGGTGCCGCTTGGTCCAAACGAACCATGCTGCGAGCAAAGCTTCGCTGTGCGTGTTGGAAACAGAACGCGTAAAAGATTAAACTGTGATCGGTGTGTGGCGCGCAGGAACCGACCCGTCGGTATGAAGCTCTGAAGATCTTGAGCATCATATGAGCAGCGGATCGGAGACGGATGCGCACGGAGGGGGCTGACGCACGGTGCCACCGCGCGGTGAGCTCCAATAAGACACACTGTGAGAGAGAAGGGCGCGGGCTGCTGAATGCACAGGAATCAACGTGTAGTTAGACAGTTTAACACTTATACTGAACGCATGGATGATTAGAAAATAACAAGCGTGTGTCTCTGTTTTACGCACTACATCGCTCACAAAATTACAGGATGGAGTAAAATGTACCTTTCTGTCACTGTTTGTGCCAGCAGAGCTAAAAGTGATTGGCATTGACGTTTGAATGACTGAACTCAATATGAATGACCTTTGGGAATTCAAATGGTACAATTACTGTAGATTAATATGATATTTTAGGCTTTCCCTGTTGTCTTTTTCATCAGGACAGTTACATCTGAGGTAAAGTCTGTCTGTCTGTCTACAGTTTGTCTGGACAAGCAATCTATCTATCTATCTATCTATCTATCTATCTATCTATCTATCTATCTATCTATCTATCTATCTATCTATCTATCTATCTATCTATCTATCTATCTATCTATCTATCTATCTATCTATCCTCACTTTTTTTGGCCATCTGTGTCTTTGTCTGTCAATCAGTCTTTTGTTTATTTGTTCTTTGAAAAATTGCTCTCAACATTCCTCCAATGCAAATAAGAATGCGTCCAAAGCGACTTCAAATCCATGTTTGATCAAATATTTGTGTTGTGGCACTGTTAAAAGAGTTTGCTTTTGCGATGAATTGTTTGTGTTCATATTTTCCCCTAAAGTCTCTTTGGATAACAGAAATCTGCTAAATGAAGAGATGCAAACATACATTTATTTTCATTAAATCAAGTTGTAGACAGCTAAGCTCATTCACAAACCCATCTGCCTTAAATCAACTACATTCAATTCAATAGGCAATAAAAGTGCATTTTGGCTGGGGATGCTGATCTTATAAGCAATTTATTTAAGCTAGTAGCACAAATAGAGTATCCAAAGAGTAAGAAGTGGAGAGAGAAACACCTAAATCTAAATGCTACTTTTAACGGGCATGCGCTTGAAAGTTTATACAACTTATTTCTGTCTTTTTACAATGTCTGAATTGACCATCTTTTACATCATTTTTACATTTATGGTAAATTTACTGTGTAAAACACATATAGTTATGAACAATTAAGACCGGTATCCCAGTATACTGTACATTAAGGTCTGAGCCTATACAGAAATAAAAGTGTAAACAAACCCTGAGAAATATATATTGAAGAAGTGTGACAACTAACCCCGGTCTCCACTACATCAGTGAGGTATCATCAGACACGTGTTGAGAGTACATCTACTCTATGAATGCACTAAAGAGAATGCACAACTGCACAACAACAACACACACACAAACATTTTGGAAATGCAAGTAGATTCAAATCTGTGGTAGCGGTGCTTCACCAGAATAGAGGTCAGATCGCAGAACAAGCCGACATCAGTGGACTAGTTTACAGGTCTGATTTCATCCTCTGCAGAGGCTGATCACACACACACACACTTCAAAGACTATTGATCTCCTTTGGCCTGCGGGAAAAACAACTTCCACATCAAGCAGTACTCCTTTGGGTTAATCATACATGTCAGAGGGTCCAAGCTAATCTGTGAATAACCCTGTAAAGTAGCTTTACAGCCAGGTAGAAAGAACTGCAAGACGACCAGCATTCCTAACCTATGTACATCACAAGGAGAAATGATGTAGTGAAGCAGTGTCTGTAGACGCTGTAGACTTCGCAAGTTAAAGGTGAAAGGTTTGATACAAGTGTGTTCATTTTATACCAGTGATATAAGAGCAATTCTTTTCCTCCAACTTTATTTCTATAATAAAGTAGATCTGACCTTAAATTGATCCTCATTCTTGGCATAATTGTGGACATCAATCTGAACCGGTTAACCTTTACCACGATGCTACCGTTATATTGAAACAAAACCGGATGGATATTTTGCCAAATGACTGTAAAAAGTAACTTGAGTTTTGAGTCATCACTTTATCATACGAAGTCCACAGATTTGACTTTAATAGTTAACTTTATTACTAATAATTGAATTTAATATTTATAACTGATAACTAAATTTATATAAATGTTGCCAAGTTAACCGCTGTAAAAAAAAAACTTTTGAGGTTTCACATTTTTTACAGTGAATGTGACACTTAAATAAGCATAACAATACAAAAGCCTGTTAAAAGTCCATTCTAAAATGGATATAAAAAATAAAATACCAAGAAAAGTCCATTATTGCAATGCATTATGAAGGATACATGCCATGCAGAAAGTTAAAAGACTTTTTAAAAGCATTATTGTGCTGCATACTTATTAAAACAGACTTCACGTCTACATAGGCAGCACATCAAGAGATGACACATCCGCCACTGACTGATAATCATACTGAACCTCCTCTGAATGAAAGAGCAGGAGGTCAGAAACCTGAGGCTGTTTATCAGCCAGACTGATCAGCATCATCTACATCAGTGAGATGAACAATGCCACAGTTCTCAAGTTATCTTCCAAACAAGACAAAGAGATGAGGCGTATCGCTTCAGGATGACGTCTCGCCCCAAAAACAGCCTTTATGAAATATGACTGGTGCTGTTGAAAGCACAGAAAAAGATCTGCGGTCTGAACCAGTGCTGCATTTTGGAAAGACTGCTATAGGATCAAATTAACAGAAGGCAGAAATCAATAACTTCATTTTTCTTTCAGTCACAATATGATGGTTTAAAGAATGATGCAGTGACAGACCGAACAAGATTTGGAAATGTCATTGGTTACGAAACACCACTACCACTACTGTTTGGGTTGTGTGGAGATTGTTAAGTGGTTTTCAAGGCGTTTAGAGGGGATTTTAGTATGTTACTATGGGGTTGCTACTGGTTCTTACTAGTCCAAGTCAAAAGAGACCAATCCCATGTCTCTGTGAAGTCTTTATTCACCTGCTACACTCTTAATAATAAAGGGGCTTCATGATGCCATAGAGGAACCATTTTTTGGCTGTAAAATGTTTTTAAGACTATAAAAAAAACACAGAAAGAGATGGTTCTTTAAGATACCTTTAAGCAAATGGTTCTGTGTGGATTCAAAAATGGTTTTTCTATCCCTAAAAAGCCACATAATGAAGCATCACTCATGAATTATTCATACACACAAGCGACACACAAAAGTCACACGCCAAGACAAACACGTGTAATGGTGCTGCTTGCAAGTACCTGATACACAAACAGTTCTAATATCCCAATGTACCAAGTTATTCTTCAGCCTTGACAATTGGTATTATTTATTGGTACAATTAAACATTTGCTTTTTTGTCTTTAACATCCTGGCAGATTTTAATTGGAATGCTCGCCAGGCCTCTTCAAATCTGTCTTTGGATGAAGTGATTTGCTCAGTTCAACAGGATTTCTTTATCACGCATAATTCCCACCTCACCTTTAATATTCAGCGCTGAAGACACAGTGGGTATCAATGGGGTATTAATGCCATGCTGAGCATTCAAACCTGAATTTTACAGGGTGCTAGATGGACAGATAGTACAGTACAGTACAGTACTGAATAATTTAGGTAACAGGGACACTAAGGTACAGTAAGAAAAATTGGGGAAGGTAGAAAGAGTGTGTAACTTTCTTTTTAAAGTAATGCATTGTATTATTTTGTTATTGCCTAATAAATGCACATACATTTAACAAATTAACTGTTGCTTTAATACAATAAAGGTGCTTCACGATGCCTTGGAAGAACCATTTTTGCCTGAATGGTTTCATGAAGAACCTTCCGTTCTGTTTCACAAAAGGTTCTTTAGACTATAAGAAGGTAAAAAGAAATGGTGCTTTTAAAATCCTTTTCAAGAACCAAAAAAGTTCTTTATGGCATCACAGTGAAAAACATTTTAAACCTTTTTAATAGTGTACTGAGCAAAAGATGTAAGAAGCCAGAAAGTGTAACAATATAAACACTAAAGAAGCAATAACAATAAAATTAAAAAGAAAAGCAACTACTTTGAAAAGTAAAAGGTGTGAGGTCAAAAAGACCTTTAAGCTGCATTTTTTAATAATTATGTTTTGCCCCACTAAAATATAAAAACATCCTTAAAACAAGACAAATTTATTTGAGAAGCAAATTAATGCATGGGAGGAAAATAAATACAAATAAAAGACTTAAAAAAAAAAGACTCGTTTTCAGAGAATCTCTTAAATTAAATTTATTCTATACAAGAAAAAAAACATTTACCAAAAAGGTAAGAAACACATTTCTTTAATCTCTGAAAGTTATTCTTAACATTATATGCAATTTTGCTTCTTAAGTAAATCGATGTGGTTTTAAGCGTGTTTTAATGTAAATTATACTGGAAAACATGAAACAAATTAAGAAACATGATTTTACGGGTAATGCTCTGGAGGAGAGAAGAGTAGACCATTCATTGGTTTTTTATAAAAAGAAGACAACGCATCAGCACGTTTGTGATGCTGGAGTCATCGTGCTGTCATGTTCTAAACAACATCAAGAGCTTTTATATCACAGCAGGTACATACAGTGACATTAACAGCCTGATGGACAGACTAATTAATGTAAGAAGCTTGAATCGTGGGCATTATGACAGATGGTGAGAGGGTGAAATGCCAGTGAAGTTTGTTGAAATGAAATTTGTTTTCAAATGAGAAGAGAGAAACTTTAAAGAGAGATAAACGCAGCTTAATCATAGGATTTCTGTCTTGGAAGTTAAAAGTACAATTGCAAAGCCAAGGACTGACACTGGTAAAGTATAAATGATAGTTTCCTTATCGATTCCAGGTTCTCTCGTCGCCTGCATGACATTTATATAACACGCATGATGACGGCAGAGCAGGATTTGTAGATGTATATCAAACATGTCACTGACAAGTCAAGGACAGGCATAAACTGATGTGTCAGTTCATCCGGTAAAGTCACATATCTACTTTCTCAGAAGAAGTGTGAGAAAATAAAACAAGTGACAGCCTGACACTCTTACACCTTAGTGACATCACCCAATCGAACGCAGTATCAGGGAGCGAGAGGTTACGCTCGGGCCAAAAAGTTTCAAGATAAAAGCAAAGACGGACTGCGGCTCTGATCGAGTGTTATTGTGTTTCTCTACAGCACTGCCACTCCACAAAGCTTTTCCACTGATTTCACTTTTAAGACCAAGAGACGGCAGAAGAAAGAAGAACTTTTGTGTCTGTAATATTAAAAATAATATTTGATCTTACTGATGTTATGTTTAAGGGAATGACATTGTAATTTAATAACATGGATCAGACGTTTATCCTAATGAGTGCGCCACTGACAGTTATTAGAAAGATTGAGGCAGAAATCACCATTTCTTATGGAAAACACATGTACAGTATACTGGGATACCAGTCTTAATTGTTCATAACTATATGTGTTTTACAATTGTATTGATGATACAGTACAGGACAGTATAAAGCTGAGTGAAATTGCCGGTTTACACATCAAATTAAAATCACAAATCTACATTCTAACCTTACAGTAATGGGCAAAAATATTGTGTTAACACTTAAATTAAGATTATATTTATGATTAGTAAATAAACCAATAAGGAACCATTGATTCTTTAAACAATATAATTACAGATTCTGAAAAATAAGAACTGGAACAACATTATCCTTTTTGATTGAAATAATTATAAAATATTAAAATTTTCATAAACAAATGGCACTGATTCCTGGTAAAAGCCGAGAGATGGATTTTTTTGCCGGAAGCCATTAATGACGCAAAATGTTATCTTATCACTGATTTGAAAACATGGTGAGAGTCTTTAATTATTATGGTTTTTACTACAAAAATTAAACTGTTTCAAAGGAAATGAAAAGAGCTTCAGGTAACATTACTGAGTGATAATTCGAATTAATCTTTCATTATGAATCAAATCAATGATTCAAGTGAATCATTCAAAATAGACCGACTTCTTAATGCTACTGAACAACCCTTACAAAAATTACCTAAGGTTTTTCTACAAATAAAAAAGCCATGATTACTCAAAACTTGGTAATCACAAACAGTTCTAACCATTGCATTTTAAATAGTAATATGGCAAAAAAAACAGTATTATAAAACTATTGTTAATTTTTGTAAGAGACCCTGGAATTCCTTTTCTTGTATACTGATGCAATCTTATCACCCAGAACACAAAAAACGCTCTCTGCAAGCCAAACCAAATGTCCTTTACTCTTTCTCAACCTTATTATAGATTATAGATTATATTACCTGATTATAGAATTAAAAACGAGTCATATGCTGGACCATACATGAACCCATTACTAACAACCACACCGTGTCTCATTACAGCATTTTGAGTTTTGCTTTCCGTGCGCCTCACAAGGTTCAGCCGGGGTAATAACTACCCTGACTTCTATTCAATACAAGGACGGCAGCTTACGAAAATAATCTCTGGCTCCATTGTTCTGTGACTTTCCTCAGCCCCAGTCACCCGTCCAGCGATGTTATAGAGCCGTTACGGTCTTTCACACGTCGGCACTGCACCGTAGAGAAAAGTGATAAGCAAAGTTTTTCACTTCTCCTCCAAACACTGCATGAAACTCCTGCGACAGAGGACGAGATATAAACTCTGTGTGAAAGATGCTAGAGAGATGAAGAGAGCGGAGAAGAGGCAGAGATGTACATATGTGTGTAGGAGTCACACGCTGACAGTTCAGTACAGCCGTGACACCTACATCCAGTTTGGCTGTGTGCTGGTAACCAGTCGAGTGCTGGTGCTCAGTTATCAATGAGAAGATTTCTCAGCTTCTGAGATTTAGCAGGTTGCAGACGGTGAGATTTTGACAGCTGGTGTTGGCTGAAGCTGAGAATCTTTCTTTCCTGTTGTAATGTGCTATAAGTGTAGTAGACATATGGAGCAGTGCTCTTTTTAAATATACTGAACCCCAAAACACACACATACACGTGCATACACACTTAAATATGTATAAAAGACCTTAATGCTATAAGATTAAGGCAGGTGTACAAGTACACTGATTCAGATGTGCATTAGTGGCCAAAAGTCATGCCCAACTTTGGACAGCGGACATCTTCAGTCTTCATTTAAATATTTTATTAAAAATGCAAAAACGCTTTGTATGAATATTGCACTGGTGTGTGTGTAGAGTATAAACCAAGAAAAAGAATTTATTAAAACAAACAAATCATTTTTGCATAGTAGAATATTAAAACTAATAGTCCTTGATATGCTGCAGTTTAACTTTTTGCCAAATAATTTTGTCCAACAAAAATAAAAATATATTGTAGAATATATATATATATATATATATATAAAATAATACAATTTGCACCTTACACCTCATATTTTAAAGGGTTTAATCAGCCTGAGGTGCCATTCAAATATTGTAAAATATTTCCGTCTGAACGGAAGTGAACGTCTCACTTTTGGCCACTACTGTGAATACTGTACAAATACATGCAATTACATAATCTCAAAATGTACTTTTTTAGTCTAGTTTTGTACTATACACACACTCACAGTCTCAACTTTAGTGTTTAACCATTTGTTATATTTAACCCAATGTTTCTATGATGTTATGAATGACAGGTGGCATGGCAGGACATGCAATTAAATAGTTAAAGACTTTGTTACCTATTTGCGAAAAGCTCTCTTTCTTACACTGTCTAAAGATGTCAGGGAACATTTTTAAAGACTCTCGTTTATCTGGAAAGAATGAATTTTCCACGGATAACATATGTAGAAGCTCCAGAACAAATCTTACAAGACTTCAGGTTATATTAAGCCGCTTGATATTTGCACACACATCCACAGACACACAGGATGAACTAAAAGTGAGCCACCACGCAGCTGCTGTCAGTAAATCCACAGGCCTTTTATTAGCAGGAATAAGAAAAATAAATATTAATTAATCCAAAATAGAGCCTTTTTAAAGAAATGTCTCGCTCATCTGAACCATCACTGGGATGTATTTGGGAAGTAACCAAATCCTCATCGCCAGCCTGAGTCAACACATCTCTCTCTCTCTATCCCTTGAGGACCTGGAGATTAAAATAGAGCAACCTGTAAATAAACGGCTCTGGAGCCGACACACGGCCACAACAACACAGAAATCCGCACACACAGCCCAACCAATACCAGGTAGCATTGCTCTGTAACTCAGGAGCCAGAAACCCTGTGGTAATTGGAAAGAACAGTAAGCCCACTGGACATCAACATCAAACAGATCATTGATGTTTCTCCACCTCTTGATTTCATGGGAGGTCGGAAGACCACAGAAAGAGAAAGAAAGTTAGCAAGATGCTTGCAAGTCCTCGCAGTTGAGTTTTGACCTCAGCAGACTCCCGGTTCAAAAGCCTTCGCTGGTTTCCCTGACAACCGCAGTTTCCACTCTTCTAAATGAAGAGCGTCGGGTTCAAATGGCACTAACCGCAGTTGTGCGGCGCATGGAGAAATTACCACCTTCAGAAGAAGGTTCGGCCTGTCGCAGACACCTCAGGAGTCTTTAGATGTTGTGGGATTTGCATTAACTCTCACTGGACTCAAAACCATCTCCAATATGATGTATAATACGGTGATAATTGCCAATTTAATTAATCATACATCTATTTATTTAAACTCACTGTACTGTCAGCCTAACAAAATGACAATATTACAAAGAGAAATGACAATTGTAAGTTATAATAAACGTGTATAGTTCATTACCGAAGATTGAGCCATATGTTTACTTAAAAACACATATGCATACATATATATTTACGGATGTGAGAAACAGATGTAAGAAAAGTTTATGAATTCATACATTTAGAATTATGCATATGCTTCATTGCAAATGAGTAAGTACACAGCATATTCTTAGCAGCTTTGGGCTTTTGTGTATCGTGTGTTATATACATCCTCTATCTGGAGAGATACTGGAGAAACTGGAGGATGTGAAGAAGATTAATGCCAATTAACATTTTCTTTATGTTCATGCCAGCATTACAAGTTGCATCTGAGATACAGTGGTTGAAAACACGCTTTTTTCACTCTTTTCTCCATTGTTTCTCCTAGAAAGCAATGAGATTTATTTAAGGAGATCAAATGGAAACTAAATTGGCATGCTGTAAATCTCCTGCATCTTAAATGTTTTTATAAGAAAAAAGGCCAAGAAATATCAAATAAGTTTTCTCTAGAGTTCTGAAAGAGACCTAATGTCACAAACTGAGCTCAGATTTGCCAAAAGTTACATTTTTCTCCAGTTTTCAAAAGTCAATACTATTGGAAATTTCAATATAAAACTAACATTTCCGATCACATTTCTCATCAAACTCATTAGAACAAACTGCTTTACTGTTTCATCACTTTTGTAAATCACTTGGGAAAAAAGCCTAAATGTTAATGAACAATCAGATAAGCCATACAATCTACATTACTTGAATAGCTTATTTCAACAATTGCCTATCAACTGAATTAATTTGCTAGCAATTTCAGAAGAAACAAGTGAAGTTAAATGAAACAATAATAATATTAATAATGATATTTCAAAGCTACGACAACTATGATGAATCAAAAAGGTGTCACTGACAGCATTTACTGATATATTTACACCTCTGTATCCTTTAGATTTATTTAAACAAACTGATTCATCATGAGCATCACAAAGTTTTCAGCGCGTACGTGACCACTGAGTTTCAAGTGTCATTCTTGACTGTCCTATTAATTTAGCATTTTTTGTGATGTATTAAGTGCTACATGATGTCCCTTCCAGTTACGATGCATAATTCTTTTACAGACAATTAAACGGCTTTCTAAACACGCTTTCTCAGACCGACACTGCCGGATAAATGATGGAAACAGAGCTATTCTGAAACTACAAGAGGCGACAGGCCTGTACGTAAGAACTCAATTACATCCACTTAGGTGAGTAACATGAGTTCAGATTGTGGTGAGAAGTTAAGACAGACGATTGACACAGACAGTCTCTAGCAGACACGAGATGGATTTGTAAGTTCTGGCAGATGCTGTTGTCATGGTATTAGAATGGCAACGTGTGTGTCAGACAGGCTATTGTTTGGGATTTCCAGGGAAAATCCAGATGTCTTTACAGGACACGTGTCTGAGCGAGGCATAAGGTCTAAAGCCGTGAGTAAAGCTCTTGCTTCACTTCTCCTCCTCCAGTAAACAGTCAACTGGCTGATGAGCAATCATTTCACTTGCAGCTATTTTTCAGGCTGTAACCATCCCCCATGCTGAATGTAGTTATTTTCCACCTACACACCACACGTCTTCAAAGCCCTGTTTAAATGTCTTCAATCGCTGTTCGTGCGGATCGTTATGTCATCTCTCTATGGTACATATTATGTTCTAATGATGAAACATCTTTTTCTCTAACCTAAAATAGCTCTACTAACAAAATACTTAAAAGATAACAGCTTAAAAGGTAAAAGAGTTTACACTTAACACTTTGACAGTAAACTCTAAAAAAGGTTGTTTTTTTAACTCAGCGTTGGGTCAAAAATGGACAAACCCAACAGTTGGGTTTTAAATTAACCCACCCTAGGTTGTTTTAACCCAGAATGTTTGTTTGTTTTAACCCATGATTGGGTCAAATATAAACTTTTTTTGGTTAATTTTATCCAACAGTTAGGTTTGTCCATTTTGACCCAATGATGGGTTAAAATAACCCAACCTTTTTTTAAGAGCGTACCAGTGGATGTCTAACGTCTAGGGGCAATAGTGCCATATCCAACTCACAACATCACAACTTGCAAAATATATATAGATTACTGCAAGATAAACTCCAATGTTAAAAAACCAACTTACCAAACATCTCCCTAAAACAAGCTCAGGATAAATAGGAACTTTTCATTTTGTGTTTTAATAGAGTATTGGCTCAAAGTCAAAGCACACCAGACAACTCTTTCTTTTAAGTGCTTCCAGTATATGGTTCAAAAGAGACTATAAATCCTTACACAAGCAAGTTTAAAGAACAGTATATACACATTACGTCTACATTTACTGTTCTTCTAAAACAGAACATACGGTGTTTAATCAATATCATTTTACTAGGACAGTGTCGATCCTTCAACGAAACAACGGCCCTAAGGGAGATATAAAGAGATTCATCTTGAAATGAAAGTCAAATATTCCCACGAGGACAGTTGGGTTTGTCCGCTTAAACATGAATTATATAAACATTAAAAGCGGTAGTAGAGCGAGCGGAACACTGAATGAGAGTCACCGTGAGCACGCATGGATATTCAAAGACGAGCCTCTTGAGATTTTAGGCTGTGAGTGTTAAACAACCAAACACTATACTACAGGAAATTAAAAAGCAAGATAAACACCATGAAATTACCTCAGGTTGCCTTCTTTGATAATAAAATGCCTCTGTTGATATTTTCTTCATATTTGCTTTAGCTATGACATCAATGTTGACATTCTAAAGATTCATTTTCTATGAGCTTTTTGTTTGCCTGTTTTTCCTATTTGAGCAGTTCTGAGAAAAAAAAACTCATCAGAGCCCATGAAATATTTCTGCTCTTTAAAGGTGATGTGTGTAATTTTTTCGATGTTAAAATACTTTCTGTCAGATCGGGCTTAATGTGCTGAGACAAGTGTAAGAAGGACCCTTCGTAAGTTCATTTGCAGAAGAGTGTAAACACTATGGCGCTGTCAAAATATTGCTCTGTTATTTTGAATGACCCCACATGTCACTTTCTGGCTGAAAGAGTTTCAGGCAGTATTAACCTGTTTGTCCAAACAAAGGAAGACGGGGCATAATGGGAAATATAGCTGTAAACCTGTTATTAGTCAAAATCAAACCTTAAACTCACTGTAAAACAATTCTTTGAATTGAAGGCAGCAAAGAATTTTTTACATTTACATTTTTACATTACAATACTTTTACATTTCTAAGCGATTTGATGTGATTTTTACCATCATACTATATCCACAATATAAACTTGAGAATATGGTCTTTTCGATAGGGTCTATAACAACCCAAGAACTATCTAAAACCGCCAAGCAACTGCAAAGCAACACTATGGTAACCCAACCATAACAGCATAGAGTCAAAACAAATAACAATGTATTACATTAAAAACTAGCAACAACTGCACTAAAGAAGAATTGTGACAATATGCAAGTCTAATGCAGTCTAAAAAATATCAGCTTACACATTCTTATTTTTCACCTTTTCCAAGACCTTCCCAAAAGACCACACTGATCGCCTATGCTAAATGTCAGAAGGTCCACAAGGCCCATCACTGCACCAGAAACACCTGAACAGAAACAATCCAAGACAGAGAGAGAGAGAGAGAGAGCGAGAGAGAGAGAGAGAGAGAGAGAGCGAGAGAGCGAGAGAGAAAGCGAGAGAGAGAGCGAGAGAGAAAGCGAGAGAGAGAGCGAGAGAGAGAGAGAGAGAGGAGAGAGAGGAGAGAGAGAGAGAGAGAGAGAGAGAGAGAGAGAGAGAGAGAGAGAGAGAGAGAGAGAGAGAGAGAGAGAGAGAGAGAGAGAGAGAGAGAGAGAGAGAGAGAGAGGAGAGAGAGAGAGAGAGAGAGAGAGAGAGAGAGAGAGAGAGAGAGAGAGAGAGAGAGAGAGAGAGAGAGAGAGAGAGCGAGAGAGAGAGAGAGAGAGAGAGAGAGAGAGAGAGAAGAGAGAGAGAGAGAGAGAGAGAGAGCCAGAGAGAGAGCCGAGAGAGAGCCAGAGAGAGAGAGAGCGAGAGAGCGAGAGAGAGCGAGAGAGAAAGCGAGAGAGAGAGAGAGAGAGAGCGAGAGAGAGCGAGAGAGAGCGAGAGAGAGAGCGAGAGAGAGAGAGAGAGAGAGAGAGAGAGAGTTTGATCTCAGCAGTCCAAGTGCTGTCTAATTGCCAAGTAAGGGAGGCAGAGGTGTCCCCAATCCCCCTTTATCCATACATAAAGTTCCCAATTAGAGCTCCCAGCGGTTCAGTGCATACGCCTGCGTGCTGGAGAGAGCCGTGATGGAGGCTTCCACCGGCAGGTGCACGGCGGCTCACGATAATTGACAGACCGAGACAGGAAAAACCCGCTTTCCGAATTCCTCTCCATTTGCCGTGTGGATAGTCAAGCACCTGACAGCAAATCACTGGTTTTTGCCTCTATTGTATCACTCACTCGCTAGTTTTATCCGGCTCAGCTATCCACTTGCTTGTATTTAAGGCAGGAAGAATCAGTGATCCAGTGTTGCTTCAGGGAGTATTTAACTGCACTAGTCCCCAGGGTTCTGATTATAAAACTCGCATCACTCAATAGTGCAAAACAACCCCGCAAGTGGATATACGTTTTATCTCTGTGGGTTTTTATCAGTCAATTTTTGGCGAATTTCTGCCTGCAATGCGCATTTCAAGTCTTTACCATCTGAAATACTGGACACGGCCGGTCACACCTGCAAGCTGATTTTCATTGATCTAAATTACCTGTCTGGTTGGGCAGCCACAAGATAGGGAAATATGAAGGCATAAAATCTGAGTCCTTCCAGTTCATTTTCTATATTCTGTCTCTGGCAATAGACCGGGGTATAGCACCAATCTGCTTGAAATTGATTTTTTTCTCTCTCAAGTATCAAAGATCAGACATATCAGGCTAGTATAGAGTTATTTCTTCTATTTCTTTATTCATTTCAATAATTCATGGTCTCGAGGGAAATGATTTCAGGGAAAGAGTTTTTCAATTACATTGCGGCCACAGAGGTACAGGTTTTTCCACGCTGCACATGTATGGAGCTCTGGATTAGAAGGCTACAATGAGATATTGGTTTGAAATATCTCAATATCATGATGTAAAGGCGAATTTCAAAATATACTAATAAATATGTAGATAAAAAATTGAACCAAACCCTGAGGGACACTAGAAGATAGTTGATATAAGAAACTGTAAAAGACAGTCAGGAAGAACATGGTGCAGGAGTGATCGAGAGAGGTTTTGTGCTCGCAGCGCGTGTGTGTGTGTATATCAGAGAGGCAGATTTTTCTCCTGCAGAATCGCTGAAGTAGGTCTAGCAGGAGAATAATTGTCTATTTCTTTCCTATCCACTTATCAATTGAGTTTCTATAAATAGCTTTACTGTATATTCAGGACTTAACATCGACACTTCTGCAGTCAGAGACAATGAGATGGCCATGTTCGAAGCGCACCCAAAAAAATATTTTTTACATATTTGTTTACAGTCTTGTGTTGTTCAAATCACAAATGCTGTTATTTGACAATGAAACTAACAAAGAGAAATTTTAAAAGAGCAATTTATAAATCACTAAACTCTCAAAATTATCATAAATCATCATAAAATTTGTTGGAATGGCCTGTCGTGATCTGTTATTAAAGTGTTTCTAATCTAATTTTGTGCTTCATGAAAACTATTGCTCTCGCTCTAAAACAAAATAATTGAATTAAAAAAATGAATCGTTACATTTGGCTTTACTTGGTTAAAAATGTTTTCAAAAAAGAAGTCCCCCAAAGGTGTAGAAGTATTACAGTACCGTAAAAATATGTTTGCTTCATAAAAACAGTAACAAATGATGGGAATAAAATGGTGAATATTTATTTCTGTGGAAATTATTTCTTTAAATCTGAGCTGCATTCAAATCATTTAGATATGAACTACTTCTGGTGGGCAGCTGTGGCTGATTTCTATATACCGTAGGATCTGTTTTCTTGAAATCTTTGCCAAAATTGTGGATGCTGATGCTGTAACCCCCCCGAGAGAGAACAGCTGCAGTCTCCCGGGGGTTCATCTCACCATCGCCCCTTAATTACTCCTGAGAAGCGCTCACATTTAGTGATTAACTCCATCAAACGTGTTGTAATGAGAATTCATGTTTAATCATGCATCTTTTGTGTGGTTAACCACATGTTGTTTGTGTGTGAAGCTTCTGTAAAGATGCAGGTGGTCGATATACCTGGGGTCATGCCTTATTTTTTTACTTGCCAAATATGTTGCCGGGTATTTCTAATTCTGGAATTTCAATTAGAAAGTGCAATAAGAGCCATGCAGCTATTAGTTTGGAGCAAGCATGAAATAAACTTAATTGTTTATGTTGCCACACACTTTTTTCCTAGACACATTTCACAATTATCTCTTCGAAAACCAAGTTTCCATTCTGGAACAGAAACACACATGCACACACACAGAGACCGCAGAACATATTTCCATCTGAAATATGTATTATTATTCTCAATTTCATGCAGTCTCATTCTAAGTATGCTTCTTTCACAAATTGATTACAGTTCTCATTTCCATAGAATTAGTTTAAATATCTAAAAGAGAAGCTCTCAGCAAACACTGTAGGATGAATTTTTGGTGCTCATAATGAGTTGATGTATTTCACAGCATCCTCATTCTGCATATTTGTATATGTTTATTATTATAAACTTCATTTTATATATACATAGACATAGAGGAAATTCACTGAACAATGCCTTACAACACCCTAGCAACAGCATAGCAAGACCTTAGCAACTGCTTAGCAACACCCAAGCAACCATTCACATCATCCAAACATTGTAAGAATAAACAAATCTTAAAGAACATCTATACATCACGTACTAAAGCCAAGGTAAAATATCAATATACCAAGTCAAAACTATTACAAACATGCATTTAAGGGCGTCTATAGTCTGCAGGTATTGTGCGTCTTACACACACAATATACCGTACTGTTTACGGGACAAAAACGAATGAGTTACTGTATGTTCAGATTAGGAATCTGGGGTTTAGCCAAATAATCTAGAATCACAGATTCTGTGAAAACTGTTTAGAAAAACAATAATGATGACTTGCATGTAAATGAAAAGCAAAACAAAACAGACTTTGCTTCTCTTTAAAGAAAGATAATTGTTTGGGCCCTGGAGGAGTTCTGTATAAATAACTAATGAAGATAATTACTATTAATTATTCAGTGCATTCATATCAATAATAAAGGAAAACAAGTTGTTTTCATTTAACGTTTCACAATGAACATCTGCCTAATTGTCTGATAGGAAACTTGTAGACATACAGTATGTGTTTAACTCCTTTTCACAACAGTGACTGAAAATGTCCTGATTCAAAGAAATAAAAAAAGGCAAAAAGCCTTTTAGAGGTAAGCACTTATGCATGATAATGACCTTGCTTTCCATTATTATACTTTATGGCTTCTTAAGAAAAGATGAATACTAAAAAGTCACTAAAAGCACATGTTTTTATCAGAAACTAGAATTTTAGGCTGGGAGGCTGAATAGCCAAATGTACATTTCTGACCTGCAGTGATCATTTGAAAAGATGTGTATACACTACTTACATAAAGAAAACAATCTGATTCATTCAAGGCAGTGTATGAATGGTCAAGGTGATTTCATTCATATTCTTTGGCGTTTCTGATTGAAGTTTATGTGTACAGTATCAATGTTTTAACAGCATCTGAACGAGCCATAATTGCAAAAACTGATTTGTTTTTGTTGTCCCAAGTCACACAAAAAAAAAACAAATTAGGTAAAATGTGCTAATTGTTTGTTTAATTAACAAACAAAATTAATTACTAGTATAAATACAATCAATTAAATGTATTATTCTATGAACTTTAAAGGTTTAAAAATGCACACGACAGATAAACAAGATAAACACGAAAGTCATCTAGTGATTATTGTATCCTAATCTAGAGCCACAGAATATCTCTGCAGTGTAAAAAATGTTCTACAGATTATTCAAAGATAAGACAGAAATGGTTCTTTCAAGAGCCTTTGACCAAATGGTTTGGGGAACCCAAAATGGTTCTTCTATTGCATCACTACAGAGAAACCCTTTTAGTACCATTACATTTAAAAGTGTTGGTCACAAAAAAAATTACAGGAGATGTCTTCATTCTGTCATCATTTAATCACTAAAAAAGTCATTCCAAACCAAGAGTTAAAACCCATTTCTTCCTTTGAACACAAAAGATGAAACTATAAAATGATATATTTCTGGTATTACATTTTCATGATATGGAAATAAGTAGAAATTCTTTAAAACATCACTTTTTGCACTCATTGGAAAGAATTCTGAATTTTCTCCTAAACAGCAGTAAAATCACTTTTCCATAAGTCTCCTGCATCTTCTTACCATCTAAGATTACACATTTCCACACAACAACAACACAAAACTTCATTTAATCTTCTTCACTAACGCAGGTGACAAATATTCTCAGCGGACATCTCCATCCGCAAACCTCACAGCGACATGTGTCACCATTAAAAGTGAACGGCAGCTCAGAACAAACTGTCCATCTGTAATCAAGAGAGTTCACACCAGTCTCACAATCAAGACTTCACAATCAAGACAGCCTGAATGTAAGTCATTGAACATAGTAGACCAGAGATGCGGTGTTGATGATGGACAAAAGCATCATTCCATAGACAATCAGGTCAGAAGTGCCGGTCTATGCCATATATCTATCCATGTCTTGCATTTTTACTTTGCTTCCCATTACTACTGCGATCTGATATTACTCTACTTAAATAAAAGGACGTGAAAAGGCAAAAGGATTGATGCTTTTATATGTTTCGATGGCTATGGTGTAAAGAGACATGTAAAGGAGAAAAGCCTCTTTGTTTCTGTACTGATAGGCGTATCATGCTGCCATTAAAACTGGATTTCTTTTATTAAATGCTTTGCTAATGAAACCATGTGCTTAGCAAAGATTAATCATCTCCTAATCATCCCTCAAGGCTTACTTGATTCACTGGCCTCTATTTTTCTCTGTGGGCTGTCTATCGGTTTGGCATTTTACACACTGGGGTCAACCACTAAAGCCATTCTTTAACAGACTAAAGCTGATGTGTCATATCTCAGCGGGAATGCATGAAAAACTAGACAAACTGAGAGATATATCAGTGAAGATTTTCTTTCTGGTAGTCGGAATAAAACAGGGATAAAGATATTTAAGATTTTACCATTGTAACTTTGTAAAATTTTACTTAATTTTATTCACCAGGGAAAGATTGGATCAGCAAAAGGGACAGAATGGAGTCAGACCTGAATATTATTTTGTCAAAAAAAAGTGTTTAGACAAGTATTTGGTTATTGGTTAACATTATCCAACAGCCTGCGGGTCCCAAATTTCATCCAGTCAATACCTGATGGACAAAATCTATTAACATGATATTTGTGAAATATTTTAACCTGGTTTGTAAATGTTTCATAGCATCTGGACTATGTGCGTTTGCAGTCTGTAGTCAATTCCAGTTATTTCCACCAAAAACACATCTACGCAAAATTGATCACATAAACTCGCAGAAGGAAATTTGAGGGCGAGTGCAAAAAGCAAAACACATTTTCCAGCCGTCTGAAAGGGTTGTTACGAACGTCTGCTAGTTTGAACCATTATGTCAGTCCACAAAAAGTAATTTTGTGTATAAAAAGTTCCTCAGGTTACTCAAAAACAAGCTGTCGTTCTGACTTGTAGGGGACAAAAACCAAATCATGATGTTTTGTGCACAGACACGTGTCTAAAAATGAAAGCCACATTTAGACTTAAAAAGGAAGTTTGCACACACCACAATCTCACAAGAGATTCACTGCAAATCATATAAAAGGTAGCCAATTTTTGAATGCATTCGTACGATCTCATTTGTACGTTTTAGTTTGACCTTTTTAGTTGACTCACTTTTGTGATGTGAAGGTTTAGTGCTGTTTATACAGACAAACACACTAACCCAAGCAAACTCACATCCAGATGATATCATGTTGTAAGACAGCGATCAGACAAAAGCTGGTGTTATTGATCGAGTTGTGTTCTGATAGCCTCTCTCGCTCTCTCTCTCTGTCCTCGGTCACACCCTCTCTGTACTTCAGACGTTCAGATAGACTAGCGATCGATGCGACGCCAGCGGCTGCTCATTCTCTAACCTGTGGCTTCCTTTGTTGTTGATTTTTTTTGTTTTAGCTCAATGAAACCGATCTGAACTTTAATAAATATCATCTTTTGTTCATTGAAGTGTTCATGGAGGGACATGCTGTGTAAAGTAAAGAACAACAAGCCTTCTTGTTTCTTGGTGAACTGTGACGTCTAACTTTAGAAATGTGATACATTTCTATTTCTATTACATTTCTATTATAATATTATGGTTTGAAAAAGCACCCTGTCTGAGTCTTACAATTAAACACACAGCGTTTGCTAACAATTCATTCAAACTTCTATGTAAAAAACAAACATTTGCATTATTTTACCCATATCTTACTTTTAGAAAATGGAAAGTATTGAGCGCTGAAAGTTACACAATATTTTATATCATAAAGCTATTCTGTCATCTTGCATTTTCTGCATAATACACAATACTATATACTATAGTTTGTTCTTTTACTACGCTGATGTTCTTTTAAGAAATATTATTACCCTGATATCAAAGTGCTTCGGATGTAGTCTCTGACTCTTTTTATTTAATAATATAATGTTTTAAGAACAATGCATAATATTTGAAGACTTCTCAAAAGTCATGTTAATAATTTTATACCATATTATTCTATGAATACTTTTACGCAGGTTAAAGCTTTCCAAAGTATGTTTCAGATTTCTTTTGCAATTTTATATCCTTGAAATTTATAGAAATAATTTACATGATCGTCTGTCACATTACCTTTTACTCTTTCTCTTTCTCTGACATTGTCATGTCTTTCTGTCCTTGTCATTGAAATCTTACATATAGATGACTTTAACTGGCTTGGACCCTGCTTACACCAGGCATTAAACCTGTTTCTACTGACCTTTTCACGAATAAACAACTTCAAAGAGGTCTAAGCTGGTTCTAAAATGTATCTTAAGATATACACCTGTCAAACCTCTCACATGTTGCTGTCTGTGGTATGAAGCAACCAACACAAACACAATATAACCAGACACACAATCAGTTCAGAAAACTATAGCCAACATACATCCTCCCTTATAATCACCAGAAGCAGAAGAGGAACAAGGTTTTATCAATCTCTACACATCTGTCCTTGACGTCTCTCAAACATCACTCTTTAAAACAAAGTCCTGCATCAGGACCGGCTATCAGAGAACTCCCACCTTCTATCTGTAACAGATTAATACATGTGACTCCCACACACACATGCTGAGTGTTGGATGACACGCACATACACAGACACACACACGCTAGCAGTACAAAACAGAGCATGAAAGCTCCAACTCATGAGAGATTTATGACCGGATGTCTTATTTAGCTTTCATGTCTGATGATGTAATACAGTGATATATATCTAAATGTGGGCACACTGAACAGCAGATTATAAAAGCAGGCTATACAGTATGAATACAGAATAATGCCTCGTTACCTTGTCCCTATGCTGCATTTCACACGCTTCAGATTTAGGATATTTCCCACCTTAACTTAGATATGGGATGTTTCCTACCACAACTCTGAGATGCGTTTAATGTTATTTAATCTACTTTTAATCTGACTAAATCTAGACCATATTCCAGGTTCCAGGTGGGAAATATTCCAAATCAGAGTTAAGAATGTAGCATTATTCTCAGAGGACACGCCCACAAACCACCCACAGTACCGCCCACTGACCACAGCACAAGCAGATGCACTTTGCACACAAAACTGAAAAACACTATTTCCGACCTAGCAAGCTGCAATCTTATTGACTGGAAACACAATAGTCGTCTTAAAACAATGTCAAGCGTACAACATTCCAGTTTAATACTGTACAACGAAAACTTAAAGAACAAATAATCGCTTGATTTGCTGAAGTTTGCATAGTCGGTGGTATCAAGTCTTTGAAAGACATATTTACTACTATATTTTTCTACTTCAATTTGTTTGAGTAGTTATTTACAAGCTAAACTGTACATTTCAGAAGATGTGGTGTTCAATATAAGAACCTGCCTAAAAATTTCAGGCAAAATACAACAGTCCTTGAGGTCTTGAGGTTTATACCAAGACTCTTTTTTTTCTTTTAGCAAATATCAGAAACACGAATTATGTCCTAACATTCCTAACATTCACATGCAGCACATTTTTTAAATAAAAGATGCTGTGTGACGACACAAGCACTCTTTAGAAACAACAAGCTGAAACTTCTAAAATCTTTCATGCACAACACAAAGCAGTGATTTCTTGACAAGATGTGAGTAGTCTTCTCATTGACCAACGTTTAATTGAGACATCTACAAAGAAAGTAAAAAGGACTACAAGGTACAAAGTACACAGTTCGTATTAAGTCTTTTTACCACAATGCCATTTTACACAGGAATGCTTTCACATGAAGTTATTTCTTCCAAGGCGATTTACAGAAGCTATAAATGATGTTTTGATATTTATTAGTGCAGACTGCTAAATCCACAAATTGCTAACATGGCCAATTTGGACGAGATTAAAATCACAGAGAAGCTCTGGTAATCATTACAACACCTCAGCTCTCCTTATAAAACTATTCCATCCCCAACAAGTCTAAAGACTAAAACTAAAAACAGGAACTTCTTAGAGAACTAAATTTTAAATCATCTATAAGCGAACAAAACTTTCCTCTCCCATTTACTTCTCTTTCTTCCACACCAGCATCAACTTCTAACCCTCAACCGCTCAAACCCACATGAGCATTGCATGAAAAATCTCTCTCATTAGCTTCAAACCAACTTGTCAGAATGCAGTAATGCTGGTTTGCGTTTTCTCTCGGGATGTATTCTAAATTCAGCTGTGTGTGTGTGTTTGTTTGTGTGTTTGTTTTGCAGTGGGCCAGATGTCTCAGGGGGATTTATCCATCTTTAAATGCAAACTGCTTTGAGAAAGATGATTTACATATCAATTAAGTATTAAAGGCGGGTCATTTGGCTCCTCGTCCAATGTTTTACACACATTTCAAATCTCTGGAGTGTGACGCCAAGCCCTGCCCATGCTGTACATACATACAAACACACAGTGTCCAGCAATACACACACATAACTCCTGCTCATTAATCACGGCGGTGGGCGAGTGTCAGGTGAACAGAAGGTACGACAGAGCCTCACCCCTCTCTGCGCACGGCAGGAATACAAACATCCTGTGGCCAATCTATCCCGGTTTATTCAGCGGTCCGTCTGGCTTTCTTCTTTCCTTCTTGTAATTTGGTGATTTTTGGTGCATGGTTTGAGTTGTGACATGTTGTCTCTCCACTCCTTTACTGCTCGCTTCACTTCCTATCTGCAAAGATGGAACAGTTTAGACAAATACAATAATAATTTGTGTGACACCTTGCCCCCAGTGTGCCACTGGACACTTGTAAATTGCTTTGGATAAAAGCATCTGCTAAATGAATAAATGTAAATGTAATTCTGTCATTGTTTACTCACCCTCAAGTAGTTCCAAATCCAAATGCCGATATCTTCAGCGAGTGTCAACGACATCAAACGTCTTGGTTCTTGTTCGTTTTGTGACCGAACATCATGACCTCAAATATATTTGGCTCCATATATTTGATTTGAGACCTGCAACGTAAGAGGAGATCAATAAATATCAATAAATGAAGCTCTAAATCTAATACAATAGCTTCCTCACAAGAAACTATCTAATGCAGGGTTGCCAAGTCTGTTGTTTTTCCACAAAACTGGGCTATTTTTAAACTGCTGCCATGGGTTGTCTTTAATTCCATGGGTTAAAGGTGGAAGGATTTTGTTCATCAGCTGTCATTCTCAAGTTATTTATAAAAACAAACTATGTTTATAATTACTGCTATACAGTAAAATTGTGTGTAATGCATAACAGTGACTGTATATGAATATGTATTTTAGGTATAGAATTAACATATTTTGAGTTTTTGTATTTGCGCTGGGTTCACTGGGCTAGATCTAATTGTCCATGAGGCTGATTTTGCTACGCAGATCTGGCAACCCTGATGACTTGTACTTTTTGATGCCTGGCAGGTGTGGTCACTATAAACTATCACTGTATAAAAAATATTTGCACACATATGAAACATTCTTTTTAAAACAACGTTAAGGTCAAGACAGTTATATCTTATCTACAACATACAGTACAGTTCTGTAAATATTGTAATCTGTAAATTTGTCTTCTTGATCTGGTCTCCAAGTGTTTGCTTGGATGATCTCATGCTCTGATAGCAGCAAAGATGAAGAGAGAGAGAGAGAGAGACGGGCCGTGGGGGGAAGGTTTGAGCATGGTGGGCGTTTGCAAAGTGAGAGATGAATAAAGGACTTCCATAATTAAGGTGCTATGAGTGTGGACCTCTGGGAAATGCAGTCTTTAATAAACATCAGATCTGGTTTCTCTCTCTCTCTCTCTCTCTCTCTTCATCTTTGCTGCTATCAGAGCATGAGATCAGTGATGGTTCTCTACAGAGGGCAACAGTGCCATTTCATGAAGCTTAAAGATCTTTGTTCTTGATGTTTGCTTCGCAGTCTCTCAAAAAAATCTATATAAGGGGCAGAAATTGAGCACTTCACCAGAACTACACTTTAGATGCCATGCAACAAACATCACAAACCTGCAGTGTGACTGCTCTCGATGCACAGAAGAAAACTCATATGCAAAATAAATGTTATACAGCTATTAAAATATACACAGGTTTCAAAGTCACATTAAAACTTGGCATATTAGAAAGAAGTTGAAATGTGGTCACAGCTATTTAGTTCAACCATTCATTGCTTAAATCACCTTAAGGTCTGCATCCATAAAGTTTTAAATATAATGCAAAAGAACAAAAAATGAGATGATGTACCTTTTTTAGGAAAGTAATTGTAACAGGGTTGTCCAAAAATAGACAATATGTCACGGCTAATTATTATATAAAACATTAACTTTGACTTTCCAGTGTTATCGTTAGTGAGAAAATATATTGTTATATTGTCCACCCAAAGACAGCATTATCACAAAAGCCCTCAGACAACAACACAAGTTTACCAGATTCTGGTATCAGGCGCTCAACAATGAAAACAAGAGAGAGTGAAAAACCCAACAGAGGAGATGAAGGAGGATGACAACAAGACTAGCTTTAAACAGAATACATTTGTAAATGTTTCAGAAAGTTTCTGGGTGAACACAAGAGATCAAGGAATGCTCATAGCTTACAGAAAACAACGACAAAGAACATTGGGCAGAACTTAGGTCGACATATAAATATATAATTTAAAAGTCAACTTTGTTGGGCATAGTTCACCTAACAAACAAACATTCATCATTTATTCACCCTCATGTCGTGCTAAACCTGTATGATGTTTTTATCTTCTGTAAAACACGAAAGACAACATTTTGAGAAACGTCTCAGTGGTTTCGTGTGTGGTTTTTAGGCTATGGGCCAATAGTGTAATTTTGTATTCAATATATATTGAAATATACATAAATGACATACACATTTCAGACCATACCCATTAATATTAAGATAACCAAATCTAAACAGGCAATATATTTTCTTAGAATTTTCTTTGAATTTCATTTCACATTTTGCATCTTTTTATTTAATTCAATTAATGACACATAGTTTTGGTATTACAGCTGAATATTCAGTCAAATGGTTTACTGCTCTCTACTTTTCTTGCACTCCCAATTCTTTTACATCAGCTGAGCAAAGATTTAGTTTGAACCCTCACAGCATCTCATTCCTGTCAGTCAAACTGACCCACGCTGCCACAAATAAACCAGACAAACAACAGTCAAAGAAAAAACATCCCATGATCCTTTCATCTTCTGTCATCAATAACAAAAGCTTGTAAACTGGGCTTCTGCTGCAAAACGCTTCACATGAACCCCTCATGCAAAAAGTAACAAACAGCGAGAACCGACAAATTTCCCCTCAAACTTTATTGAGCGGGAAGCGAGAAATGAAGGGAGGGATTGGTTGGTTTAGCTTTAAAAAACATTGACAGAAAGAAACAGAGCATACAGTTACACATGACGGCACTGGAAGGCCAAAGCTCTTTGTCTGAAATAATCACTTTCAATTCTCTCAGAACCAGGCCAAAGCCTCAAAGTAAAGTCAACGAATCACTGTCTCTCAATTATTTGTCTCATTTGTGGACTTCCCGTCTGCACCCCTGAGGTTACAAACACCATTATTTTGTTAACTGGTGATTTGGCACAGTTGTATAACACTGAATTCAGTCATACAGACTTGTTTACTCTGACAATCACCTTCCACCCCCCACTCAATGATTTTTCCAAAGCCTCCCACGCTTGCACTTTCTTGCTCTATTTTAAGCAGGTATTTACATAATTTTCATGTCATGTTTTCATCTCTTTGACAACACAACACTGGGCGCATGTGTCATTCAATTTTTAACCTCTTGAAAAACACTTACACTTAGTAACACTTTACAATATTTGTTAACATTAGTAAATGCAATAGCTAACATAAACTATCAATAAACAATATTTCAGCATTTATTATTCTTAGTTTATGATGTTCATGCTTATTTCAGCATTTAATAATACTTTTTTTATTAAAAGTTAATGCACAATAAACTAAAATGAATGAAAGAACTGACTAACATTAATGATTAATAAATGCTGAAAAACTAATATTAATAAATACAACTTCTTGTAAAATGTCACCAAACTTTTCAGGAGCATTTATAGTGACCACATCTGACAAGCTTTAAAAGACCATCTAGCCAATAATTTCTCACAATACCATTAAATATTAGTGACATCATAGGCAACTTGGAGGAAAGACGTACCATATTTGACTCTGGTCCCATTGAAACCCTCGTGGCTTTTCTCCACCTCCGCAGTTTTGATGATGTAATGCCGCAAACACTGTCAGGTAGAAGTCCACCACGGTGTCCTCTTTAGTGCTGGATCATTCAAGGGTGCGTAGCGGGCGTAAGGGACGTCCTACTGAAACATAAAATAACCAAAGACACATCCTACCGTCTCATGGACATCATGTGCATGAGCATGTGAACTCCATCACAAATCCATCCAGCATCTTCAAACACTTCTCCAACCTGCATTATTGAACACAAACACACATCTCTGACATACTGAAAAGCAGCAAGTGAAAAAACAAAGGAAACAAACATATACGACAGGATAGCATGAATCAATCTTGTGTCACTGAAGACGTTATATTAAAAAGATAAAAGAGTCTCATAAAGAGATCCAATCCAAGTGTGTGTTTATATAGTATTTGACGCAAAGTTTAATGCAACAAAAACTAAAATGAATATTGTTAGGTAATAATTGTGAACACGAGCAGAAATGCTGATTGACACATAATCAGCGTGTGTCACTCATTAAAGAGAGAGATTATGACAATCAAAATCAAGGTAAATGTCAACGATAAAAGAAAAAACTTCAATGTTATTGTTCTTACTATGACTTTGTCTCATTTAAAAAAGCAAATAAGTGTTATTGCCCATCCCTACAGTACAATAGGAGCAGTTAGTAGTGATTAAATGAACTGTAGTCGCCCCCTTATCCTCCTAACATCCCCCAGTGCATGTTCATCGCCCGCCACACGCATCCATTTCACCCCACACTTTCTCCGTTTATAGCTAATTCTCTTTCATCCACCTCACGTCTCTTTCCCTGACTCGACCTGTTCTCTGTTATTATTGGAAGGCAATAGGATTGGTAATTGTAGTCGGCGTGGGAGAACCCTAAACGTCTTTCCCTTGGCGAGCGTTTGAAGTTCTGCTTTTCTTCTCCATGATGGATTTTTAATGATCTCGCCTATAAATGCAAAGCCAGTTGTTGATGGAAGCAATAAGAATGACTATCAACAAACTCTCAAACAGGGCAATTAAAAAGAGTGTAATATTATGAACTGCTCACCCGCAAAGGTTAAATTAAGTCGGCATAATGAGACCGTCTTGCATAAATCCATCTTCATTGTCGGCAATAATGAAATTCATCGTCAGCAGAACTGGGTTTCCTTGATCTTAAACAGGTCTGGGATTTCTGGGGAGAGAGTATATGATCACATCATTACATCAAAGCAAAAATCCTGCAGGTTTTACAGCTTCTGTAAAGACACATCATGCATAAAGCAATCGTACAGTATATCCTTCTGTCCAAACAGTGACAGGAGAATTGATTTTGTGTCAAGCATGTTTAAAATCATGTTTTTATGTTTAAATCCTACTTTCACAGCTGTACACATTTGACTTTCTGTCATGCAGATTGAGAAAAAATATAGCGAGAGAATATTTAATAAGACAACAAACAAACAAACAAGCGAGCAAACAAACATAAACTGACATGTTTTAAAAAACTGATTATTTGCATGTACACAAACTCATTCCTTACATGAGTATTTTTATTGTATTTTGTATTTATTTGTATTGTATGTTGATTGTTCAATGTTGTTAGTTATATTTGTTTAAATTAACATAAAATCTACAGATTCTCTTATATATAGTTCATTAATCTGAACTATACAAAGAAATAGTTTATAAAAGTTATTTTAATATCTGAACAGACCAACATGCAATTAGTCTTTTTTGTTGTGGTACTTACAAATCTTTTTTTTCTTCTTTTCTATTCACTTGTCACCCACCAAACACATGAGACCAGCCATATTCAAAGAAATCTCCATTATCTTGATTGGATGGGCACATCTATGTTGCAGTGACACCACAGGGGGGAAATCAATGAAAGTTTGATTTTTAATATGTGTTGTGTTTGATATGGTTAAATCACTTCTAACTCTGATTAATATTTGAAGAATATGCTATCTGCTTAGAAATATTTTCTTTACCATATATTTTATTTATTAATTTAAATGGTTTGTTCCTTAGTGGGCGGAGCCAAAGCTGATAAATAGGCCTTGCAGTCGCTGCTGCAGCCATTTTGAGAGGAAAGTTTAGGATTGTGCAGCTGAAGTGTGAGTTGATGTTTGTTGGCATAACTAAAATGCAATGTAAATGCTGAAGTTTTTCTTTTATATTTAATATTTATTCCCAGTATCTAACAGTATTTAAAAAACTTGCTTATCCTTTCCTACAGCTTCAACTAGTCCTACATGTGAACATCGTTTGTGTATTGCAATTACTGTTAGCTTGCCAGCAAAATGTTAAGTGCTTTCTTCTTTGTAATTTGCTTTGGATAAAAGTGTCTGCTAAATGAACAAATGTAAATGTATTTGTGTGTTTTTCATTGTTTATAATTGTGTACAATGTTGAAACCATATCATTGCACTGTGCAAGAATAAAACCGTTGTTGTCTCCATCTTTTAAATTTCCAACTTATTACTGCTTGTTAAACAAACTTCAATAGGTGGATTTTGCACTGCACGTTTTATTTTTACAAACTGAAAGATGAGCTGTGAATCTTTTTAGTGGTACAGTAATTCACAGCACATCTCGAATGCTCTGAATACAGCTCATCTTGTATTTAACCCTGATCATTCCTATAAAGATAATTAACCTCCAACTCGTATTTACACATTGTGATTGAGAGCTTGTTTAGTTGATTAACCTGCTGTGAGTTTCGGCATGCCTGCAATAAAACCAAATATAGCAATTTTAAGCCACTTGTTTTAGCGGAGCAGTAGACTTTGGATATTTCCCAGACTCTGTAGTCAAGTTCAGCCTTGCCACAGGTGACCCTCCCCTTACAGCTTAAATGTTTTAATTACAGTATAATTTGGGAGTTGTTCGAGGGTATTTCTCTTTGGGGAGATCATTGAACTGTGTTTAGCGAGACCTGTAGGCCAGCGCCGGGCACAGATGCATGCTCAAATTAGCTGTACAGTCATTCTGGGGAGAGTAAATGAAATGAGCCCTGGGGTTTGTGTGGTGGGTGTTTTTGTGTGCAGCTGGGCTTTATGTAAAGTGTAGCACGCAGTCACAGGTAATTAGCGCCTACTCAAAAGGTGAAGAGGCAATTCAAAAGCTCATGAAGGCTTTCAAGGGTGATAACTCCACTGGAACACACTTGGGAATTTGGAAAAGGGTAATCTGTTTTGGAGTGGGTAAGGGAAAGATTGTGGACTTTAATGGAATGTTTTAGCTCTTGTGTGTTGATGTTTCACATTGTGCTGTGACTGGTTTACTGATCTGATTTTGATGTAACATTATTGCATAATCCTTTTTTATAGAACGAAAAAGTAGGTCATGGTAGCAAAGTTTGGTGAAGGCCCGACGCATCAGACCCTGCGGAGAAAAGTGCCAGCTGTCCCATCATGCACCGCTCAAAGATCTGTCTTTTTCTGTGTGCTACTGACCTATAAGTGTGTTTTTATCAAAGGTTTTCATCATACTGATACCCATGTGAGGTCTCCCTCAAGTTTTTAAAGCATTTGTTTGTTTAAATCATGATTTTTTTATAGTCAGCTAAAGTGCTCTTTTCAGAATCGTCACTTCCACAACAGTTCATATTCCTCATAAATGACAATAAAATATTTTATGTTCTTTGAAGAGTCATCCCTTCTTCATATCGGTTGGGTATTATTGCTTCTGGTTTGTGCATTTTTATTCACAGAAATCTTAAGTATGTTTGCTCTCATGAATGTTGTTGGTTTTTGTCACATTCATAACACATTTCAATATATTTTTTTTAAATATAACTTGTGTATGAACTGATATTTTATGGTTGATGTCTGGACAGGGGTTAAGTAAAACAACAGAAGGTTCAATATATTAAACATTTCAAGCGGATTTCAAGCATCTTTTGTATAGCAGTCAGGTAATAATATGTGAAATAAAATGCAAACTTACAAACTACATTAGAAAAACGTAACGTAATGAACCATGTCTTGCAAATGGTTAATATGTTATATGTAACTAATCACGTTGCCCAGTCTTGAAGTCATCTGCTTAAAGTTATTTCCCCCACTTTTCATGTTGAGGTTAAAGCAACACATGACATTTGCATTAAAAAGAGCATTAAAGTCTTTATAGATGTGATGTTTCCTGCTGAACAGCAAAACAGAAACACTGTAGTTCTCGGGTGACCGCAAGCTTTCAATAAACTCTAAGTGGTGAGTGACATGAAATATCAAGGTACTGTTTTTAATAAAGCCTGATTGTACAATGCTGCTGTGGCTCTGTCTTTTTGTATGTCTGCGGTTTGGATCTCATAGTACCAAATCAGGCAGATCCACAGATGAGAAGAGAAGAGGACAAGGAGAGTTGATGGGAAGACGCAGTCGTAAAAAGATGGAGATGGAGGCACTGATTGGGCTGCGGGAGGGGGCCGAGGCTAAGCACTTCAAATAGAAGGTCTATTTACCACAGTCTGATTGCATATCCATTCATAAAGGTCACAACAAGAGGCCCGGCTTTCGTGTCTGTAATCTGGATCCTGGGTGCTCTGTAATTAACAGATTATTTACATAAGCATGCACGTAAAAAGCTCCTCCAGACTTGTAAATCTTCTCATTCGCTTCGACGAGCCTTTCGAGTTTTTCCTCTCTGTCTCTCGTTCCCGCTACCCAAACAATTTGCTCGATTCATTTCCCAGTACCTTCATTAAATTGTGATTTTCTCAGATTGCCTCTTTCAGGTTTGATTCTGTGTAGCCGACACGCTGGAAGAGTTCATTGATATTACCATTTTTCTGTGATTTCGCCACTTTCGGACTACATAATTGTAAATCACTTAAGCAAATTTCCATTTCATTAGTTTCTAGTTTATGATTAACCACCGGTGATTAAAATTCATCCTCTTTAATTCTTCATCATGCTTTGGGTCAGTGTAAAATCTTCATTGAGCCATATAATAGGATGTGAACATCAAACAAACAAAACTTAAAATGATGGTTAAATATTAAGAGCGAGAGCTGATCTCCTCCTCCTGTCCAAAACAAACTTGCTCCTTGTCTTTAGGTCAGTATTAATACATACAGCATTTCTTATTGTCTGCTTTTCCTGAGTGCATTCAAGAGACCTTTGAACATCAAAGCCGCCGTCTCTCTTACGGTTTCCCTTTCACCCTTTCTTTTGTGCGCTCTTTTTTTGCTCCCTGATATGATATTTAAAGTTGCACTTTGATGTTGTTCAGCCTTTTTAAAACTCGTCCTCTCTGTCCTGTTTTTACCTTCTGTTGCATTAGCTGTATGTTGAAGACGCAGACCCAACGGTAACATGTTTGAACGATGTTCCTAAAACAAACCTTCTAGAGAGAAAATCCTAGTTTTCTTTTTAAAGATAGTAAAAGAGGATTTGGGAACATATTTAAGGCCTTTTTTTAATAGCTAATAGCCTTTAGTTTGTCCCCCAAGTGAGTTGCATTTAGTTTAAATTTATTTGTTTAAGTTTAATGCTGTCATCCTATTTGAGATCATTATTGTTTTGTGCTAGTTAAATACTGCTTCAAAGATAAATTATATCAGCTAGCCATTTATTTTAAAAGCGTTTGCTTCTCTATATAGCTTTAATGTAGTAATCTACTTTTAAGGGTGCTTAACTTTATCTTAAATGAATAGCTTGTTGTTTGTGCAACTATAATGTTAAGAGTTTGTTAACTCCTGGTAAAATCAGCAGTCAGCTTTGTATTATTGCAGTTAGAATGGAAGTAAAACTCTGAAAGAACAATAACATACAATACATCACAACAGCCAGAATCTGAAGTTTTACTTTTGGTTGTTTTATTCATGTTTACTTTTTTCTACAGGCAATAGAAATCCTTCAGCATTAATAAAATATGAGCTCTGCGCCCCATCTACCTTTAAAAACTACCTGAGACTTTCCAGATGTGAAGGTCCAAATCCAGATACAAATTAACCCGACTCAACGCTACTACAGTGTTACAGTAATAATGTCATTTTTAGTTACATTTGCTCAAGCACACAGTTTTAGCATCCTGTGCTTCTGCCAGAGAGGATAAGCTAACGCTCCGCCGCTAATCCCTGAACACTGTGACCAGCAATGTTAGGAAAAAGACACAGATGTCGGGGTGCAGGGGAACATGAAAGCGAAATCCTCAGACATTTATTTTAATAAAGGTCTCAAAGCGAAGTGCTGAAGCCTAGTCGTGTAATTCCTGACATTTTGAGTCAATGCGATATCTCATTGTTCCTTGCCTTCGCCTGGTGAGACTAGAGCGGGATTAATTGGAGATGTATTTGGGGATGTGCGTCAAAAATGATATAATAGAAATAAACCGGTTCCAAAGTGCTAGAACAGTCGGCCATTAAGAATCAAGCAAAGCCACCTTTAGCTGAATTTCTTTGTATATTTAAATGAGTATACTTTGATTTATTTTGATCTAGTCCAGCAGTTGTAGTAAAAGCCTGTTCCCGAAGACCAATATTGAACACAACAGTATAAATATAAACGTGTGTCAGTATACTGTAACATTGGACCAATTAAAAAAAATAATCAAAACTAAAAATACCAAACTGGTTCCAAGATCAAAATGCATGTATTTATCCACTCTGTCTTTATATTTGGCAGACACTTTTATCCAAAACTTTACATTTTATATATGTATTCCCTTGGGAATCAAACCCATGACTTTGGCATTGCTAGTACCATACACTGCAGTTGAGATACAGGAGATTTATCCAAAACTCCAAACAGAAAAATTGTTTGTGCTTGAATATTTCAACATCTACTGCTTTTCTGTACTCTTTGCTGTCAAATAAAGGAGACACAAGGAAAAAGTAGGATCCAAGTTTATTAAACAAAACAAGAAAGAAACCAAAGACAAAAACACTCCAACAAACAAACAGGAGCACAACAAGTAGTTTTTAAAATCTTCAAAATAAAAGTCCCAGACAAACATATATAGGCCTATACTGTAAAAATGCTGGGTTGTTTTAAGCCATGTTTGGGTCAGATTTGGACAAACCCAAGATTGATTTAACCAAAAGGTTGGGTTTGTCCATATTTGACTCAAAACAACTTAGCTTTTTCAGAATGCAATATTCCCAAAGCAGCTTTATGCAAAAGTTAAATTGAAATTCTTCAGTATTATTTAGCCCAACATCTATGTTACATTCTCAATCTTACAGTACAAATCCAGCTTTAATGAATGCAGAAACAAGAATGATTAATTTATTCATTCTCACTTCAGTTCCCGCTTAGTGATTCAGTGGCGTCAGGACTATGCGCTTTAAGTGATTAATTATTTTTAAATGATTCATATTTTTTTCTAAGCAGGCATATCAAAAACACCTAAAATTAAAAACATTGTCTGAAATCTTTAATAATGAATCACACAGAATAATCATTTATATATGATCATTTCTATGGACCTGTTTGACCTGATGCAATGCTATATAAAGATGAAGTGTTCTTTATGCAATAACAGTTCAGAGATAACAGATTGCAATTGTACCCTGTTATGGTAATACTGTATCTTAAGCTGTTGTTTTACAAACAACATCATATAAATTGTACATCATTTATGTGACACTGTATTTAAATCTCCACACCTACATGTTTACATGTAATCAACCAGTCAAACTTAATAGATCCCGATACAGTAGCAGCTCCTACTAACACAGGACGACATAATCCCAGTAAACTACCACAAATGACTTGATAGCTCCCTGGATGAATCAAAAATATTCTTCTCTTTAACTTGTTACACATGCAAACATATGCAGACACACAGTCAAAAAAGTCCCCAGTTGATTCACACTGTTTTATGTGTAAAGCTGGAAAGCACTACTTAATCACCATCTCTGTTCAGCAGAAAAAGTAGTCATGCAGAAAAAATACAGACACTTGGATGGAGAGATGAGAGCCCATGGGAGTCTGACTGCAACAGTGGCAAAAGCAGTAGTTGAAAGGAAGGAAAGTAAGATTAATGATGGGAGAAGAGGACTCACGCTGATCTCTGATCAGGTTGTGGAGCTTTTTACGTGCCTCACAGAAACAGCGAAGCGGTTACATTCTGTACACATCGTTCATTCTCCTTTCCAAGGTTCAGCAGAACAGAGGAAAAACCCTGAAGGCTACTTGTGAATTTTTGTACATTTTGTATTTTGTCACTTGTATTAGTTAGCCAGATGCACAGGAAGATAAACAGTCTCAGGAGACAATATGGCGACCCCAAAACATACACTCTTGAGTCACACTTGTTTAATGTATGAACTTCATCATATAAATGATGCTAGACCTTTTCTCAGACCTAACAGTATACCTTTATAAAAAAAAACCTTATTTAAATCTTAACCGGTCCAATTACAAACCAACAGACAATTGTTTAACAGTATCACTACTGTATATCTTATATATACCATGTATTAATAATACCTATTCTATATATTGTGTTCTATACATTTCATTTTTTTGTTGGTTTTCTATTATTCCTTTTGTCTCTATTGCCTGTACTAATCTATTTACTGTAAAACTGCTTTGCAACATTGCAAAATTGTGATATACAGAAGATTGTGAAAAGCAATACTTTGAAATGAAATATACAGAATCAAATTCATATTTTTACACATACAATAAACCAGTGAATGACGGTATAGTGCAATAGTTCCTGTAGTTCAGTTTGTAAAAGCATGTTGTTAGCAATGCCAAGATCACGGGTTTGATCCCAGAGATTGCACATACAAAAATATAGTATAATGCACTGTAAGTCATTTTGGATGAAAGCGTAAACGTCAATCAAACAAACACCTTTTAAATATGTCCACATACAGTATTTCCCACAGAAAGTTCTTCTTAGGTGTAACAATCATTACAACAGACAGACACACGGTGGAAACGATAGAGTCTGTCAGAGAGAACTTTAAAGTGATAACCGCTTATTGTCTTTCACAGTAATAGGCGAGAATGAGAGTATGTGTGGGCAGTTCTTCTTTTTTGATTGTATACAATGCTGCCACATTTTCCCTCATGGTCAGATCAAGATGCCCATCACAGTTTTTCCAAGCCAAAATGCTCAATCTACCCAGAGGCGAGCAACTGATGCCCAGTCCCTAAAGATCCTGAAGAGAACTGCAAACTCTCTGCAAATTTTATAGTCAAAGTGTTTAAAGTTTTCTGTATGCTGATGAAAGATATTGGTGCTGAAGTTCTAAAAAGAACTTGTGCCATATTTCACCAAACAGATATCAATTCAGGCATCAATTCGGTCCAAAACGATCTTAAAAAGTTCTCTGGTACTCCTGCACATCTTTTTGAAAGTTGCTTAGCTGGTGCAACTTCCAACAGTGTATTCTTAGATATCCCACATTTCTGGTTTATGGAAATAGCACAAATTGTTTTCCAAACTCATTTTCAAAGAAATAAGCAGATAAGAAATAATTATGCTTTGTTTGGTTGTTTCTGAAGCTCACTAACTTAGTTGTTTTGGATCATTAGACATGATATTTTAGTGCTTTGGAATCCTCTTTTGAAACCAGTTTTATAAAAAAAAATCGCTACTATTTACAGGTTAGGTGATTTTTTCTCATCCCAGATTTGTCTCTAGAGACAACTAAAGTTAAGCTATTTAAAAGCTGATTTCCCCAAAAGGGGAAACAGTTTGACTTTGTGGTGTTATCAAAATGTACCAACCTTCAGACATGATGAAATTACTTATGTCCAGTAAAACTTTATTTGTAATACCTGTTTTCATTGGTTCATCGTTGATTTGTCCTATAATGCATTAGCTAGATAACAACATTAAGAGCTGTTCAACACTGCCAAATGTCCATCATGAATCAAGAGTCTGACCTTAAAAAGCACAACATAGACCACTCGGTGCCCAGGGACGGACACACAGCTTCTTACGTCTTTGTTTCAGGACACGTTCACCTCCAGCTGAGCGACAGCGGCCGGGACCGCACTGCTGAGGGAAACTTCAGACTTTAATGGGATTACTCAGACACGCGCTAATCGAGTGAGCGCAGGTGGAGAATTAAAAAGATCACAGCCTTCTGACGCGCTGAGAGACACGCTTAAAGTGGAGGCTAAGTTACACGACCTCCATCAAAACTCTTCTTTATCTGTGAAAAATCATTAGTGAAAACATTTCTAGAGTTCCATCTAAACATGTGAAGCTACAATTATGCTTTTATAAATTGTTGTGTTTAATATGGTGGAAATCAAACTCTAACAAATATTTGTGATCATCCATTTTGTACTTCACTATGCGAGATGTGCTTTTAGAAGTGTTGCCTATTCATCTGTTTGTCTTTTAGGGTTCTTTATATCATGTAGGAATGTTTTATTTTTGATTGTGAGGCTGTCTGTGAAAAAGGATCGCAAATAAATTTACAAAGTGACGGGCAATCAAGCCATCAGGATGTCTCAGCACAAAAGGTTTGTGTCGTAATCGCGGCGCTCGATTCCGTGGCGGTTTACCTAAACCTTACTAAAATTGCAGCAAAAAATTTATCATTTTAAATGAGAAGCGAGTCATTTGAGTTTCTGCGTTTTCTCCCGAGACTGTAGATTTCAAATGATAGTTATCTTCAGAGACCGCCCCCAAATGACAATTTTCTGTCACCGGTGTACGTTCAGCAATATCCTGCAAATGACAACCAAACTACTCATATGCGACCTTATTAACATGCAGAAAAACCATGTTACTACTTAAAGTTCACCGAGTCATCAGGATGAGGGTGCTATCAGCCATTTTACAAAGACTTCCTTTATCCATACTAATTAAATTTAGCCATCTCTGCTGAGATTTGCTCAAGTCCCTTGCTTGCCTATGAGAGCATGTTAAAATTACCTAGTATTATGAATGTCTCCACCGTTGGGAAATTAACAGATGTTACCCTTCGCCTCCCCGTGTGACATTATTTCTACTCAAATAAAAAAACACTAACAACCAGTTTCCCATATTTTACACTGCGGATAACACACAGTGTCGCAATATTCTCCGTCCTGAGAATTATGGCATTGTCTGCTGATCTGACAGTCTCTCTAGGTCTTACAAAGATGAAGGAGGAAAGGTGTGTAGATTAATCTTACTCAAACAGTGTGGAAACTCAAACCGGACGGTTGCTGATGATTCACAGACTCCAATCAGAGTTCGATGAGGCAGTCTGGAGTTGAGGATGATAACATCGTCTGGAGTTAAAAAGAAAAGAACAAATAAAGTGTGAACAAGTAAGTGGATGAAGAGGTCTATTTAATGCCACTACTTAATGACTTAAACTAAACACTATTAAAGTTAAATTGGACCACACATTCACTCGCAAGTTCATTATCCTCATGTTGCTTCAGGATGGTGTAACATTATCTACTGCATTTTCTACATTAGCGCTTCTCAACTGGTTTTGCTTCGGAACTCACATTTTTTCATGTCCTTAAAATGTCCCCAAAACTAATATTTATTGTTTGTGATATTATGCTAAACGGCTCATGAATTTTAATATTTCTGCACATAAAACACATCGGGTCATCCCAAAGCACACAGAGCTGTTTTTAATGCTCTCTAAACTGTATTTTCTTTAACCTTAAAGCTTTGCTTAAAGTTTTTTGAGAATAATGAGACATCACAAAACTTATTTTCTTCTGTGCATGACCCTGTCAGAAGACATTGTGACCCACTTTTAGGTCCCAAACCAACAGTTAAGAATCCCTGTTCTGTGTTTAGCTAAAGCTTGTGATTTAAAGAAGACATTAATGGTGTGCATATAAAATGGGGTTATTTGGAAGGACGATTTCTATTCTGCAGAAAAGAAAGAGATTTAAAAAAAATACAGTGTACTCAGATTTGTCAAACAAAAAATACAAAAGCTGCAATCAAAAGTTAGAGATGTTAATGTAAACTTAAAAATTGTTATCAAATTTCCAAGAATGATCTGAGCTTTGCTATCCAATTTAACTTCACAGCTCTTTACTGTACCTCCTGATGACAATATAACTGAGAACTCCACTACAATCCTAAACCATAACATTTTAGAGTAAAGAGAAAGCAAAAAGCAAAAAAGATATTCTTTTTGTGGAAAGGTGAATGACAGAGATGCAAGAAGACAAAAAAGGAATAAAACAGATTTGTAAAGGGCACCATTTCCAAATCTATCGGACTCCCTACCAGGCTCGGATTGAGGGATTAGAACGCATTACTTAGCCTGCTTTTGTGTAGTCAAATCCTGGGTGGAAAGAAACCCAGCGAGGCTTCTGCTGACAAGAAATAAAAAACTATCTGGCCTATCTTTTCTCTTTCAAGCTCCTCATCTCTCCTCCTCTTCTTCACTGTCATGATCTGCCTTTAACACTCACACATGCAGTCTACAGAATATGACCCCAGATCCCACCCGTCGTGAAATTTTTTAGCCACACGGCTTTGCAGGCAAACAAGCAAGTGTGAAGAGGAAAATGGGAGGAAATGGGAACTAAGGATAAAAGAGACGATAGAAGGAGAAAGACCTCAGCCGGTGACCACTTGACAGAGTTGGACTGGATATTTTTACAAAGCAGGCGGTTATTTTTGTAATGTAATTTGTGTCTGTGTCAAATGCTGCACCTAAAAACTGAATTTGTGTGTGTTGTATTTTATGCAAGTATTTCTATAAAGATAATAAAATGATAAAGTAAGAAAATGAGAACATAACTTCTTGGAGGATGATCATCATATAACACTGAGTAAATAAATTGAAGTGATCACGGTAATTTTTTGTAATTCTTAAATTCTTATGTTCATGTAATTTTAATATTGTAATATAAGAAAACATATTCTTCATCTTTGAACATTATGAGGGTAGTATTTTATCCAGTATAGTGTATTGAGACATATTGATTATGTAAAATGAATTGTGATTGGAGATCTCGGCTGTTCTCATTTCTGGCTCATTATGACTTTGATTTATAACTTCTATATTTATGAGCCTCTATATTATGCATTACATGCCTCTATGATGATGAACCTGCTCCACTGGCACAGTATATTATAGATCTTCACAACGGTGACAGGCCCTAGTTTCTTTTTATGCGTTTCTTTAATGGCTGATTGACGTTCTGGCCAATTTCTGCTGTGAGAATGGCAGATTTCCTCCAACTTGCAGTGATTTACTGTACGGGATACACCAATAGCCACCTGTGTCATAAAACACACTCATTATTTTTAAAGTTGTCGGGTTATGTGCAACCATTACAGGGTGTACTGACATAAAATACCTGCAAAGAAAACTGTCCAGAAGTACAAGATTTTTTAACGCTACCCTGCTAAAACATGAATAACTTACAGCATGCTTGTCTTTTCAGTAGGAAACACTGCAATAAAATATCATTCATATATAAACATAAAGCACTGTCCATTACATAGTAGTATTTCCAAATATAACTGGTTGTTTATGGTGGGTTTCCTGATATGCTGTTACAGCCAAACCACTGTCAAATCAACCAAACCACAATAAATTTGTGAAAAAAATCCCCTTAGGAAAATATGTTGTGTTTTTGGCTGCCACGAATGAATCACATCGACACATGCAAACAAGTGTGAAAACTTCTGTTTTGTTAAGTGTCAGAATGATAATCATTTCTTTTTGCAAGAGCATAACAGTCATCCTTAATGATATATCTGTACATGCTAACAGGCCTGTGCTATCAATGGTTTGATGCATACAGAGTAAAATTAAGCTTTGGATGCTTTTAGCATGTCTTTGGTGTTATCTAATGAGTCCAAATCTTGTTTTATCTTTCACCTCTGAAACTCTACTGCAGAGTCTGAATAACTATTTTTTATGTATTTTACTCTATTTTGTTCTTTCAGGCCTTTACAAGAAATATAAAACAAAATACAAAAATAAAAAACTTTCATTCATGCCAAAATAATTTCTGTCACTAGTTTTGGGTGCAAAGACTGTAGATATTTTTAGTACAGTGTTTCATCCGCTGACATTTAAGAACTGTTAATGGTTCAGAACATCATGAACATCATTCACTTCCTGTGATTTTTAAAAAGTGTGGGCTACTAAAATAGGGTTATAAATGTACATTTAGAAATATGCTGAAAGGTCTGTGAGACAAAGCGTTTCATTAGTCTTCATCAGTTATGTTTAATATTAAGTTAAAGCAAAACCTGGTCACTTCACTGCCTCCTTGTGTCTTCTATGCATAATTCATCAATGTGCATGCTTGCCAAATTACAAAGTCTCAGGTCTTCAGGACACATACAGTGTGAAGCGCAGACACACTCTTTTCCACCGTTTTGGATTTTTGCATCTTACTGTTTGTCCCGTTAATGAGGCCCATCTACAAGTGTGATACTCCTGCCATGAGCCTGGCACAGAACTTTCATCCTGCAAATTAACTTTCAAATATATGTGGTAAAATTACAGCGCTAGCATACACTTGAATCGAAGTTGTCACCATTTATGCCATTTTATTCATTGCTGCACCACCAGATTCCCATTCACCATCACTCGGGCTGTGCACAGACTTGACTGTGTCTAATCTATTTAAACGCACTGCCATTGGTTCTCATGCCAGGATGGATTTCTGTGCGCAACTATCCATAAACATGATATGAGGTTTGCGTGCTATTGTACCCTTCCTATCATCTAATCTTTTTCTACACCTTTATCTTCCCCATCTCTGGGCGTATCATCCTCTGTAACTCTCTTCCTCCAGCTGTGTTTTCTTCAAGGTCACTGCTGATATCACCCCCCCTCCTTTACTGTAATGCAATCTTTCTGTCATCTGCTGGATGTGTTCCTCTCTCTCTCTGTCGACAAATCACACTCATATTCCTCACAAACTGGTTTGAGATGCAAATCCTATTTAAATCTGTCACTCGCTGGCAAGCGCACCAGAGGCTAGGGAAACGAAGAGGGACCCGTGTCAAGAGATCACAGCAATATGCAAAACGGGGACAAATTTATGTTATGAAACACCCTTGCCAGGATATGCTCTACGGCTTATAGCACAGCACTCAGGGATGGACCTCTGCAATGCAGCTTGTGTCTGATAATTAAATGATCAATGATAAGCTTCTATCCCACGTGCATTCACAATACAAGACACCAACAACGAGTTCCTTTCAGTGTGTTAGAATAATAAAATCTTAACGCTTCTTTATAAAGCATGCATGGCATAGAAATACACTGGCACCTCAATAATCTCACCTTGTGTGTGGTTTGATACTTGTGACGTGTCAAGCGCCGCCTTTTCAGGTGACTGTGTTCTGGCTCTCAGGGCTTCACAAATGTATAAGGCAAAAGAGATGGGCAGTACTTTAATTATTATTTCAATTACAAATTGAATTACTTTTGCATAATTTGTGATTTGTACAAAATATAGCCGTCCAAAAGGAAGTCAGACCCCACTCTGACCAAAAGGAAGATTCTCTGATAGCTTTTGTGGTTCAGGGTACGAGCGATGATCAATTTCAATTACAAATTTAATTACTATTGTATATTTTGTGATTTGTATGTTACTAAACCAAAACTAATCAGATGTCATCTGATTTTATTTCAAGTAATTTGAATTTAAAATACTTAATAAAATATTTTTTCTTCTAAACCTTTTTATTCTAAACAATATAATATAAAAGAGGTAGAATATGTATAATAAGAAAAAACGAATACTTGTTTAAAAGTAAAACAAGAACATACATCACACAACTTGATAGGACTAATCAGATTTTGGCTAGACGCACGTAAGTCACGTGACACTTCCTGCTATTGGTTGGATTCACCGTGTTGGTTGTTCTGTGAACTGGAATATAAACAAGGACACAAGCTGCTTTGGTGTTCAATACAAGTATGTATTAAATCATACTATCAGATGTTACTTACCGTATGTCTTTATAGCACAGAAGATTAGTGCGATGAGCAAATAGCAGTGCTGTTAGAACGTCCCCATTTTTGACTTTAGCTTGCAAGCTAACCTTAGCTATTTAAGCTACTTTTGTTTCTGGTAACAAGATTAAATTTGACCATTTTAGTAGGCGGTATTCATTGTTGTCAGTGAAATCGCTTCAGCTATCCTCTTGAGCAGGACTGACAAGACAGGTGTCTTTAATTTGATCACTAATGCGCAGACTCGTCAAGCTATGACATCAAAGTACCGCGGAAGCTGCGCTGCTCTGCGTGTTCTCATATCGATCTCGCGATACTTGTAATATCAATGGGTCTGTCGTCCGTGGTCTTCCCACTGAATTAGGCTACTTTTATACTGTTGTTTTTATTCGTAGGTAAAGTGGATAGATTATGTTTATTAGCTGTCATTATTAAGATTAAGTTATTGATAAAACATCGTTTATGATTGTTATTGTAATGTACAGTAGGTTTTAAGAAGAAATTGGATGTATGCATATCAGTGACTGTATGTTATATACATACATTATATTAGTGATGCTGATCAGAATCAACAAATCATTCACCCAAATATTTCACCTTCCTTCCACAGTCTTAATGTTTTAATAAAGCTTCGCTACCTCATCCTGGCACCTAGACAAGGAGTTAAAGTTAATGTAAGCCACTTTGGTGAATTATGTTTGTCGTTCATAGTTTTTATTTCTTAGGTGTGTCAACTTAGTTCATACCAAACAGAGTCAAATAAAGATCTGTAATCAGAGGATTTTTGTGAATATACATTGAATTAATTCTTTATATGTCTTAATGGAGGTGGATCCCACCCCAGTCAGATCCATCAAACCTTTACTTCTGACATGAGCCAGTAAATTACACTTTCTTTCCAAATAAAGGTCTGATCATCGCTGTCAAGATAAGAGGCGCTGATGAAATTCACTTGCAAAGCCGTGAAACCTCAAACCCAATAAACTGGGGACTCGCGCTTTTAACGGAATAAGAGTATGAAATAAAGGAATGCCGTCAGATCGATAACCCCATCCTGCCGGTTCTCTGTTCTCACCCTGTTCTGCTCTCTGCTTTCCCTCAGAAACATTTGGAGAGATGATAGCATGCAAGATTGTAAGAGAGCGGAGAGGCGGTCATATGGGACCCGGTCTGCTCCACTTTTGTTGATTGAGGGCTTGGAACAGGGTCCAAGGGGGAACGCGGACACGCCCTACCCACACTGGAGCATACGATCCCAGCCGGAACAGCTGCGGAAGGAGTCTGTCGAGAGTCTGTAGCAGCGCCCGCATGGAGTTGCGGGTTAATGTGGCGTCTCGTGGCAAGAGGGGGCAGGGGATGTAATTATGGTCAGGCTGAATGCTTACATTAATGAAGTTTTAGAGCTCCACATTTCCTTGGGCATCGCTAATGAGCCTTGCGCATAATTAGCGGCTTGCCTGATGAAGTTGTTAGGCCGGAGACAGCTCTCTCCCCAGCCGTCCGTGACACGCTCTACAGCGCCGCTGTTTGGAGAACAAAGGAAGTCAGACCCCACGCTGATCAAAAGGAAGATTCTCTGATAGCTTTTGTGGTTCAGGGTATGAGCGATGATCTATACCAAATTCTGCCCTCGAGCGCGATGTTCCACGTCTTACAGATCTCTGTCTTTTGTAGTTCACTTTTATTATTCTGTCCTTGGACGTTCATTCAGCCTGTCAAATACAGCATCAAAGCATGTTATATAATTGCTGGAGGTCTTAAAATTCTGGTAGTGTGTTAACTTTTCTTATGCAGTAAGTGATGTATACAGTCATTCAATCAGTAAGTGAAATCTAATCACAGGAGAGCCTTTTAAGATGCACATGAATACCAGGTGTAAACAGGGCCGTATGAATGTTATAGACAGACTGCCAAAACTGGGACAGTGTGTACTACCTTACCTTTGCTGTCAACCCGCCGCCTCTGGGGTTCACAGGTAACATGAACGCACGCACACACCCATTTCCCAATATCACGCTCAGTCAGTCGTGACATGGATTAACACTTTTCTCTCACACCTCTCTCCCACTTCGTTTCAGTTTTTTGTCACATAGAAACTGAGATCTTAGGCACAATTCAGTCGAGACCATCAAACGCTCTCTCATCACAAACCCTTATTTCCATCACTGATTGTGAAATTCAGGAACAAATTTAAACAGACATGGCATGGAATTTCGAAAATGACTCTAGTTACAGTAAATTGAGAATTGCAAGCTGCAGGTGCAAATTATGTTTTATTTTTAATGTTTGCTTATCAAAGGCATTAAATAAATGTAGATTTTTTTCACAACTTGTAAATGAACACTTTACGGTATAAATATATCTTTTTTGTATACGAACAAACATTTTAAATTAATTACAATAATTATAATATGAATATTCAATATTATAATTTAATATAATAAATTCAATTATAACATTTATAAACAAAATTACATATTTATTTAGAAAAAAGTATCTCTATGAACAGCAACGTGTGTCTTTGATGGATTTGTTCTTGAAAAATCTTGGTTAAAACACCCGTTTCATACCTCATACCTTATTTTCTCTTACAGGCCCTCCAGCGTTCCAGTGGAACCTGCTGCTAGAGCCACTGGCTGAAGGGATATTTTGTTTTTATTGAAGGCGTCTGGAAAGCTGTAAAGGATGTGTGGCAACCGGCTTGACCTTTCCTGTAGCATTTCACGTCAATCATAGTTGCCTTTCAGAGTCAAGAGTAAAGAAAGACGGAGGCCTTGAGGGTAAATTGACCTTGTGTCAGGTCTACAGGTTTAGTGGGACCACCGAGGTGAAACCCCCATGGACATCTTAAGCCGTGAGTGAGTCTAGATGTGTTGGTGGTGGTAGTCCTGACAGCGCACAAACGCGCATTTCAACCCACGGGAGTTTGCGATCGATATGGTGTAATTGCTGTCCATGTGCTGCCCTGGCCATGAATCAAAGAACGCATGAAGACTACGGCGGATGCATGAAGAAATGGTATGTGTGTGCGTACATTTTCATGGACTTCCGTCTGTATACCTCTGGCTATAATCCTTCCCTCTTCTTTCAGATACACACCTCCAGAAACACTGATGCACTAAATTGCTGTTTTGGCAACAAAAATATTTCTCATCAGTGGTTTAGACCTTTCTAAGCAGTAATTGGTGTGATATTGTCTTTGAGCTGGTCTGTGTTCATCCCATCAGCCTCTGAACTTCGAGACGCCACTGCTGTACTCATTAAATTCATTGCGATATATAATGTCAGCCTCTTTAACACCTCGTGGAGCGTGATGACAATTTCTTCTTGTACACAATGACACAATGCAAAGAAACGAAAATATGTAGGAGTAGCTTGTTACATTTTTGGCAGCATGCAACTAATGAACGTTTAACCTTGTTGTGTATTTTTTACACATCTCGCTTTGTATTTTCACACTTCAGATCCAAATGACTGTATATACTCATAAACGGACGTTTTATATCACAAACGATTCATTAGAAAGTTTTTTTGTCACAACCTGCACTATAAATTTATTGGCAGTTTATGGAAGTTCATTAAAATAATAGCGGTGGTAGTTAATCTAATGACAAATTCACTTTCAATCCTCATGAAAAACTTTCATGCCGTGTTTTTTCCCCTCAAAATCAATGTCAGGACTCCATTAAGTTGCTTTTTAGCATGTAAATCATTGGATATTGAGGAACTATCGTTTCGTATAATAGCACAGCGACAAGCCCAGTTTTGAAAGGCGGCCAACCTGCCTCGCCTCTCAACACCACCACAAGCTCCTGGTTTCCCTGATGAAAACACAAACCTAAAACATAACAGAAAAATATTTTCAGGCCCACAACAAAACGTGGGGCTAAATAAAATCAATATTTGAATTGCCATCAGTCCAAATGATTTTTAAAGAGTTGTCCTGCCTCTTGGTGGGGCCATTCTGTTCTGTAAGTCTTGCTGTCTCTCTTTCTCTCTCATTTACCAAAGCCTCCTCTCTTTATTTATTTGCCCAGGTCTCATCCAATCGAGCAGGCCATCCCTCCATGAAAAGGGCAGACTGCCAAGCCACGCCGGCTGTGACAGAGCAATGCATTAGGACATTAAGACACCCACTCTGTTGCTGAAAATCAATCACACACTTCTGCATGCATTATGGGCAGGGAAGGGCACCCAGCAGATTGCTTACCACCTCCAGCATCTCCCCAGCCATCTCTCGCCTGATGTCCATTTCATTCTTATCATCATCCTGTTGAAGAGAGAGGTTGGTACCTTGTCTAACACTATGTCTCTTTCTCAAGTTAAAAGGCGACTTTTGGCTTTCTGAGTATTTTGGTTGGAAGGTTGTTATCTCAAGTCCAACAGGGCAGCAACAAGGTGTTTTGGCGAGATTAATTCGAAGCAGGTGCATACTGTGAGGCTGGGAATTATACAGTAAGTGCAGTTTTTAAAAAAGAAAGAAATAAACAAGAAAGAAAAATCCCTGTTGTATTTTGTGTTGGGAATATGAGCTTAGACAAGCAAGAATTTTCACGTGGATTGGGTTTATGCAGATTTGGTGCTGGTTTAGCTGGTAGACCAGGGTGTTCACAAACAAAAGTTTGCTTTTAAAAGAGCTTTTAAACTACTGCCAAATGTTTGTCGCTGATATCAGAACATCTCATGCTTAAGATCAGTATCTAAACACAAGGCTTGTGAGGTTTGGTTTTTCTAGCTTTTCTAGTTTTTCAACTATGACGAAAGAACTTTAGAAAACCTTTGAAATAACCTAAAGTTATCGAGAGCTATAACTGTCCAGAAGGCCATAAGATATGAGCATAACAATTTCTGTCCTGTTCCATATGTTCTCACCATAAGTCATTTTTCATGCTTTTTTACTTACAGGTGGTCAGGCGAAAGAGTTGCACAGATGAGTTGACGAATAAATCTTTCTGCAAGTGCAAAATGAAAGTTGATAAAATAGACTATCTAGAAGCGAAGTCATGAATTGATGCAACATCAGATGTAGATGAAAACTATTTAGATTACTGTAGGTCTGGGGTACCTTTGCGTACATCACTTTTCAAGAAATATTTGGTTCACAACTGTCAATATTTAAGCACATTTGCAATGTAAATGACTATTACATCTGCTATCTAGTTTAATTCTCAATTTGTTGTTATCTTCTCATCCCATAGAGTCTCTCCAGTAATAGGATTGGGACCCTTTGTTTTAACCTCTCTTAAAACTTTTTTTTTATACTCTCATATTTCTCATATTTTTTATGGACAGCTATGCTCATACCACATAGTGCTTATTTCATAGTGATATAATTAGCATTAATATTTAGTGTTTAGTCAAGCCATTTGGGATCAATTAACATTTTTCACACTATAGGGGAGAATATAGCTCAGGTGATATTTACGGTGCAAAAACTATTGTTGTTATTTTTATAAGCCGGTTTAATTCGTGGATCATACAGATTGGTTTAAATCAATCTGACAGCTGTACTTGATGATTTCTCCATAGAGTTTCAGACCTTTGTTTATATTTAGCAAAGATAATTAAGTATTCATATTATGCTATATTTCTTTCTTCATTTGTAATCAGATTCTTTATTGTCAACAAGTGCATGTGGAGTCTTCAGCGTGGTAAATGCTTTTGAGAGCAGGTCAAGGTATTTAGTCTCAATATCATTTGTTTTGTTCTTATGATAGTCTAAGAAGGTTTTTATTTACCAGATGCTTTTACTTTCAGTTTTTCTTTTCTAATTATAGATTCATTTCCCATAGAGAAGCTCACTTTCTCAAAGGTGGTATGGCCATGGATCACGCATTGCAGGATGTGAACTCACGACCCTCCGGGCCAGATCATGATCATTTACCAAGAAAGAGAACGCCTTCATGGTAAGACCACTACATCAAACCAATGAGACATTGCATATATGGTGTCCTGAAGAGGTATTTAGCTATGCATTTTGCATTTTCATATTGGAAAATGTATAATGTATGAAGTTTCTAAACGATAGGAGTCAGACTGTGATGTTTGCAACTGTATAACTATTAAGATTACTTTTATGTGCCCATGTAGCTTTATGCTGAATAAAGACATAATGGAAGAGGATAGAAACTATGCTTTTCTTAAAAACGGAAGTATTATCAGTTATCAGTTATATATACCTTTCAGATTTATGCAGTAGTACAAGCACTGTCTCAATTCATATATTTGATTTAAGATCCTGCAGCACTATGTGGTAAATGTTTGCAGTGTGAATCTTCATGAGCAAAAACATTTAATTCCAGGTATGTGTGACACAAAGGTGAATAAGCCAAATGACTTTGGTGGCTAGTTGTGGTAACCAAATTGTACATTTCTGTGGTTTGTTACCATAAGAGTTATTTGGTACGTGACTGGTGATCAGCTAAAAAACATCCACCTTTCAGCGAATCATCACATAAAGTAATTATTATTCAGGACCCAAGCCATCACTGACACAGTTTGTGCACTGAACCGCTGACAATAAAACTACATTTAATCTAGAGAGAGGACTCCAACAACAGAAGAGAAGTCGTCTTTGACAGAAATAGTCATTTTTATATTCATTAGTGTCACAACAATGTTTTCAGTTGAACGTTTATGACACAAACTGCCAGAGTAAATGAGATTTCTGAAACTTTACTTTTGATTCTTTCAAATGGATCTTGTGAGTGTACTCAGGCCATTAAAAGACACGTGACAGAATGTACAGATAGACCAATGAGATTAATAATGGCTTTGCTTTAAAAATTACATAGATGCATTGATGAATACACCCTACATATGCAGCTAACTTAAGAGGAAACATCTAAACTGAAATGAACCATGAAGAAAATTTACAGTTGTGTTTCATTTAGGTATCAACTTAGTCTCAGATGTTTCTCCTAAAATTGAGACGATTGTTAAATAAAAGTCAGTAAGAGTCTGGAGCTGAATGAATGAATATATGAATAAAGAAGAAGAAATCTTCAAAAATATTGAGTTTTGATTGCAGACTTGCAAATCTGATCTCAGTTTGTACATTTGCCATCTGCAAACATATGATAAGCGTGTTGGTTTACGTGAGCATGGCATGTCCGCTTTTATTCTGAGCAGCTCAACAATAAAAGGCAGTCATGACTTTAAATGATTGGTTTGCTGTTTTTCCACCAGGCGCTGGAGCCGCAGTGCTAAAGATGATGTAGTGCATGCGGTCCAAACGGAGGGAAGCAGGTGCATTCTGGACTTTAATAGATGGATAACAGTTCCTCTCCATGATGAGATTCAACTGCCACTAAAAAGGCAGCCGCCAATGGCGTACATGCCCACCCGTATATTTGAATAATGGCCCTGTGATGTAACAAGCGGGCAGCAATAAGTAGGTTTTGCGAGGAAAGCCTCCCTCATTTCAACGCTCTCGCCCACCGTCGACCAATCAATTCTTTCCACTTAGCCACGCAAAACGGGGAAATGACAGACCACCTTAACACCTGCTCGTGCAGCGAGAAACTCATAAAAAGAGCTGCTTCCCCACCGCACGGGTGTCTGTGAATCATTTGCTGTTTCTTTTGCACTTTGACGTGAAAGTTTAGGGATAAAAACTCGTCTATAACAGTACTTGAATGTTATTATTCACACAATGCAGAGGCCTAAAAATCCTAAAGCAAATGAAGGAAGATATATGATGACCTTGTTGTATTGAAGTTCTTTTAAATGAAAAGCAAAATTATATTTGTTGTACAGCGGATGTAAATCATTTCAAATATTTTTAGATAACATACTTATGATAGATTGCATTCACATTTTTGTATAGAAACCGTAATCACTTAAGCATTATGCGTTGCAGTTTTTGATATTTTTGAAGGTCTTCTTTCATAGGGTTAACGTGACAGTTGAATGAGTTGAACATAAAGATGGATGGACTTTTTTCAGTAAATAGGGCAGAAATTTTATATGAGAAAAACCTTTGCAAATTTCTAAATGAAATCCAGATGGGACTGATGAAAGTAATTGTTTTTTTTGTATGACTGAATTCAATTATCTTTAAAGCTCAACAAGTATGAAATATAACTGGTGATGTCTTTCACTCATTTATTTGTGTGTGTGTAGGATAGAAATCACATTGAATAGAATAAAACGTTAAATGTCAAATTGCCTAAATGCATTGACTATGTGAGTATTGGCTTAAACACATTTTAATCTCTTTTTTATAAAGGCCAAACATATGTTTTCACGTGTTTTCATTAAAAATTTCTTTAATACATCAGTATTGGATATGTCTGTTTGAAGTTTCAGAAATGTTTGTGTCCTAGAAAGATTGTTAATACATTAAGTATATACAGTATGTGTACTGTATGTTCTTGTCGCAAAGCATTTAAGAGCCTCAACATCACTGTTTCCTGTCGCCATTCAGAGTCGGGGAGCACGAGTAAATGGTCTTACGTGCATAATTCTGCGGCCGGAGTCGATGACAGCTATTAGGAGGAGTGTCGGGAAGAGATCAGCTGAGCATGACTTTAATCTAATTCTTTGTCAGTTCCTGTGAATGTCAGAAGGCAAAGATGATTCTCTCGGAGGACAAAATAGAAAAGGCCATCCAGAGCTGAGCCACTCAAGACGGTTGTGTGCCAGATCAATGCATTGTCCTTCACTGAATGTGTGGAATATAAATGTTACTCACTTTCAAAGGTTATATAGCCGTATATCCACCTCCTGCCATCTGCTCTCACGGCCCGTGAAGGCCGTGTTCCTACATTCATGTGAATGACTGCTTTTTAGTCATCTTTTTTTGAATTTATGCATTTTTATAACACATTATAGAATATTAAAAATACAATAACTATCAAGATAATATAGGTTTAAAGTTAATGTTTTTTAAATTGACTGAATTTTTATTAAACCCAAAATGTTTAAGTGACGTCTCAGATTTTCAATGTATTCTCAGGTTTTTAAACCGTATTGTATATACTGTACATCTTTTGTTGCCTTGCAAAATGATTAAGGTGTCATCAAACAGTAATTTAACAGTAAAACATTTTCCTCCTCTCTTCTTATTCCAGTACAGGAGTTCATAACTGGGCATTTAGCCAATGGTATCTAATAGAAAATGCTCGGGTGATGCAACAGAGACCCCTGAGCAGCTGAGCCCATCTAAAATGCTTAAAGGTCAGTCTCACTTTTAAAGACTGTATTTGAATATCTTTTGGAGGCAGCGGTGAGAGAGGAGGTGTGGGAGAGCCGAGTATAATCTCTTCTTTCATCCATCTCCTCTAGAGTCGCCTGTAAAAGAGCTGTGAGGATGTCAGGTTTTAAAGAAGCTCTCCCAGAAACATCTTTAGGTACAGTAACTCATTGCTGAACTCATATTTATTAAAGTATTATTTTATTATTATTGATATGTATTTAATTACTTTTTTAAAAGGAAAAATATAGAGAATATTTTCTTCAATACAAATTACAGTAGCAAAGCAGATTTTGTTTGTTTAATTGTTTGCTTGCTGTATGGTTTATTTATTTTATTATATTGCTTGTAAGGTGAGAACTTTATAAAAAAAATTGTTTTAGCTTGAACCAAATTAACATGCAAACTTTGTTTTTCAAACTTTTCTATGTTGTGCTTTAACACAGCACATATTGAGCATAAATATGCATCTGAACTGCAATTTTTTACATTTTAGATTTTAATCATTTTAAATATTATTTTAGTTGTAGATAAGTATTTTTTTGTTTATGTTTTCAGATATTTATTCTTTAAAGATTTGGAGGTCTCTTAAGGATTTGATTTGAAATCTAATAGCAATGACATCATTATATCATCATATTGTTAATACTGACCTGTGATTGGTTATTTTTACTCTCATTTTTCCTACCTTATACCTAACACTATTCTGCAGACATGCAAGCACTGGTATCTTCTTCAGGAAATGCAAATCTAGTTATGTTTAGATAATTAATTCACTCTTAGTAATACAGACATTTCCTGTAAAATATATTATTTTGTCTGGTCTTCATTTTTTATTTGCATTTTTATTGCATTTTAAACACACTGCTATGTTCAGTGAAATGACTGCAAAGTGGATTGAGAGAATTTCAATAAGAATAAGTTGGACAGAAGGCAAGAAATTTCACTGCAGTTCTGCTGACGTACATTATTACCTTCTCAGATCTTCGTTGCGAATATCAGACAGTCGTTGCTAGTAATGTGCCACTAGTCAGTGTCAGGTATTATACATTATAACCCATTAACCCAGAGAAGGCTTTTTAATAAAAGCTCAGGCTGCCGGCTACACTTCTCTGGGGGTCATCTGGGATCTCTCCGCGAAGCAATAATTCACCAGCGAGGCTTTATGAAGGTGTGCTTTGTAGGCAATTATTTGCCTATTAATTTTTAACTTTGTCCTCGCTGCTCAATAAATAAACAAAGGTGTCTAATGAAACAAATTGGTTCCAACAAAAATGATTGTTAATAAATCATTTAGGGCAAGCGTATGGATTATACACGCCGTGTTTTCCCGGTCTCATGAGAGCTCGCTGAAATCCACACGACGACACTCGTACCCGAAAGGGGTCTCGCAATCAATATTCAGGCGCGTGTTGTTTTGTGGCCCAGAGGAACATAAAACTTGTATGTGTAAAGTCGGCTCAGATGATCAATCAAATACTCTCCACTATTAAAAAATTCATAAGCAGGTAAAATAAATACAACAGTTTGGTAAGATCTGTGATGAGCATCTTATCTTGCCGTTAGTGATGCTGAATTGTAGCAGATGACAGTCACAATTAAAAAGTTTTTATTAAAAAGTGAATCGCAGTTTACCCTCCTCTACTGTGTCAGCAACACTGTTTGCGTTTAATCATGTGCTATGAATCGCAAGTGTGGCAAATAAAATGAACAGGGACGCTGTGAAATGTCATGCCAACCCAGTCGTCGAGGTTAATGAGCATCTTTTGGTGGAACGGTGCAAACGCCACAACGATCTCGGGGTCATCAAGACCCCTTCCCCTGACATTTCCATCTCAATGAAAGAAAAAAGCAAGAAAACCTTGCCAAGCCCAACCAAGGGAGGCTGTTAACCTTTCACAACGCTTATTGTGACCACCAAGGCCGGTCTTGTTCATTATCCTTCCCTTTTAAATTGTCAGATGATGTCCTTTTAAACTGAGGCCTCTGGTCGTAATATCACCACATGGTCAGTCGCTAATCACCGCGTGCCTCGGGTTGACAGCGGCGCGTCGCACACACTTGTAAATGGTTATGGATGGAGCCGAGTGTTACTCAATCATGTGAGAGACTGTGGTTTCAAAGCATGATGATGGAGAGGCTTTTCAAAACTTTACAATGTCTGGTGACCCTGAGGTTAGGAACATGGAGGTCCGTGGCAAGGTGCTTAGAATGAGTGACAGACTTCATAAATATAGCTGATTATATGACAGATCGGTTTGGTCCTGGATGCTGATTGGTCAGTAGTTGTGTTGGAAGACCTTTTCACCTACATAGCTGTGTATGACTTTATTGCACATGTGTACATGTCAGGGACGTAATCTTTTGTAAAAAACAGTTTGAATTGTAACTTGTTTTCTTATGTGATAAGAGAAACTTTTTATATTGTGACTATATTCACAGCTTAAAGGGTTGAGTGTGTCTTTCTGTACCAAAAAGAATGAGAAAAATAATAATTAATAAATAGAATAATATTCTTCTTTTTTTAATGTAAATCTAAAACTTTTGGTTGTTCTTTCATCATTCAAGGCTAAAACATGGACCAAAAAGCTTTACAAATGCGTTCTATTTGTTAAATGCTTTTGTGTCAGTTCACATGTCATAACTTTGCTTTTTGAAAGATTTATGTGTTTGTCATGTGTTTAAATCAAAGCAATATTTCACATTAAAGAGTTTCAGCATCTCAACATTGATCTCATTAGATCTCATTAGCGTTGACTGTACACCGACGCTTCACGCCATCTGTTCGAATCTTTGTCCGTCCATAAACAAACCTCCACCCAAATGACATCTCAGTAACACCCGAGAGAAATGACATATTGAAGCTTCTGTGACGCACACACTTTTTAATATTCTTAAATAGTTCACCACAAAATAAACATTATGTATTCATTGCAAAACTGTTTTTTTCCAAACATAAAAATAAATCCCACACAACTTTTCTGTGAATCCATACAATAGCAGAACAGAAGCGGAACAAATATTTAAGATGTTGATTAAAAGCATTTGGGTTTGGATGAATAAGTAACCAAATGTGGTTTTCTGTAAACTTTTTGGTTTAGATAAGCGGGTAAGCACGGAAGACCACGACAGACCCATGATGTGTTTTGGGCAGCTAAGAGTAATGATGATAATCTCTTACAGGTACAAGAACAATTTTTATGTATAAAATGATTCTCGACAAGATTATTAATGTTATGGTTTAGTCATGTTTTATATTGGAATTCATTTGACTTTAATTCATTCTTTTATCACAGCAAATTGAAAAGCTGAAATTTTATATGATGTGGCATATTATATAAAAGTTCATTTAGAGTAAAAAGGGTCATATCACTGTATCATAATCTAAAAGAATGACCTGGACGTGGGCGATATGATGACTTAACGTGTGTTATGATAAAAATATATCAATTTTAAAACATTGATTAATGTTAAAATACACAGCAGAATGTCAAAAACTTGCTTTATGGCTGCCTAATATTAATATTATATTATTAGTTTTACTGTTTAGGGTTTTATTTTTTTAAGTGTCACATGATTTTGCACAAATATCAGACCATCACGTTTAAAAATAAAGAAGAAAGTAATCAAATGAGATTAAATTGATATTATCTGCAAAGTGGTTATCCAGATTCACTGGTTATCCAAAAAGATATATGACCATGTGGTTATTTAATTAAGGAGCTTTTTATTTATTCATTTAATATCCAGTAAAAGCTGCTTTATTGTGCTATATATCGTTACCGTGATCTATCAGCCAGCCCTAGAATCACCAGATTTTGCTGCATTGGATCTTTCATGATCCATGTAAAAACAGATAAATACCATAAATCCAAATGTCTACGAGCGAATGTACATTTCTTTGAGATGCGTGATATGTGTAAACAAGCTGACTCCACCAGATGCATTAAGCCTTGCAAGAATGATTAAACACGAACAGAAGGGCTTGATGAAGTGCCGTTGTTTTGAAAGGGCCGTATAGTCTTTGCGTGCCCGTCATAGTGAGTTATGGACACCGGTGCATCACAGCGGCGTGACAAAAGCGGCATGTGTAACTCCCTGCTTTTATTTAATGCTCTTTTTATTACCTGCATAAATAAAAGGCATGTTTAAGAGTAGACTGTGGCGGCACATGTGGTTAAGTACATTCCCTGCAGCTCGCACGCTGTCACACAAGGGCAAAGGAACGCTGTACCGTTTAGTAATGCAAAGAAATGGTCCTAAAACACTAAAGGGCCAACATATTAATTTCTTTAATTAGAAAATCAACGAAAATAAATGTTTGAAATGACGTTTATAGACAAAAATATAATTGTGCCAAAATATTAATTACTTTAATTAGAAAACTTTTTGAAGTGGATTAGTATATTGACAATAATGAATAAAAATCAGTCAATAAGAGTTCAGTATAGATAGAAATTTCTTCTGTGTATTTTAAAAAGCTTCTCAGGTTGAGACCTCAAGAAGTTGGATGATAAAATGTCAAGAGGATGATTTTCCAAATTCTACAGTGTGACAACTTTTGAAGATGATCAAATATATCATAGTCTTCATTTATTTTGGATGCTTTTAGTCACAACATAATTCCCACAGTTACACTTACAGTTGTGTTAAAATTATATTTTATTATTTACTTTAGCATTGTTTTTTCCAGCAGTCCACCATCTTATCAGACCTAAAGTCTGTTATTTTTGGATCACAACCCACCGGTTAGGCACAATTGCTCTATAAAACTGTCGGCAGACAGCAAGAGGGAAATTCAAGGCTGAACTGATTAATATCAGCTAATTCACCTTCAGTGTCCTAATGGAACACTGTCTTACGCCGGGCATCAGGACACACACACAGCCAACTGTCCCTAAGTCTTTTTATAGCTCTGAAGACACAAGACAAGAGCTAAATGAGGAGATGAAGACAGGCCAAGAGTATCACATCTCGAATGTCACCAATCCGACCCAAAGACTCACAGAAGGTGAGTAAAGAAGTCAATGTGCTTTGGCACCATGCCTCTCTCTCTCTCTCTCTCTCTCTCTCTCTCTCTCTCTCTCTCTCTCTCTCTCTCTCTCTCTCTCTCTCTCTCTCTCTCTCTCTCTCTCTCTCTCTCTCTCTCTCTCTCTCTCTCTCTCTCTCTCTCTCTCTCTCTCTCTCTCTCTCTCTCTCTCTCTCTCTCTCTCTCTCTCTCTCTCTCTCTCTCCTCACTTTGGTAACTGAGGCCCATGTCAACCATTAATCTCAGTTGGGTGGTAATGGCGCCTCCTTGTTTTACTAGCCACAGTATGAAAAAGTAATGACTCTTGTCCCATCCGTTGTTTTGTCTTGTTGTTCAGGTTTTGTGGGTGTGTTTCTACAGAGGAAGAGAGATGCTCTGGCTCTCATACACATCTAGGATATTTTATTTACACTATTCTTACTGCACATATTTTTAAAAGATGAAAAATTATTTGAAAAATTGATAATTGTAGTTTGTTATTAATTCATAGATTTTTTCTGCATCAGACATTCTACATCAAAATGTGAACACAGAAATGCTGATCTTTATACTTTATTAATAAAAGCAACTTCTTAATCACCTCTAAACAGAGAGTCAAAATATAGATTTTTGATAGCCCAGATACCAAGATATCTTAAATATCTACAGTCTCTTTTTAATGCAGTCAGTTGGGACCCTGAACAGTAAATCCGCTATCTGCTTCAGCTGATGTATGGAGAAGAAACAAGGTGTGGCGCTAACAGGACTGATTTACACCCAGAAGTCAAAATATGACCCATGATGCTCATAATCTGTCAACAAACCACCTTCTCTCTTACAATGATCCCACACCAACTTAAACCAAGTGATGTGTCTTGCTGTCTACTCAGCTGCCTAAGAAGACAGCATCCTAAATGAAATAAAAACACGTAAGTAACTCATTTGGAATGTAGTCTGTTCATTTGTTTTTTAATACGTGGAGGTCTCTGGCATCATAAAGATGATGATTAACAATTAGTATAAAGCCAAAAGAGTAAAGAACTTGTTTTTAATATTTAAAAGGAATGTTTTATGTAAATAAATGCACTCAATTCTTCTCTGAATATTTGTTTTAAATACTTTTATTCTTGTTTTTATGATAACTTAATAGAAATGCTTTGACTTCTCTTAGTTTGCGTCCTTCATATCACACAGAACCTCTGTGAAAGGTTTTATTAAGTATATTTGCATTTTACAGATACTTTGTGTTCATTGTAATCACACTTTGATGTGTTATGTAAATAATTAATATTTTGTGATTGATAGTTGTGTCTCTGTGGATCAGCACCTGAATGAATTTTGGAAAAATTTAAATTTTATATTTGGATGAATTATTCCTTTAATTCCAGATCCAACAATTCAGCAGCCACTCAGTATCCCATAATGCATTGTTGTTCAGGGAGGCGGCACATCTTTCCTCTCACTGTTTTTCAATAAAACCTCCTGACAGGTGTGATTGAGAGCCACTCAGTGCAGGAGCAGGACCCTCAAATGTGAGGGGGGTTTAAAATATGAGCGGCCCGACAGCTCGCTGGCCAATCCAAATTAAAAAAAGTTGGAGTGCCTGGCTATACGCTGGCCACGACGGCGCGGCCGTATATTTCATTCTGGCCTGCAAAGCTGCTCTGCTCATCCTCCGTTCGCGCTTGACAGGGCTGGTAAATCTGGCCTCGTTTGGCCCGGTGTGTAAACAGTTATTCATCTGATGGCAGGAGCAGGGGACAGAGCCCAGCTCATCTCCCGCACCGCAGGCGTCTCTTAGAAGAGATTTGTGGAAAACAGAACTCATTTAGTTGTTCACATTTCAGCAAGTATTAAAGCAGTCAGGATATCATTTCCGTTGTCCAATCTTTAGGTTTTAGATTGGACAAACATGTTACTGTAGTTCCTCTGTATTCATTCAGAATCATTTTTTTAAAACCTTATAGTTATTGTTATCGTCCTTGGTGTGATATTAGAAAACAGCAACAGCTTGTCTGATTCTATGACGGGCGGTCAATAACGTTTTAAATACAGGCTTAGCAAAGTGTCAGTATGTTCATTAAGCCTTAAATCTCCCATATGGCTTGATGCGCGACCTTACAGAACGGATGACCAAACTCTGTCCTCTGTCAACCGCAATCAAACGCTACAAATCATTAGTGCTAATGATCTCTTACTGTGCATATCGATTCCATCGAGCTTGTAGCAGAGGAGCTAACAAGACAACAGCGAATGAATCTGTTTCTCTAATTATCACATGTGAAAGCTGTGGACACTGCTAACAACCGCTAAACATTCAAGTGTAAATTCATGCAAACCCAATGCGGCATTAACCACAATACACCCACGTGTTGGTTGTCTGTAAACAATGTTCAAGGTTCAGGAACTTGAGGATTTGTTAAGTAGAGCACAGCTAAACTCTTATTCTTAGTGAAAGCACAATGAACTTTCTTCTCTGTCTGGTTAAAACATTTATATTTATTCATATGGCAGGTGAAGAGCGACTACAATATTTTATGAGTTAATGTATATGTGTGATTGCTGTCGTGATGTTATTGCTTATGTTGTTATTTAATTAAATATTTCTATAATAGAATAAATCAGAATTTCATTATTTACACAATGGCACGACAACAAATAAGATCAATTCAAATAAGGTAATTAACACCCATTTTTACAATTATTAATATTATCATAATGATTAGCGTATATGATATATTTCAACTAAAAAAAGATAAAAATTAAGAAAAATCTGACATGCATGCTAATAAAATGCCAGGTTGAAACCTCTTTACATGTACCCTGAGGATCGAAACCATGATTTTTTTTTTACAGGTTTTTTACCCATCAGATTGTTTATCTGATGGATTGCTTCAGAAAGTTGTGCTACAATTTGTGTTATGTCTTATTCAAGTGTGTTCTGTAAAAAAAACATATGGCAAAAAACTCAATAAATTCAATAGAACCAAAGGATGATAAAAACACTCGTTACCATGGTAAATTCCATGCAACCTTCATCAAGGTAACATTTGCTTGACTGACAACCTTTAAACTGTCATCTTCGCTCTCTTGATTCACATGAAATAATTTAGTATTTGAGAGACAGATATTCAGAGAGAGAGAGAATTTAGGTAAAAGGTGGAGGGAGGGAGTGGGTGAAAAATGAGGAATGAGTTTTTCACTGGGAGAGAAAAAGAGATTAGATAATAGTGTAAGAAGGCAGGAAAAAGTATGAGGTGAATAGAGAGAAGTGAAGGATGAAGAAAATGAGTGTGTGTGAGAGAAATGACGAATGAATAAAAGAGCGAAAGAAGGAAAATATGGCACGTTCAAGGACAAACGAAGAGGCCTAAAATCACGAGCAGCTTATACAAATGATTTTACCTGCTGTTAGCTTTCATGAGTGTGTGTCACTTCAGGAGTCAAATGAAAAAGCTGTCATCATTTACTCATCCCTGTGTCATTCTCTTCAGGTGCGTTCGACTTCATGCAACATGTATGACATTAAAGTACAGCAAGATTTGCAAATTAAAGAAAAATTTTAAATGTCTGATTCATATTCTGGCCACTTTGTTCTAGAACAGTTTCAAGCAACAACGATATAAAAGATTATTTATATTCATACATTTTATAATTAAAGGTTTGAAATGAGGGTAAGTAAATTACATTGTATTCTTATTTTTGAGAAAACTGTGCCTTTAAACTGTAAAGTCAGAAAATTCACACAAAAGCATTTCATTTCCAGACCCAATAACCTGGCAAAAAAGCTATTTCCAATTACGCCACTCTTCAAAATACTTCTTCAGCTGTGTCTCTGCAGAATGCCATTTCAGCGTGGTATGAAAATGAATTACCACTTGCAATTTTACTCAACTATAACAAATTACATTTAATTAATTTGTGTTGCTTGTGTTTTGGCTTACGCATCCATCTGTGAGGTCAATTAGACATCAGTTTGATGCATATTTGACTGATTCTGAGAACTTTCTGTACCTTTCATGCCATTCCGCCAGCCCTAATTTTGTTGCCATGGCACTAAGCCTTCAATGCCGTAGATTTTGCAGCGTTGACATGAAAGAGCATTTTTCTGATGGCCATTTTCAGAACAGGGAAGGTAGATGATTCCTTCTATCCGAGTCCGATTCAAAACCAGCCGTGTGACTAATTCAGGTTGACTTTTATTTCTCACCTCAGAGCAGGCGTGGCTTATCATAGCAACTGAAAAATATATTTTTGGTGTTTGGTCTTTAAGATCAAAGTCAAAACAAAAACTGGGGTTTGTTGTGTTTTAATTGTAGATTAAGTGAATCATGGATTTATGGTTGTGCCCTAAAGCTATAATATATGTTGATGAATTTGTTGAGAGATAAATGGAAAAGAGAGAAGAAACAAATAAATGAGTGAAATCAAATATAAATCAGCAGCAGTGTTGAGAGTAATGAACTGTATAGCCATCAGTTCCTAAGAGTTTTGCGTCTAGAGACAGATTTGTTTTATAGACAATAAGCTTTTTAAACACCGCTTTCCCATTTAACTTTATCTACATTTTTCTTTCATTATTTTGTTTTAGTCATGACTATTTATTATACCAATGTCTTTTTGATTGCCATGCCTCTCGTTCTCTATGGACTTTTTTTTGAGCTTCAGAGGGAAAGCCCCGCCCCCTTTCGGTCCACATGTCAGGAGGCCACAGAGACTCCGCCCCTTACCTGGACCAAACCCATTCATCACTATCACTATTGGAAGTCCCTTCTCATCCTGATAACACCACAGTCTCTTTTATTTGGCCATTACCTTCCCCAATGGACACTTAATTTATTTTACATTATGCATTCATTTTATATTTAAATGGGCTGATGCTACATCCTCTGTGTCTGTCTTCACGTTCCACCACAAGAACCATGATTTAAGTTGCCAGAGATTTTAAACCCTCTTAGCAATATAGATTTAGTTCCCTGACGTACAGTATTGTCAGGTAATAGGTTTCTCCACTTAATGGTTCCTATATAAAATAGAAAGGAAAAGCATTTTTTTGGTAAATGGTGATTTATAACAGTTGAGCAGAGCCGGTGTGGTGCGTGTCTGCTCTGGGATTGGCTGATGAAGAGGTGGAGAGGGACATGGCTCACTGCGGCTGAACGGAACAGCATTACCTGAGGTCACCTTCAGTGTGGACAGGACCGGAGACAGCAGATTTTAAATTGTCTTATATAGCATATCTTATCAGTTCTGCCCCTTTACTTTAGCAAATACTTGCTTTATTGGTTTGCAGATTCCACTTGGTTGATGTTTATATAATGCCATTAAATTAACATACTATAGTCATCCATTTATCCATTTTTATGTGTAACTAGGAATTTTATGTAAGTACATAATTTACCAGCAAACAAAAGCTAAAAACTCTGTCTGGGGTAGTGTATGTGGACTCTTAATAAATATGCTACTTGATGCCACAGAAGGACCATTTTGGGCTGTGTGGTTTCATAAAGAACCTTGAACAACCTTTCGGTTTCACAAAAGCTTATTTGTAGTGAAAGAAGTTTCTAGACTATAAAATGGTAAAAAGAAATTGTTCACCTTTGGTTAAATGGTGAACCAAAAATGGGGGACCTTTTAAAGCATCTTTATTTTTAATAGTGTATCTTCTGAATTTGTAATATTATCATGTTGATAAATAATGTTTTTAATATTAGAAATTTTTGCATAGCACTTTGGGACATGCTAAATACACAATATCTATTCAAACCATTTCCTTCTTTAAAAACTCTGAATTAGATTTTTTTTATCCAACATGCAATTTTAACCCATGTACTGTAAAGCAATAATAACCCTGCAATGATTTTTCTTTGCAAAGGTCATAATTATGAAACAGAAGTTATAAACGTCAGTCAAGGATTTTCCTTACAAAAAAGTACATCTAATTGCTACATTATATCAACCATGACCTTCATGTACTTTCTTGTGATGTATACTATTTTAAAAGAGTACATCATGCAGCTCTGTGCAGCTTCTTAAAGTGTATTTTACTGTCGATTGTGTAATCAGGGTATAATGAAACTTTTAGAAAGATTGTAAAAGGAACATGCAAATCTGATCACTTTGATTTGGTGCAGTAGTTTTAAGGTTGTATGTCCTTGCTGTTCCTAAAAGGAAGCAGTTTTAAAGTACATGTTCGTGTCGAATGGCTTTGAATTCTGAGCATGTGGGATTTTCTTTTGAAAACACGTTCTTGCTTTTAGAATTTGTTTCACAAGTGAAGTAGCCATCACAAACAAAGGCGTTTATTTATGGCCTGAGCTTTAAAGAGTCTTAAATGTTTTCTTTTGTTTGTCTGTGCTTATTTTTGGAAAACTTCCTGACCTTCTATCTATGCATTTAAAGTGTCGTGCATCTTATTTGCAGTGTGGATTTTTCCAAAAATAAAATAAAAACGAAGGATTTACAGTTCTTTATAGAGGCAATTTATTGGACAGATTGATTCAGTTATGGATATGACATTTTCAGTTAAAACTTGAAATGTAAATTCTCATAGAATGTATTCAATATATTGAACCATCTGTTTATATTTTACTAAACTTCTGTTGATAAGAGTCCAGACTAAAAATCAGTCTATGCACGAGAAAAATAGAAATATGCATGTGTTATGAATATGAATGTAACAAAAAACAAAGACACGTTTTTAAGAGGCAGCATTGTGAATTTCTGTGAACACAAACCAGAAGCAATAATATCCAATAAACGGAGAAGAAATGACTCTTCAAACAACATGAAAGTTAAATCCACAAAACTCCAATTTGAACTTTTATTGGTCTTTTACAAAAGTTCCCACAGTACCGTCGGTTCTGGTGATCCCATCAGCCTCGGCTCAACTCGTCACTCTCCCCTGGTGAGTGAAGCCCGAGGTTTGTCTTTGATTTGGTGGTTTTGTGACGCTGGAGTCACCTGGGAGACGTCCCTGGGGTGGGGTGATGTCAGCGGGAAGTAATGTGTTTTTTGCCTAGGTGAAAAATGGCATTGTCTCTTTTCAATTTGGGAGCTCGGTCCCTGGCGAGGGGCTCTGTGCTGCCTGTGAGAAATGAACACCGCTGGCTGTGCGTTCGGCCTTTAGAGAACTACTGGGGCAGAGAAAGAGTTGAGAGAAGCACTGGACTGGTCACATATCTATTATAGAGTCATGCAAAAGTTTAGATATATGCACACCTGGTGTGGTAAGTTATAAATTATGCATGAAGATTTTAAAGCAGCAGTTCATCTAAAACAGTAAATTAAGCAGTCATACATCTTTAGAAGACTTAAAATATAGTGTATGAGTCATATAGACCATTATTGGGTGTATTTTGGAGTCTCAGATCAGTATCAACAGTTTTACAGCACAAAGAGCATGACATTTCTTTTAAAAGTTTTACTTTATAACTTTTTAAAAAGTTTTTATAAAATGACATAAGAGTGAATAAATAATGATAGAACATTCATCTTTGGATGAACTAATTCTGAAAAACAGTACTGCAGCATGATTTCTTTGACCAATATTGTGTCTTTTTACTGAACTTTATGCTTCTGAGACTTTCTCTCCACAGAGTTGGCGCTCGAGCTATTATTCATAGAATTTACAGAAATGTCACTTAGGCCATCTGTTTGTCTTTACATAAATTCATTCTTCTTCTGCCGCTGATGGTCGATAAATTACAGTTTACAGAAGAGTGCCAGTATGTTTGTGTTCACTGTCTTTGGGAGAGTAAATAAGTCATGAGCATTTGTCATTTATTATGCTCACAGAAAACTTCTCTCCTCAAACAAAAGTTACAGAATGAAAATACTGCCAACTGTTAAGTACTTATGCCTCATTTCAATGTGCAAACAAAAACACTCTTTTGTTCCTTTTGAGCCAAAAAGCTTTGTTGCATAAATCAATATTTATTCTACAGTGAAGTGTTGGTCTAAATGAATGATTCATTCATGTAATTAGTTAATTGATGTGAATTGTCACAAATGAACATTTACTGTGATTAAAAGTGCATCCGAACAATACTGTGGGAAAGTGACGGCGTGGAAATGAATGAAATTCAGGATTACAGGTACTTTAATGGTTTAATCAGGTTAATCAGGCATATGGTGATGACACTGTTATGAGTTCACCACACTTAAAGGGATAGTTCACCCAAAAATAAAAATGATGTCATCATTTTTTCACCCTCATGTCATTCCAACCCTGTATATGACCCTGTATGGAACACAAAAAAAGATATTTTGCAAAATGCTTCAATATGACATTATTGACCCTGGCTCACACATATTCAGACTCAACAAAACATCCATTAAAGCTCGTCCATCTATGACAAAAACATTGCATTCTTGATACTGACGTCATCAACTGATCTACTCAGAACAGTGGTGGAACATGACAGCTTGTTTACTACATTGTCCTCTAGTTTATTCTTTTATGGACATTTCTTTTGCACAAAATATTTTATTTATGGTGGAGGAGTGAACATTTTAATCTGAGCTAAAAAATTCAGCCAAATATCAGCCAATTAATCTGCCAAGACATTTTATTATTCTGTCATTTTATATTACTGCCTTGATTAATCTATTGGATAACAGATATTCTCGTGCTGATTTAAAAGACCAGCATTGCTCTTCAGTATACTATATGCTGATGTCAGTGTGCTTCTTAACATAACCAGAAAGACTTACTTTGTCAACCAGCACTAGAAGCACTTATTGCTGGTAAACATCATGGCTAGATATTGACATGAGAATATAAAACAGACAACAATCTTTAAAACACCCCATTTAAAATTCCTATAATTGAATTAAGATGATATCTCTAACCAACTGAACAAGGATATCCAACCATGTAAATTTGGTCCAAAAACTTGAAACAGTCAAAAATAGTCAAATATTTTTTTAAGATTTGAAATATAAAGTATAGAAGTGTTATTGCAAAAGCTAAAAAGCTAAGCAGAATCGACTGATGAATAAAGGTAAACTTAAAATCTAGAAAACTGTTGTGCATATAAAGTTATTATGGTATTGATGTCCGTTCAGGTAAGGAAATTCCAGATCCAGAAGAAAAGGTTCTACTGTAATCTTAAACAGTTAAGTACCCTTTACCTGGAAATAGAACAGGCCCAGAGCCTTTATCAAATTGTAAAATAGCTTTGACACCAAGAGCCCCAGGAGTCTGACCTTTCAGAGAGAAAGCGTTCCTCACCGGCCTGGCTGTGGGGCAGTCTGTGGGTCAGGGTCATCAGTCATTAGTTCATGACAGAAAAGAGAGAAGGCGTTCGATATGGCTTTCTGACTTCCTGTATGAAAGGTCATGAGTCTGTGCCTATTGGATGAAAAGATGGCATGACCAGCTGCCATCCGTCAAACCATTATGACAGTATTTATCATTGTGCACTTCCACTTACAGTAATTCTCTGAGGGCGAGTCTCTCTTTAGCTTTTAAAACGAATTCCCTTAATGCTTTCAAGTCATTCTGTAGGCTAATTATTACATGTACAGTATCAGTCTTAAGTTTAGACACAATTAACAAATGATCTTGAAAATCTTTTAATCTGAAAGTGTATATTTTAATTTTTCAAATTACTTTTGTATACAAAAATGTAATTGTGCCAACATATTAATTTCTTTAATTAGAAAAAAACTATTTTTATTTAAAAATATTTTTTACATGACTTTGAGAAGACAAAAGTTGCCAGAAAACTCATTTAGGCAGTTTTAGGAGTAAGAGATTCTCTGCTTTTAAGGCGCCACAGTACCGATACTACATTTCCCATGATCCTCTGCGGCAGCGCGACACAGCCGCGTCAATCACATGATAAAAACATCAACTGATTATCATCAAGGAATTAATATGCATCATTCGCTCCTCTACTACTTGTGTAACAGTACTATAAAGTTTTCTGTAATTTTAATTGTCTGATTAAAAGATAAAAATGAAACTGATGAAATTATCTTTCCTGGATTTATCGTTATACTGCGTCGATTGCTGATAGAAAATAAGGTTTAAAGAGTCGCTTTAAGTTAGCAGTGCACTGTGCTTACGTAATCAATGACGTCTCTGCTCATGCCATTGCATTGCATGATTCTCTATTTTCTTCGGTATTTTTACCACCCAAAACGGCTCGACTTGGATTATAATACACTGACATTGTGGATTACTTTTGTTTTGCGTTTTGGATTAAAAACCAATAATGGTTTGGATCGACATGAGAGTAAGTAAATCACTTCAGATTTCTTTCTTTAGCTTTTTTTACAACTTTGCGTTGTTGCAAAGCAGTTTTACACAAAATACATTTAAAGGGAAACAAGAAAAAATAGATGTTATTATGAAATACATTATGACAGGATCATTTTTAGACGTTATATTTTTTATTACAAAGCAGTATTGTTTTATAGTTAACAGTACAGTAAAAACCTTTGGTGAAAACTTTTATTTTTTATTGTAAACCTGATTATACTCCTCCTACAAAGCAGTATTGTTGTTTTATTAAAAAATAAAAAATGTATTTTTGCAAAAGAAGATGTACAGAAAGTAAAATTTAATGCTAAACTAAGATTCAGCAGTGGCTAAAAGACAGAAATAAGATGGTTTCCTGGAGGATAAAACAGTATTATGTCTATGCACTGAACACCTGACTCTGGTGTAGGAGCTATTACTCACTTCCTGTCTCTCCTTTCTCCTCTCCAGGCTAAAATGGAGGCTCTTGTGGGGCAGAACACTTTCCCATGGCTGTACTGCACTAACACTGAAACAGACTCTTTTATTTCCACGCTTTCAGACTCATTACATCTCAAGCTACAGAACACCCACCACTTTTCCTCTCCTCCCGTCTACCTTTCTGTTCTTTTCACCAGGCAATCTTCAGGGATGCGAGGAACTTTGAAGGTGTCTCGCAGGATAAGCTTGGTTTGGAGGGAATGGGACTGTTGGATTATCACACTTTGATCTGTGTTTCCTCTTTCTCCTGTTCCTGCAAATACACTCGCACACTCTTTCACAGTAGTTTAGAGGCTTTGCTCAGGATGTCCCCAGAAAGGGAAAGTATTGCAGTCATCTGCTTCTTTTAAAGTTCGAGGAGAAAAAAGAATGAGAAGCATGCAAGTCTTTGACATGATTGCTAGTATAGTTCTCTTTATTAATCACATTAGGATGCATTGAATAGCCTGGATTTTAGATGTATTGGCAGATCTGAGCACAGTTACAGTGTTAAGATCTGAAAGACAAAAACAACAACATATACGCTTACAGTTGCCATATTTTATAAACCCCCTCTGTCCTAACATTTTGATTATTAATTTAATAAAAATATTCTTTAAATTTAATAATGATTTAAACTATGAATAGATTTACTTTAAAACTAACTTAAACTTTAAAACACTTTTTAAAGCACTTTATCATCTAACGTTAAAAAAAGCTTATCACTGTCACTGAATTAAAATCACTTTTTTATCAACATTTTTGATTCAAATGTTTGGGGTTTATGTCAGTGGGCCAGTTCTGAGGCCTCTTTTCAATGACTAGCGTTAGTATTTGTATGCTCCAAAAGCTGTAATGAATAGACATGTAAGATTACCAGGATCTTTTTAAAGAGACTTAATCAAAGCTCTCCATTAATCGTATTGCTGTAGTGAGGATATTAAAGAGATCCCAATTGTCTTCCCTTCCTTACGTGTCAGAGTAAAGCAAGAACCTTCGTTGGCACTTAGAGGTGTCACCGTCTCCAAACAAATCCATAAACCTCTCAGGGGAGACCCGCCTTGTAACGCAAGGTAATTTCCTCACATTAGCAGTCTAATATTTAATCTAAACGCCCGGTGGAGCAGCAATCAAGAGCTTCCTTTTTCTCTCGTGTTTTCTAATGTCCTTCTCTTTCTGTTCTTCTAGAATCGCTCTGAATGTCAGCGAAGTGATTATATGTAAATGCATGCTAACAGCTTTCTTCTCTCTTTCTCTTTTCTTTCTCCCACCCTTTTCTTTGTGTCTTCTCTCTGATGCCACAGTGTCAGGGTGGGCACGGGCTATACGGAGGTGACATTTCAGGCAGACAGATTAGGCCCCACTCCAATTAATTTCTCCTCCTTTTCCTCCCTTAAATACACAATCAGGCGAAGGCGAAATGTCAGCAAAACAAACGAGCAAGTGCCACATGACTGACAATTACTGCAGAGCGGCTCAGAAATGCCAATATGTTGAAACCATCACCACCTCCTGAGATGAATGAAGGGGCAGACATCCTTGTTTAGGGCTGCGGAGCGTGGCGCTTGTGGTTTTTCCAAGCAATTATGTGGCGTTGATCTTTTTGTAGTCGATCTTTAGGATGTGCTGTGTAGAGTTTCTCTGCCAGAGAGAAGAGGCTAAACATGTCTCTGTTTTAAAAAAACATCACATTGACTTCAACGTCTCAATCTGCTGCTGTCAATGTGACTTGTCATTTCAGCACAGAGATCTGTTTTATTTCAATGCAGTCTTACAACTCTCAACTCACAAATGAATATACTCTCAAAGTATTTTTATAAGTGGCAGCATCCACTGTGAAATTGGCCAGTCTGGGTTTCTCAGTGCATTTTGTGTTTGTGTGGTTTACAAGGTTTGAAAGGGCATATTAGAACTGGGCAATGACCCACGTATGACCCATAAAATGATACAAAACATCTTGATGAAATGATCTGGAACAAATGGAGAACTTGTTTTCTATTCAGGGTGCACACTAGAGCTTGTTGCGAGACCTATAAAGTTGGGCAGCAACAACGGCTTACAGCTGAGAAAAAGCTACCTTTTTTAATTAATGGTGCAATTATGATTATTTCTTCTGCAAAGAAAGTAAACTTAGAATAAACAAACAACAAACCTAGGTAAAATGTATAATTACTTTGACAGTTTGAGCTACTTGGTAACCTGGCATTCGCTTGTCACTTCACAGACTAAATTTTATAAAATATGATTTTAAGTCACTAAAAAAAGGCCTTTTGAAATCTAATACAGGTCTGTATTTTAATAAACAAGGGAGAAAAGTGTGCATATATTAAGCGCAAAGCAATTAAAAGTTTTGGCACTGAAGTTTTTTTGTTATTTTCCTTTACTGCACATTTTGCTAAAACTGCCATGTTTTCTCAGTCTCATTTGTAGGCTTTACATCTGACAGATGCCTGCACTGCTTGGAGGTGTTTAGAAGGTGACTTTGTCACCAGAGAAGAAGAGAAGAACATCTGCAATGAAAGTCCCTCCCTGCGTGCCGGTGGAACAGAACAAACTTGCATTCAACGCGACCACAGTTTCAAGCTGTTTCTGTTGGAGAGCAATTCAACTGCAACATCAGAACAGCATCTCTGCCTGCCAGGCCATCTGTTACACCCTTTAAGCTTACAACATGCCCTGAAACCAGAGCCCGGGATGGACAAATCTCCTTAAATGAGTGCTTTAATACAGAGGTATGTGTGAAATAGGAAGTTAGAAATATATCAAGTTCAGACCGATATTATTTCCTTTGTTGTTGTGTTAATTATTCTCTTTAACTATCCTCTCTTCTCACGTTTTATTTTTGACATGATATCTTTGATATTTTCTTGTGTTGAGGGCGTCTAGCTTACAAGACTCATTGAGTAAAATAAATGGTGCGGCTCCTCGGCACACTTCTGTTTTTCAAGTTATTAAATATATGCCAAATGGCTAAATTGTGGGTATTTGTGGGTGTTAAGAAAGCCCTATGTAAATAACTAACATCAACAAGTGTGCAATCAGACATGTTTCTTTGTTAATTCTATAATTGGCTTTGACTTGTTGGGTAGGGCTGTCAAATGATTAATCACGATTAATTGCTTCAAGAATAAAAAAGAATTTTGGTGCTTACACAATATATGTCTGTGTACTATATGTACATTTTTGTATTTATAAACACATACATGTATATTTAGGAAATATTTATATATCAATGTTTATTAATTTTTATTTTTTTCGTAAATATATGCATGTATGTGTATGTGTTTATAAATACAAAATTAATATGTACAGTACATAGACATATATTATGTAAACACAAACTTTTATTCTGGATGCGACTCATTGTGATTAATCATTTGACAGCCCTATCGTTGGGTCATCCAACATTAGGGCTGTAGATAAAATGTTTCGAAGTTGATTGATAGGTGATTTAGAAAGTTGGTGGAGCATTGCTTATACACCCACATCTCTATGATATTCTGTCATTTAATGGTATTTTATATTTATTTATTTATCAGGGACTTTACTGGCAGGCTGGTTTAAGTTATGGATCTGTGTTGTTGGTGAAGCAGTGGTGAAAATTTCTAAAGTAATGTTATATATATTGAGAATGGAGAGGCTAACCTTTGTGTATAGATGATGTCGCTTACCAGCAGTGTTTTGTTACCCGTTTATCATCTGCAATGTGAAAATAGTCTAGTCACTTGGAGTCTTGGACTCTATAAAGGTTTTAAGGTCAGGTTTTTAATTTTTAGATGTTAGCAAATGTTAGCTTAATGACAATGTGTCATCATGGTGTATACGTTAAAGAAAATTCCCCAAGTACACATATCAACATTCAGCGTTTTAACATTTTAACACTTGTAATTTGGATTTATTGTTAGTCGGGATGCTACAGAAATAAAATTTCCCCCTTCAGAACAGACCTACATTAACATCTGTTTTCAGCTTTGATAACAGCCTGGCCTTTTCAAAACCCAGAAATATCATGTCACTCAAAATACATTGTTTGTGACAGACGAGGCTCCAGGATGTGACATGAAAGGTTATAAATAATTATTTCTCAAATCAGATAATATTTTAAAAACTGAAGCATCTTGGAAAGATGATGAGCTTTCCTCACTCACGTTTTGTATTTTTTTATACAGTATTTAGCTTTCATGTCCTAAAAACTTATGAAACGATGTGTTGAAGTATTTTTTTTATTATTCCATGGGGGAAAAGCTTACATGTCATTTTTTTGGCTAACTATTTAAATATAAAAAAATCTGTTGCATTACAGAGTTTAACCCTTAGGGTAACAAAATGCCTGCACTGGTAATTCTACCTCTCCGTTTTGACACATCAAGCTGTTACAGAAACCTTTAGCCCGACTGTCTTGTCACGTCTTGTTTGATGAAGCTTATTGTGTCAGTGTAATTCAGTGCCATTACAGCCCGGGCACATACAAGGACTCATCATAGACTAATTCTGTCAGACGAGAGTTTTCTCACAGTCGTTCTCTGTGAACTTAAGATCAAACAGCAAAGCCAGTAGCTGTAGTTGCTCACGTTTTCTCATTCATTTGCTTTTTTCCTCCCCTCTTCTACAACCAAAGTCCTTTGTTCTCAAGAGAAAATGATTGTCACCTATTGGAGTAGTTCTCCCATTTTCTAAAGCATCTGGAGTGTGTCGAAAGAGGAGGCGCTGTCAGAGAGAATTATGGGATACGGCTGCTATTTTTCCTGACTCTCCATGACACTAATTTGACACCTGGAGTTACATATGTTGCAAATATTCAAAAACTTTTCACAAATGATTTCTTAACTTCATTTCAGTGTGCTTCGTGACAAAAAGTCTGCCTCGTATGAGCTATTAAAGGCGAAGTATTCAGGCTGTATATCTTTCCTAATGTAATCTGTCACTTCTATCCTCAGAACGCTACGACCGGCAATAGCAATCGTAAAGACGCCTAGGTTTGCCTCGCCTTTAATGAGAATTTTTTTAAGTAATTGTCTAACAATCAGCATCACTCTCAAAGTATAAGCGAAAACATCAGATTAGACTTAATAAATCTATATAAGCATATTAGGTTTTGAAAGTGCTCTATTTACAAGTTTGATTATGTTATTGCCCGTGCCTTGCGATTGACTTCTACAATGCAAAACGCTGTTAAATGGCATTATGGGTAATGGAATTGCACTGATTAAACACGGCATAAAATTATGACGAACTCGCTGTGTGAAAATGGGATAAGGGAAAAGATGATGCTCAGCCCGTATGGGATTTGTTTAGTCGCCTGAGTTGGAACTGCATTTATGACCACCCATTCCATTTGTTTTGAGCAGATAACGATGCGCCTGTAGTTCATTTAGGAGATGCGGAGAGATTTAATTTACCTTATGGGATAGTGAAAGCAATTAAACTGGGAAACATTTTATGCTGCAATTACTATAATTCCACATTATTGCTCACACAAATTGGCAGATATTATATCAACGTTCATTTGTGCACTGTAATGGGAGTCTTTGCTTATATTGACTTTCCATCCGTTTAAGGCGACTAAAAAAGTTACCTGTGGGAGCATTACTTTTCTTTTTCTACGAGATGTGTTGACCAGAATAGATGCCCTTTCTTTCTTAACATATTAAAAGAGAAGGTTGGGGTGGGACAAATCAATGTTTTTTTAAACCTGATTTTATATAGTTTACCACAACTATGATTTGCTATTGCAAGTCAGAGGCAGATGGTATTGGAAAGGCACCTTATTATAGAGTTATTTCCTAACGTGTAAATCTGTTTTTTTTAGTTTATTTTTGACAACTTTTAGAAGTACACTAGCATATAGATTAACTGAAAGCTGATGGAAAAGCCACTAAACCCCGTGTTTTGATGTTATGGTTTCTTTACAGACTAAGATTGTATTTAGACAGTAAGCCGTAGAGAGAATGAGAGCAACGCTTTGTTTCTGTTTTAGGATAAATGCAAAACCTCAACGCAGGAATTAGACTGCAGACAAGAGCCGGCATATGAAAGAGGGAAGATTAATGTTTCTTTTCCTGTAAACACGTTAATGGCTGTACTCATGGGCTGATACGAGTTTACCAGCAGTGCACAGACCCTCTCAAATAGTCAATAAAACACATGCTTTCTCCACAGCCTTCAACTGGCTGATTCCCTCGCGGTATTGCGTTTATGAGAATGCACAGGAAGACATCTGGAGCTGCTATTGACAGACAAATAGAGCGACAGATGTGCTTTATTGATCACCCGAGGTCTCTCGGAGACATAAACGTGGATTCTTTTAACCACTTAAAATTGTCGTCAGAAGTTTGTCAATAGACAAATAAACAGATTCTAGCACGGTGTGGTGAGCTCTCTGAAGCTTTTGCCAGACATGTCAGTTAACTGAAATTGAATGCAGATTGTGAATTGCTCCGATGAATGACTCTTTCTAATTTAACAACCCAGTGTCCAACTGAACCCGGTAGTCTGTTGTACGTTGTAACAGTGATGGTGCTTAATTGGCATGAATGTGGCATTGTAGAGATATTGAGCGTTAAATGTGCCCTTACCGGATGAGGTGTTCTTTACTCACAGCTGGTCAAGCATTAAAAATCATTATCATAATAATTTGCAGTGTATACTTTGTGTTCTGGAAAGCTGTTTTGTGCTTGTGGTAGATGGGTTGTGTCGTGTTGTAAAACAACTTATGTGAATAGGATTTACATGATTGGGAGAATAAAGGACCAAATAAATAGATACATCTCATGTAACAGCTGTTTTAAAGGGTATTGACATGTATCCATCAAAACTACAGAATGACACATGTGCAACTGCAGGAATTATGTTATATTTTAAAACTTATATCTGTCCCTGTCTGTGAAAACCAGGCTGAAGTCTCAAAATCAAATTATGAGATAACAAGCATCACATTTTTATTTCACCTATAAGTATCACTATGATTTCAATCTTTCAATGTTAGAGATATCAAGGTTATATTTTCACAGAATGTTTTATGTAAAAAATCACTTTAAAAAATGACTTCACCTGGGTTTTTACAAGCATGGTCACATAATTTGGCATCATCCTTTGCCTGTAATTTGTAGAAATGTTCTCTTGGCATTTTATCAGCCAGCTTCTTGATATTTCACCCTAGAATGTGTTTAATTAGTATTAAAGGACTGCTTTTTCTTTAGTATTTGGGCCAAGTTATTTTAAAAACAATTATTATTAATTATTATGAAAAAAATATTTTGTTGGCACAGTTATATTTTCCTTGACATAACTACTATTAAATATTCTGACATAAGCCTTCAGACCAAGAGATCATAAAAACATTTCAGTCAAGTAACCTTAAGCCATAGGTTTTACACTGTATTATAAATGTAGGCTTAGTTTTTCAGCACCTTGGCCAGTAGCAAAGCCCGTCAGCACCATGGACAGGGTCATGTAAAGAACATAGAAACCTGTATTGTTCTTCTAAAGTTTTAAAGTGCAATCTTTATAACTGGTAAAGTGGATCAAATATCACAGAACATTCAAGTGAAGCTAGACTAGAGAGTTTTTACAACAGTGGGAATAACAACGAATCTTTCTGAGAGAAGGTTTTAAATAGGTGACAGGACCAAGTTTGTGCTTTTGAAGTTTAAAGTTTTAGACAGCACAAGGATGTCAAGCTGAAGTTAATGAGCGGGATTTAGCTGCATGCCTAAAACCTCTGAAGTAAAACTACGATTAGCTGAGAAGCACAATCAAAGCAAGCCCAAAATAACCATGTGGAGGAAGATGAATGTTTTCTATTGGACAGTTGAAGCCCGTTAATAATTCATGCATAAATAGCCCATTAGACTAGGCCTTAAAGAAATCAGATTCTTTTCCTTCTTGCAAATCTATTTAAAAGTGAGGTCAAAAGCAAGTCAAGGAATTAATGAACTAATAATTGTGCTCAGCAGGTGCATTTTGGGGCTTTGTCAGGACACGGTTACTTTGCAAATGTACCGGAAGTCCCAGAGGGAAAATGGTAATAAAATCAGAGATCATTTGAAATAGGTGTTGAATAAGTGCCCTGCTGATTGGGAGTTGCACCCAGTTAGTCAAAGGAAAGCACAAGGGCATTTTCAGGAGACTGGGAAATTACTTTTGTTCAATTAAATCTTTATGGAAATTATGTTCTACGCTATCAACCATAGCTCTTTGATGTTTGTCTGATGAATGGCATCATATGACCCATGAAATGTCAGTAAACAGTACAGGAAAAAGAGCAGTAGTGCTGGAAGCAGTAGAGTTGGTGAAGGTATGGTGTCTAAATGTAAATACATATGTGAGAGAGAGGTTTTATTCTTGTTAAGTGTGTCTCTACTCTAGGAGGCTCTTCTCTTCTGTCAAGCAGGAGAAAGCTGAAATCTTGGCACCTTCTCCATGTGCTCTCACACCATTTGGCACCATCACAGTCTAGCATCCATTTGTTCTGCCAGGGCCTTTTTAATTGTTGGCTCAAGCGATGCAGTTATCTGGATAATCTTGTTGTTTTAGAGAAAAAGCAAGAGTCATGTTGTCTTTTGGGCCTTCCGGCTGTTCGGAGGGCACGGTTGCTATGTAGAATGCTGATATGAACCGAGAATATCATTTAGGATAACCAGAGGATTGCTGCTTAGCAAAATACTTAATACTGTGATGTAAGAAAGACTATAATCGGAAAGAAACCTTATTTTAATTTCATGCGTATTTCTTTCTCAGAAGTGCTGATTGTATTACACTTGTACCTCTTGTGCCTTGCTCTGTGCATATATCAGCTTATGAGATCTAGTGGTTTTTAGACAGCACTTTAATTTTAATGTGCTGTGCGCATCAGACGGTCAGTCAGCCCGTCATCTAACTCCAGCATTGTGTCTGCCAGAGAAGTCAGGGTTCCCTATAGACCAGCCTCATGAAAAATAGAGTTACTTTGTGGACACTCTTTATTGATCTTTAGCTATAATTGTATAACTCTGTAATGAATCCGAGAAATACCCAAACTTTTAATTTACCCTGGTCCCTATTGTGTTCCTCACTCCTTTTCCTATTGACTTTCTTCTCCTACGTCTCTCTCTCTCTCCAACCATATCCAGCATCCCTTGAGTCTAAAAATAGTCTCAAATTATAGCTCTTTGGCTGGTTTAAATGAATAGCTCTAGTCAATCACTCTTCCTCCTACCACATACTTTCTTAGAACAGGTGAAGTTATTTGGGGACACAAATCGGCATTGATTTTGAATGTTAGTTTGCAAACATGTTTGACCCAGCTGCGAGAGTTTGTTGCCGTGTGCTCCGCAGACCCCGTCGGCCACAGCGAGGTGTAATTATGGTGCCTGCCCCCCGTAGAGTCACACAGATGCTCATTTCTGCTAAATGCCATTAAAAGCACGGCTGACGTACGAACGGCTATTTTAGGTAAAAGAACGCAGCGTGTGGTCGTAAAATAAGTCATCCCCGGGTGGGACGGAAGCCAGACCGTGAGCCATTAAGCTTACCTGATCAGAGAATCAGCGAGACATGGTCTGGCAGATTCATTCAAACATATTAGCCTTAGAGTCGTTCGCATTTTGGAAGTTGTCCAAGTTACCAAGTTGAAATATTACCGCTCTGGTGAACGCACAGCCATGCTGTGTGTAGGGTCGTTTGAAATCAATTAAAATTGACTTTATGGAGGGAAAGTCAACTATCAAGTGTGATTAGTAGAATTATTATGTTTGTTTTTAAAAGGACAGGTGTACGAGACCTAGAGCTGAATGATGGAGGTGTTATGGATCCAAGCCATGAAGCCAAACTACCCAATCAAGTAAGTGGAATTTTTGGAGTAGAGTTGCAACAGTAAGATGTAATCAGGGGAACGTTTGAATATTCAACCCATGGGCATGAGACCTAATTTCATCTCTGGTTGGCACCTCCTAGGAGAGGGATGTGACAAAACGGCAATGAGCAGGGAAGAAGGAATTTGCATTTTAATGTGCCTGTCGGAATCGCTTTGGTGAGGAACATTGGTAGGCAGGATCTGGCAACCCCAAGGGTCAACAGCAAACAAGCAAGGTACGCGGACCCTGAAAACGGCAACCGGAAAGTGGAGGTAGGCCGGGATGAGTTAGGAAGAACTTAGATGATGTCTAAATGATACACATAAACATTAAGATAACTTCGGTTGGGAGACGGTTTCAATTGGCTCTGTAGTTTAGGCTTCCTGTGTGTTATTTAGCCTTTTGTGGTATTTTGAATCATTCATATTGTGTTATGACAATCTAGTAGTTAAATTCAATGAGCTAAATCACATCAGAAATGCATTATAATCCAGTCTAAAGTGGTGTGCAGGTGTAGCTGATCTATTTGATGTTTTCTGGTACTTTTCAGAGGGTCAGGACCAGCTGACTGATGTGCTAAACCAGCCAAACACGTTTCAAATTTTTTTCATACGACAATAGATTTGTCATTGTTTAAGGGTATACTGCACAACACACAAACACACACTCTCCTTCTTAGAGTTGTGGGACACAGGGACGCAGACACACTGGAGGCAAGTGAGGAACTGAAGACGTCCCTAAAGACAGAGCTGAAATGATAAACGTTCAGCCGCTGCCTCCTGATCTAACCTGCACCTCCTCCTTCCCCCTTCACTCCCAAAGTCTTTTCTTCTTTACTTTGTTGTCTTCCTCTAGACCTCCCCGTCATTTAACCTTGTTAGCGTCCTCGATGTGTCTGACCTTAGTTTCTGTTATTACAGTTACATGGCTAAATCCATGTTTAATTCGATTGGACCATCATCTGCGCGCTCACACATCCCATTCCGAGTTAATAAAAGCCGTCTCGTTGTGTCGGACCCCAAACAGATTTTGCCACAAATCCAATTTCAGCCCACTATTCTGCACTCAGACTTGCGCTCCTCTGCACATTGTTTTCTTTCTCCATCCTTTCTGTGAAGTTGTGTGTCATAATTCCATTATGCCTGACATGAGACCAAAGCATGGAGACGAGAAAATAATGGTGAACTTTAGCCACGTTAAGCTTTTGTCTTGTGGTTTAGCATGGTTATTTCCACATTATTTCATCCTGTGTACGGAGGATATTATTTTGTAAAGAGGATAGACAGAGCAGCTGTCTCGTTGTAAGAGGGATGGATGTTTTGCACTGCAGGTCCTGGGTATACAGAATTAAACTGGGCAGAGATGAGGCCTTGCGTTTGCAAACTCATTTCCTCTGGAGAACGTTGGACTGCATGAGGTAGGCGAGGGATTTACTGATGTCTTTAGCACTTAGACGTCTGATATTTTCCCTCTTTCTTTTTCCACCTACAACTCCATCTCTTGTTTATGTGTCAGCGTAATGTGTTGTGGAAGCGTGACCCCGTGTCCTTGTGATGAAGTGGGTCCGTCTGCAATAACGGCATGAATAGTGGAGCAATTGTCTTAAAATTGCATCCGCCTGCATTGATGCATCTCTAAGTCTTGCTTTCAATCTGGTGCCCTCTTCATTCTTTTGTGTTTGTGTACCTGAAAAGTCATTCCTTCAGTAATTCAGCCCCTGTGAGGGATTGTTGCATAGATGCTGTTATTGATTGTAAAAAAGACATTATTGAACCATTAAATTGCTGCATAGATGATAAGAATAGTATCTTTTCATACCAGCCGTATTCTACAAAAATAAAACTACAGCAATATCACACATTTTGATAGAGTTCAGTGCAGCGTGAATAGTCTAGCCTGTTAATATAGTCGCCGTAAATTGTCTTTATTGATGTGATGTACTTTTGACTAACAGTGAGAACCTTGTGTCCATTTCTTGGCATTAAAACTTAAGCATCTGTCATGTAAAACGGGGTAAAAACTCCCGGGGCCTGTATGTAATATTTATGACTTCAGATACGATTATGAATTGCATGAATATTCCGTCTGTGTCTCTCTCTCCGAGTGAGGTAATGTAATTTACTTCTGGGACGTTGGAGAAAAAAAATACAATTTTGAAGATCGCTCTGTAATTGGGGTGGAGGAAACGAACATTCCAAGTGCAGGAAAACAAATTACCTTGTTACACAATGATTCACTGAGCAAGAATTTAAAATTGGTGTCCGTCCAGCCACCTGCCAGACAGGCTGTAATTTATATGACAATGCGAGTACCTGAGCTGTCTTTTCCATATCTAAAGGTTGGCGTCAGTAAAACTAATCACACAGAGGCATCTGTGCTGAAATACTGATATCGGACCTCTTATTGAAGTCGGTCCAGCAATCCAAATGTACCTGCCTGCTCGCAGAACTCGAAATTGCTTCTTATTCTTCACTTAAATGCTATCTTGACCGCTTTTACCCGGTTTATCTCTCTCTCTTTTTCTATTTGACTGGATGTTTACAGTTATAAATGCATTTATTCATGAGTTTGACGGAGCCGTATGGTCAGTCAGAACTCCAAACTGGCATTCAAGTACAGAGACTTCAAAGGATCTATGTTTTTCTAACTGTAAACAAACATTGATCTGTTAAAAACTTTCATTAAACACTACCACCACCTGGCATGCAACAGTGCCAGCTTAATAAAATCTACTCATTTGTCCTTCCTCTCTCTCTTTATGTGTGCACTTTGTTCCAAGTGATTACAGAAGTGATTTCTGATGCATCTTATCATATTTCTGGTCAATTTAAAATGGACATTTGAGAGTATGATGCTACCCACGTTCTCTACTCGACTCTCTTCTCCAAACTCTGTGTAATTAGCTCAGCTTGGCATTCTTGACATCCAGACGGTGGAAATGTGACATAAGCGTGTGGCAGTTCATTTAGAGTACTCTCAGCACAGACAAGCACACACTCATCCGAGATCACTGGTGTCTTTTACAAAGGTCACTACAAAATAACTAGCAAAGAACTTTAGACATAAGGAGAAACGTTGTCAGAGGTTGGGGTATTCGTGGTAGGGTGATTCTTTTATTTTGGGCACTTTTGGCCCTGTGGACTTTGAAAAAGTAAACTTTATTTAAATATACTTTGGACACTCTTACTTGTATATGTTTGCTAATTATGTCCAGCAGTGTACATTACAGGAAAACTCTGTCATTTTTATGATGTGTTTTTGACATTTGTAGCACATTTCAAATTATGTAGCATTTTGTGGTAAAAATATTTTTTTTTCTAACAGTTTTATTTCATAGCTGGCATTTTGTTTTCCTATTGCACACAATAAAATAATTTAACTTTTTCATTTAACAAAATTATAGCTTTGAAAATAAAACGCAATGAAAATATTCTGCTCATGCATGATACTATACTGGGTTTTTGTTCTTTTTTCATCTCATATTTTGTCTCTTATCAAGATTGTTCTTCACTGTTGTCTCCATGGCAACAAAGTGCTAACAATTTTTCCAATAAAAAAACACAGTCCCTGAAAATCTCCACACTCCGCCCCCTCCGGTCAGGACAGTAATTGAGCTATCCTCAAATGACTCTGATATCTCTAAAACATATTTCTGACCAACAGTTAAACCTGACAAATCCTGTGCCATAAATTGTCTCAAATTGTGCTTTTTTTCCAGGTTGCTCCAACTACTGCGCCAGCAGAGAGATTGACAAGTACATTACAACAAAACCCCTCCCACAGAGAACTTTAATGATTGATGATTGGCTCTTCTTACTGGAAGGTGGGACTTTCTTAACTGGAGCGGTCGTAATTATCATGGCACGTCCTTTGCTTTTTAAATACTGCGATGTTTAAAGGACTCGATAGCAAAGAATACTTTGAAGTGTGTGTGAAGGCTTATTCAGTTTGATTCTGCCAGACTAATCATTTCACTGTCAACACTAGTGTATTTCACTGTCAGCAATTACATGCATGATAGCCATAACAATTTCCCACTCAAGTATTTAATGGGATTCAAGCCATCAGAAATAGAGTGTTTGCTTTATCAATTTATTGCGTCGCCACCTGCGAGAAAATAGTTGGAGATGTAAAATAAAAAAAATAAAATGCTGTATCTATGACAAGTTATACAGACCTGTGGAAAATGTAATAACCTCATGTTTTTCTCCAGATTGTGTTAATGCTTCAACTCATTTGCACTCACAGCAAGTCGACGTCTACTGCGATCAATCCAGACACGTCCGCTCCATCAACGCCGTCCGCATAAGTTAATAACGTTCTCCATTCTGCTGGCCTGAGTAATGGGGAGCATTAGATGTGTTTGGGAGGGCCTGGCCGGTAACACAAACACTGGAGGGACCCGCTGCCGAGCTCCTGTATGCACCACCATCTGCTGAACGCCAGAACAGGTGCAGCGCCACGTCCTGTAGTGAGTTAATGACTGTAATCACAGGCAGGATCCAGACTGAGATTCTAATCTCCTCCACATGGCGGATATGTCTCCGCTCAGACGCAAGGGTCACTTTGTGATGTCATGATGAGTCCGCTGTGGATGATCTCACACAGAGAGATGCTTTTTCCCCTCACTTGATCTTAACGTCACAGATGCTCCGTTAAAAAAAAAAAAAAACTTTTTCCTGAGGGACTTTAAATGCTTAAGCAGGACAAATATTTTTTATTATTGCTAAGGCTCAACCAGCGCAGAAGACCATTAAATTCAAAAGGAAGGAATATTGGAAAGTAGGAAATGATAACTGGGGAATTGTTTACTTTACATAAAAAGACGCAATATAAAAGATGTAGGAAACAAACTTGTGTATGCTAATTATCAAGCTTATTTATTTCGAAGAATTTTCGTTTATACCCTTGTTGCTGCCTTGTGTATTTTCTGTTAACAAGAAAAATCAATTCAAACAAGTGCAGCATGGAAAACATTGTGTTTTGTGAAAACAGCACTTTAGAAACCCTTCAAAAAGGTTCAAGGCATTTGTGTGGTCCTTGTAATAAGTATGCTAGAAAGCAGCGTTAGATTAGAATACAAGTGGAACGGAGGAAATAACACAGTGAACGATATGTAAATAAAGCTGAATTTGGTGATGCAACAAACAATTAACAGATGTGTTTTATTAATTCATCTGATACTTTTTTAATTTGCTGAATACGCTTGAAAAAGCTTCAAATCTGTTTGTTGTTTGCATCTAATCTCATGTTTGTGCTTTGTACGTCCTTGAGAGAAATGTTTGGATGTCTTGTTTCTATTCAGAAAGCTTTTTTATTGTAACTTTTTGTTGGCAAATGTACAAAAAGGATGTTTTGAGAAATTCTTCCTCATTAAAACTACTTTAAAGTATGAAAGATGACTAGTGTCCCAAAAAGAACATTGGGTAGCGAATAATGTTAAATTGGGCTTAGACCTTGGGATGATAAAATAAAGATTTCTATCTATTACGTTTCATTAAGTTACAGCTTTATTTTAATGCACTTCAGTTTCATTTTTCATTCCTGGATTTATACCGTCCCCCTCACACACAATCTTCTCGCCCGAGCTCTCCCATCTCATTTCTGCTCCTCTTCAGATCCGTCGTCCTCCTTTTCTATTTTCTGTAATCTTGAGAAAAGTGTCAGCGTCTATCGCCAGGCACTGTTGCCACCCAACATCTGACACGGCCCCAGGAACATAGTCAATAAAGCTATCTAATTGAGTGCCACTGGCTGTTGTTTATTGACAAAATAAGACCTGGGAATTAGGTGCACGTCGGCTGCTCGCCCCAAGCAGCCACCTTTCCAGCTTCCCGACAGCTGTCCGCTTTCAATCCATCAAAAGCTCATCCCGGTCCTGCAGGTGTCAAAGGAAAGTCACCAGGCTGCGACTGAAAATAAACACTCAATTTGTGTGTATGCGAACGAGAGAGAGGACAAAGTGGAACGTTGTTGTCGTAAACTTAAACGTGAGCTACCTACAAAGGCAACACACTGTGTTGTAGGTGCACTTCCAATGCATATAATGTCCTAAACGACATCTTGTTTTAAAAAAGTTTTAATGCATATGAATTTGTTTGTGATGTAGTAGAGCGTTGCATTCGATCTTCAGGCAACACTGATACTGATAAAAAAGATGTTGAAATAAAGCCATCCGCACAATGCATAAAATTTGTGACTACTTATGTACCATTTCAGATAGGTAGCTTTCTTTAAATTTCGGATTGTTCAAATAGCTTTTTGTTCTTTTCTTTCTCTCTGTTTCATATATGTGGACTAGCTGTCGTTCTACAGTCCGCTAAGCAGCTCTACAGAATCAGACAACATGGCAACTAATTGATTAACGCCGCCACTTACAAACACAATCTCAGCATGCGGTAGGTGATAAAATTCCCACGGCTTCATCTCACAGCACCTACTAATGAGGAGACAAGCAAATCCACGGCCCTGACGAGTCGAGGCGAGATGCCACCGTTCCCTATCTGTCACCCACTTATCAGTTCTCCTTTCTTCTCTCAAATTAACTTTAGAACCAAGATAAGAGTAGAGGCTCACATCTGCATCGCCACTCTTAATTGGCACCGTTATCACCTCGGCAAAAATCTTCTCGTTTCAACTCTACGCTATAGGGTAGAGAAAGTGTGGTAAAGCCAACGCGCTGTCATTTCATCACTGTTTACCTTCTCTTTATTTCCAGGTCCATGCACGGAGGACAGTCAGAGATGACGGGAGCGATTGGGAATCGTCTGGGCGACAAGGAGAAGACGTGGTTACCATGTGAGCGCCAGTGACAGTGATGTACGAGTGAGTCGAGCTTCTGATAATTCATCACTCACAGACACAGAGAGGTCCATTAATCAAAAACAACACAGTCAAGCTGCCATCTCCACTAAAAACCATCCCGGCAGAAGCGTGGACGTCCACAGATACTTGGGTTACAAGTAGATGCTCGGTTTTGCTTAAAGAGTTTCGTAGAGATGAGAAAAGCTACTTTAGGACTCCATTCAAACCTGTGTTTTTTAGTGACCGGATCATTCCGAGTGAAAAGGGGCCTGAGGGTTTGTCGGCACAAACCTGGTGACTACTATTCTGCCAGTATATCACGCTAATCTTGTTACAGCAACATATTTACACCTGGTGTCAAGGGTTCGACATAGTCAATAAACTCAATATAAAGTGTTAGCCATTAGCACCGGGGGGCTGTGAGTTGTTTTGGCAGAAAGTCATCTTTTTCCTCCTTCCCTTAATCTTTGAAAAGAAAAGGACTGCACACTTATGACACTCGTTATTTACTCACTATTGCTCTTTTTTTTGTTAACTTCTCCTTGAGGGAGATTGTATTTAATTAGCCATGGCTTTTGTTTTCTCAGTCTGTGGCGTCTCTGCTGAGGAACCGAACGGCTTCCCTTTGAAACCGGTGAGCACATCTGCTGAATAAAGAGCGATTTGAAAAAGACGAAGAGATCGAATGAAAGACTGTAAGACGACAGGAATGTTCAGCATTCGTTTGTCAAACGTTCAGGTAATTTAAATCAACACTTAAGGTGTCTGAACATTTTTAAAATATTTTTACATATGATTACATATTAAGATGAAAAACCATGTTGAGTAGCATTAAAAGTCAATGATGGTCAGTAAAGGTGCAGGATTTGGCCATCTCATCTCTCAAATCTCTTGCTGTATTTCTGAGAATGTCTGAACAAACGTCTAATTCAGCACTGCATACTGTAAATATTAAATGTCATTACACAAGTAATTCTAATGGATATTATATATGTACAACAAGCGTCTTCTGTAATTAAATGTGATAAACGAGCAAAGCAATGTGTTCGTTTCATACTAGCATATTTTGCACCTTCAGTCCTGAATGCTGAGTGGCAGATTCTGCTGCCATATGTTCTCACAAATGTGCCGTACCACAGAGACAGAAAAGTTTCCAGAGTCATTATTACAGAAGTAGAGATGATATAAGCAGACGTGCATCTCAACACCCTGGGTATTTGAAACGTGTGGCCCTGCGAGGTTTATTTGGAGAAACTGAATTTCTTCCATATCCAGCGAAGTAAGTAAATAAGTCCAACTGGGCTTTTCAGTACAACATCACAACTCATCAACAGAACTCCAACTTTTTTCCCCATAGAGAGTGATTTAGATGCAGATGTTGCTTAAGAGATTTTAGGAGTGGCTCTATCATTATATGTTTTCTTGTTGTGAATGTCAGTGTCGGTTCCACAATTTCACTGTGTTTCTCATCGACTGGATGAGTTGGTGCCTGAATTTTTTCCAGACTCAGACATTTCTCACGGTGGTTGGGGTATGATTTGATAGGCTTTGGTCTCCAAAGACCAAAATTATACATAGAAACGGAGCACAGATGAACCGTGACGGCCGCTCACGTTCTCTGGGGCGTCTCGAGGAAAAAATCAGGAAGATTGCAGATGTTTGCTGACAAATGAAAAAGCTGTTTTCAGGCAAGTTGCCCAAGAGATACCCACCCCCGAGCTTATAATACTCTCCAATGTTTTAAAACTTCCACTTCTTCATAAAAGCATGGTTAGCACAGCTTGTATTGCAGTCTTGCCTTCGCTCACCAGCTGTCCACCCAAGCCATCTGCAAAGTAAATGGATGTTGGCGACTTCTGACTGTCCGCAGAGAGCCTCAACTATCCGCAGAGCAGCCTGGCTCATCTGTACCAACATTTAGACTTTAATAAAGATGTTCAGGCGGTCAGGCGGACTCTTCCGGGGACACGGGAAATCAAAGGAAATCTGCCTTAATCATCAGTGTTCTTCCCAAGTTGCTGAAAAATGTCTGGGTTGTTTTAGAGTTAACCTTGTTTGTGTTGTTTTAGTAGTTTTCCTGAAATAAAGAAAATGGTTGGAATTTGTCCTTTTGGTTTGGTGGGCCAAGCTGATGGATCTCAGACAACTGGATGTGGATTAAGGTTGTACACACAGGTGATTCAGGCTTTAAACCGATTCAGTCTCCTCATTTGAGTCTAAAGGGAAAAAATCAAGTTTAGATGAATAACAACAATTGTGATCATCCTATGCTTTCTTTCTTTTTTTAGATTTTCTGACTGTAAATAGTATCTGATCTACAATAGAAGACCCACAGTGATGCTTGTCTAATGCCGACCTTTAACAACAAAACTAAGAAGTAAGTTTTATTAACATTATTCAAAGAGAATTTATAATGCAATAAATACATCTGTTTGTAAGGTTAATACGTTTACATTTAGTCTTGCCTTTTCATTTTAGAGATGGGATTCATTTTATCCACATCAAATAGTCTCTGCTGCGCTTTATGTGAACAAACAGCACATTAACTTGCAACACAGCGCATACAAACTTTGCGCTGCGTGTAGAATTCAGAAGGAAAGTCTTTTAAATAGTATGCAGCTGAGACTACAACGCTGGCATTTTAAAAGAGGAGCTGGATCTGCGCTGGTGTTTGTACATGAGTTACCATACTAAGTAGGCACTGCGGTATCTGTGATGTGAATATTCATGACTGGCTCTTTGCCATGGCTCTGGAATCCCATTTCTGAAGCGTCATTTCATTAGGAGAGCAAATAGCTTCTCTAAAAATCCAAAATTATTTGTCATTTCCTCTCGTTTTAAGGTAATTCTCATTGTCAGGGACGAAGCAGGGCTCTGTGTGTGTTTGGCAAGGACATGTGTTTTTGAGCCAATCTCATCATCAGTGAACAGTCTCGCCTGATTGGACGAGCTGATGGGGATTTGAATAGGTAATCAGCTTTAAAGCAGAATGGACATGCCGAGTTGATGATTCAGCTTTTTACAAGCAGATCTCTGTCATTGTCATTATGTTTTGGTTGTGTGGTAGTTTGCATGAAAATAATCATTCAAATATCATATCATATTGATATCAATTATCAGTAATCAAATAATCATCATTTTAATCATTGTATAGTTATCATACACGTAGTAGAATATGAATATTTATCAATAAACTACATCTAACATTTGACGATTTAGTGTGTTTGTTTAGCGCCCCATCTTGCCTACCTTCACCCAATAGTTCACCCAAAAATCATCATTTATTCACCCTTAAATCATTCCAGACTTTCTTTCTTCTGCAGAACACAAAAGAATATACTTTGGAGAATGTTGGTAACCAAACAACATTGATCCCCTTTGACTTGCATTGTAGGGACACAAAACTATGTTTCTCAAAATAATATCTTTATTGTTGCACAGATACAGTTTTGGAATGACATGAAGGTGAATAAGTAATGACAGATCTTCATATTTGAGTTACTTAACTAATTAATATTCATAAGCCAGGTTTATAAGGACTACTGTATATTACTGTATATTATCTGCTTGCACGTTTCGTTTTAGAAACTGTAAAATGTGGGCACTGGTGAAACATCTGTAATGAAATGAAATATGTGCTTTTGCATTCATAGTCAAATGCATACCTGTGAAGATTAACCTGAAGTCATGTTGTTCAACAAAAAATGTTTTTTGTCTGTTGTTTGTCAACTGTCCATGTTCTTCAAAACTCCTCCTGTCAGTTTTATGAGAATGTGAACGTTTCGCTTCCGCTTTGAATTAAATGAATTTAGTTTTCATCTGAAACAAGGTTACCAGAATGTATGTGGGTAAGCTTTTCAGACATTTTCAAACATAACCAGCTGTGTCATTTTCTGTTTTCAAAAACAAGCAAGCGAGCTCCCCAGCATGAAAGACACATCCAGATGAAACCAATCTCCCCTTTCTCGGAAACTCGCTCTGCCTCTGCAAGATGGATACGTCTCCAGATAAAACAGAAGCTCACTCATCAACTCAAGGTACTTCAAGATCCAGTTCCCTGTTACTGTCATTAAACCTGACTTGTTTTACTCCTCCCACAGGCCTACAGTAATTGGCACAACCAGATATCCGTCTCCCGCTTTCTATAAGTTTTCCTCCTCCTTCCATCCAGTAGTAGCCATAGATCTGTTAACATTCAGGCTGGATTCGTCACGATGACTCCTTTTAATATCTGAGTGGAGGTTGTGTTGAAAATGTGAAGCAGACGACAGGGTGAGAATTCATTACCCGGCTCTCCCACCGGCCTCAGCTGCTGCCTCGCTCATTCCATCTCTGTCCTGAAATTGAGCGTCCTTTGCATATATTTCAGGCCCATTACAATGCCAGATATCCAGTGCTGTGATGCTGCCCGCTGCTTGTGCGATGTCAGTCAGTAGACAACTTGCTTCTACAACTTGACCTCCATCTGCTCGCTCTTACCTTTTTATTCCCTTCCCAGGATTCATTTCTCATGCCAGACGAGCTCTCAGCTACATATTTATTTGCGGATAGGCCGGTATGTTTAAAGCGCACCGTCTCGGTGGACGTGGAACCTTCTTGACTTGATGTGACATTGAGGCTCAGGTGATGACTGTGAGATTCAGATTCTGTCTAATGCCCGTGGATTGATTTGATCTGTGGACACGTAGTTGGACATTGTCATTTATATGTTGTCTCAGTCCATCTTTAAAAACATTTGGTGTATGAAGCATTATTTCAAAGGGTTTTTGCAATTAAATGCACATATTTGTGGTATTGCTTCTATTTTATTGCATGCAAAGCACTGTATATCAGGAAAACATTCAGTTTGAATGTAAAAAATATCTAATGAGTAATGCAATAATGTACTTTTATTAAAAAAACGTTGTCCCCTGCACATGCTTTCCCTTCCTTTTCTTGTCTTTCCAGCTGCCAGTGAGTGTGTTTTTTCCATCTGAAATGATGAACAACAACTATTTCGTACTCAGAAGGAGATTGAAGCATATATCACAACCCATATGTGATGGGACCACCTGAGCAACACATACACTGATAATCACCCGTCTGATCTGATCGGAGGGGGAGAGATATAAGCAAGACTGAAGAGGTTTGTTACGATGGTGAGAGTAGTTGTATTAAAAATGTATTTATAAATATCTGTTGGTCTTGCTGCTGCCTATGGCCTTAAAATAATTCCTCTCTTTATTTCGTGTAAGTATATTAAAAGTCTTGTAAACAAGTCTGTAATTGCTAAGCTGTAGGAAATAAAGGTGCAGTTTTTTGTTAAATTATATTCTAGTTATGGGTAAAGAGAGCGGTAGGTGAGTAAGTCTCCTTTTTCTGGTGATTTTGTACTTATTTTAAGAAAGTTTCGATAAGTATGTTTTATTATTTTAGCCCGTCATCTTCCTTAAGTCATATCCTTTAATTGTGTTTAGTTTAAATCTTATTTAAATATTTATAAATGGATAGTTTAGGCACAAAAATTGACCGCACACCTGTGATCACACATGCTCCACACATTAATCTGACCAGTTGTTTTTTGCTTCACAACCAAAAGAACCCTCAATTTTTTTATAGATTTAACTAGAGGAAAAAGTGTTTTTTGTGATTATTGTAATTAATTAATGTGAATATTGAAAATTGATGTCGTGGTGCTCTTACCTTATTCTTTTTTGAAAGCAGTAAGCCATTCAATGTGATGTGTTACTGTGATTTATATCAATGTTAAGGTTAAACACAGTCTTGTGGGTTTTTTATAACTAAAGTACAAAACACTACAACATATATAACAAACACATTGTTAAGGGGAAATTAGAGTTTTGTACTTTAAAGCAACTAAAGTTTTTAAGGCAGTGTTTTATTAGCTGAAGACTTTTTACTCTTTATATTGAGCCCAAATCTGCAGTATGTTCATGTTCCCCTATTACTGTGTTTTTTACCATCTAATAGACCCTCATTTGGTACCTTGCCATTAATCCCATTGACATTATAATCTCTAATGCTTTACTTTTGATAAGATCTTAGACCAAAATTTCAATGAGTTTGAGTTGTTGTGAAAGGTAGCCTTGTCGTAATTACAGAAAGCAGAATCGGCTCAGTACCTGCCGTTTCTTGAACTATGTAAAAGCTCCAGTGGGTTTTGTAACTAGCAGGCTGTGCGCAGCTCGAACTTCAATCACAAAGACATGCTGTTCTTACCAAGAAGTCCTCATTCATACAAAGAGTCTTAAAGTTCTGGGACATGTTTTAGGGTTTTATTTTAAGAATGAAGCAGGTCATTTACACAGAGACTGAAACTGGCTGTGTATTTGGATCAAGAGACAAAGGTTTTGACAGCGTTATTTTCATTTTAAAATGTAGTCCAATGTTGCTAGAGCTCATCTTTAAGTATCTTATTGTTTCTCTTGTTTATAGTTTAATCATTGTCATCATTTTCGCATAGCCGGACCTGTGGCAAAAGCGGTCTCTTGCTTTTTCATCCAAAACTGGCCAGAAACTCCCCAGGTGAGTCATGTGACTTACATTTAACTCGTTCACTAATATATTTTGCTCTTACTTGTTGTTTACTTGTCACATTGCATTAGTGTATAAAAACAATTGTTCTTATTGTTTGATTTTGTTTTATCAAACATAAAATATCATTTTTTCCTCATAATTTAGTTTATTGTTTTTCACCAACAGCCTGTTTACGCGTCTGAAACGGGTCACGTATATTTGGTCCTTTGTTTTATGGTTATCTTTGCATTCCACCCTTGTTTTTCCAATAAAGAGCTGAAAATTGGTTTGTGCAGCCTTTCTCTCCTCAAGTCTTTTGTTGCACCTTCATTACGACGCATGGCAATATTCACTACCGAGCACAAAAGCAATAATCACACAGGCCCACAAACCTTAACAATTAAGTAACACGGTTTTCTTCGTTCATTTAGCGCTCATTTTTTGCCCATGCGTTTTCTATTAAGCAAGATTACGCTAACTGCTCATGACTGCCAATGTTTAATCCACTCCATTTTTAGTCCTTGTTATTTGATTCCAAGTATGTTTGAAGAGCTTCTTTCATTATCAGGTTCTAACACTGCATTTTTTGGCAGCGTTATGGTTTGTTGTGATAGAGCAATCTCTCGCTTTCACCCACCCTAAAGCTTTTGTTAAAGCACTTGTTTCATCTTGGTGATCTGTCATGTATTCTCTCGCTGAGCGCAGAGACATTGAACCCTAATTGATGTTCAAGCCAAGCCGCTTTGTCAGGTTAGTTAGATGCCAAGATTCACTTTTACGGACCCAAATCCTGATCTAAATTCAGTTGAATTAAAATGTATTTCACAGTTGTGCGTTGTTGCAGAGCAGCTTTACATACACTGTGATAATAGTAATAGAAGTAGATGAGAAAACATATATAAGATACATGGTATTATTGCAATTTTTCTTTACTGAACTTGTCTATGTTTTTAATCAGACTGTTGTGTTGTGTTTTTTTGTGTATTAATGTCTGATGTCTGTAAGATTATAATCTGTTTCTCTGTAAAAGATCATTGAATTAATGACAAATATTACATTTAAACCTTTTTAAGAGCCTGACGTGCATCAGAAATACTTGTTGTTTTATCCAAAGGACCATACTTACACAAGTACTAAATGTGTAAAACATGATACAGTATATATTATATAATTGGAGACTTTTATACTTTTAGTCAGTCAGTATGATAATTGTGTAATTTGTATGATAAATGTGTAAATCACATTATTGGTTAATTGTTAAATAGGAAAATGTTAAGCTGGTGTAATACCATCACTTTCTAAACTATACCTGACCGTCCATCGCTTTGAATATTACCAGGCAAGTATTACAGTATGTACATCTGCTGTACTGTATAGTTCTGTATCAAACACACACAGGGTTTCTGGTTGTCTGCCAATCCAAATGCACAAAAAGCACATACATCAGACACACACAGACATCGATATATACACACAATAACCCACACACATAAGCGCTCATTCATTTTAACACGCACAGACACGCTCGGTATGAATCAGTCCAGGTGTCTTGCACTGCTGGTCTCAGTTTAATGAACACTGACACCACATTGAGATGGATGCAGGCCAGACCTCCTGGTGGAAACGCACCGAGAACCCAGAAACCGCTGAAATACAGTACTGCTTTATCGAAAGTTACCGCCGTGACATGAGTGATGTTTGTATCAATATTTATGCCACCGTCAATAGTTTTCGACTGTTAAATGGATTACAGAACGAATTTACAGTAAATGGAAGCTGTTAATTTTCACTCAAATGTCAAATTCTGTCATTAGGAAGGCGTGCGGTGCGTCTACCTGACTGACGGACTGTCAACCATCAGATTAATGGAACGGAACGACATAGTTCATTAATACGTGTGTTTTCTCACAAGCGGTAACTTTTAAATATCCTGAATGCCTTTGTAATTCAGACCTGACAGGAAACTAGTTCCCCCTGGGAAACATTGAGCCGGTCTGCTTTTGCAACAGATGACTTAATGTAAATCCATTAAGGTGCTAACCGACGGCCCAGTTGGTCTATTGTCAGTACACGTTCATAAAAGCCTCCGACAGACACTCTAATGCTAACCCCGACGCTGAAATCGACGAAATTTAAAGCGTTCGGGGAGCCGCGCTGTAATTTGGCCAGAACGTTCGGATGAAATAAACAGCGTGCCATTGCATCAAGGGCAACCAGAATAACTACACAGTCGTCCAGGTGGGAAATAACCTCAGGCACACAATTCAAATTTAAAACTCAGCGTGTTTGCAGAGATGAAGCTGGAAATCTGACAGTAAATCTGCTCCGCTTTGGGTCCCGGCCAAAGATCAATATCTGCTGTGGGGAGGGCTGATTCCGAGGGCCGAAGGATTATTCGGCATGCTTGATGGTTTTTCAGAGCTGGGATGGCAAGTGCTTTAATGTGTAACCGGTTAGCCATTAGAAATGACCAAATAACTGGACTTGGACACCGTTAAGTGCATCATGAGCAGACTGTACTTGAACAATTGATCTTGTTGTTTTCAAAAATCCAATATATACAAATGTAGTGCTCATAGATGAGAATTTAGAGGTGGAGCATAATTACATTGATCTAAAACAATGTATAATTTGTATCAATTGGTGCAAAAGTCAATGCCACCCACTGTTGACTATTAACTCTTATTTTTCATACAGTGAAAGTGAATGGGGACTGAGGCTGTCAGTGACTAACATTTCTCCTAAAATTTCGTTTTATGTTACATGGAAGAAGAACATCTTGACTTTGAAACATGAGGGTAAGTTTTTCATTTAAGGTCATCTGTATCCACTTATTTTAGAAGATATTTATCTTTCCCATTATGCCTTGTCTTCTTTTTTTCACACCGGGAAATTATGGATGAGACATTTTCAGTCAAAACTTAAAATGTATTTATTATAAATACATTGAACCATCTAACATAAAAAAATGCAAATATATGTGCATTATAAATGTGAGAAAAAAAGAACACAAGGCAAAATACTTGAATAACAATACACAAACCAGAAGCAATAATACCCAACAAATAAAGAAGAGATGATTTTTTTTTTTTTTCATGTGTTCATTTATGAGAAATATGGACTGTTAAAGATGTGACTTTATCTCACTATGAAAAATCCTGATTTAAAAACTGCTTTGAAAACTGTCTTACAGTAGATTTTGTCATCTTCAGCATCCCATTTCGAAAGCCATGACAACAGCCGTCTGTCATGTTGTTAGGGGCATCATATCCTGGAACAGTGTTATGAAACATTGCTAAAAAAAATCTAACAAGCTTTCTGACTACCGCAACAGTTTGTATGTGGATTTACAGTTACTTGCAATGAGTCATGTCTGCTGGTTTGTGGCCCTCGGGCGAGTGTGAGACTGGTCTGGGTAATTGGCACTAGTGAACAAGAGGGTCCTGGCATGAGTCCTTAAACCAAAGGTGAGATTTCCCCCTGTGGATCTCAGTAATACTCTTGAGAGGTATGTCTTAAGGAACTTATTAACCAACTCAACAAGGCTTCACACTCTCTCTGTTAGGGTCTTTAAAGGTGCACTGTGTCCATAGTGTGGAATGGTTGAGCTTTTGTGGGATCTTAGATTCAAGACATACATAGACTTTAAAAATCGATTGCGTTTGCAGTCATATTTTATTCATAAAAACTTAAAGTACTGTCAAAGTATACATGTATAGTACCAGTTAAATTTTTAGACGCAATTGACAAAAATGTTTTTTGTGATCTGAAGGTGTATATTTATGTGTTTATAATTACTTATGTACACAAAAATTGTGCTATTTTTGATATGGATCACTTGGACCAAATACTGAATAAAAAGCAGTCAATGAGAGTCCAGCATAGATAGAAATTTCTTCAGTTCTGTTTAAAAAGCTCAAGAAGCTGAATGATAAAATGTCAAGAGATTGATTTTATTAATTCTAGACAAAGTGTGACTACTTTTAAAGATGATCAAATATAAAATTGTGTTCATTTATTTTGAATGCTTTTAGTCACAACATAATTCCCACAGTTACACTTGTGTTATTTCATGGTTTTGATGAGTTTACTGCTATTCTAAAATGTGTAGAAAACTTCTGACTACTACTGTACATTTGATGAGCTTGTGTGTGCCATTGAAATCAAACCCGTGACCTTGCCGTTGCTATTGTCACGCTCTTCTAGTTGAGGTACAACATCACAAATGTAAATCTTACGACTGCAAACAGCTTGTTCCATTAAAGCTTCCAGATGTTGAATATTGAAACAGGTCTTTAAACGAGTCCCCAGTCACACATGGTTATCTTTTCCACACTACCACACAGGGATTTCAATTATGTCTCCACAAATTTTAAAAAGTAGATTATATTGATGCAAATCTGTGTTTGTTTTTTCCAGCACGGATTTGTTGCGTCTCCAAGGGGAGCGTCCCACCCTAAGCAGATCTGTCTCGTCTACCCCTGGGCTGGAAAAGTCTGACTTCACACACGCTGCTGAGCATCAGGAGGTGTTAATAGAACCTCCTGTGAAACAACATCTCTCCAGTCTACACTATCATTAGCCCTGGGGTGGGTTGTAGGGAAGCGAGAGGCCGAGACGCACCTATTCTGTCTTCACGAGTCATTATTCCCCATCCGCAGATGCATGGCTGTGTTGCACGGGCATGCACGGATGTGATCGATAAAACATTGTCACCCAACACATTTTTCTTTACTGTATGAGTTTGCTTTCCTTTCCTCTCACTCCTTCAATATGTTTTTTCACATTTCCAACACTAACTTCCTTCTCTTTTTCTTTCTACACATTTTAAATGACTTTTGCTTTAGTATTCAAGACAAAAAAGCGTTTTAAGTAAGAGAGTTTAAAGGTACAGTTCACCCTAAAATAAAAAAGTTTTTTTTCACCCTCATGTCTTTTAAAATCATTGTGACTTTTTCTGTGGAACACAAAAGAAGATATTTTGAGAAAGATATTTTGTGTTCATCAACGAAAGTCATACCGGTTTGAAATGACATGAAGGTTTCAAGAATTTAATTAAAGACAACGCATGTGCGCTGGGCCACATTTTTTTTCTGTAAAGAGTATTTTGAGCTTTAAAAATCTGACAACAATGGTATCAATCTTATTTTATTGTTAATATTTACTAATATTGACATTTTGATATTCCAGTCTTTCTTTCAGGTATATAGTAGTCAATCATCTACATGGAAAATACATCTGGCCATCAAGTGCGCTGACTCGCTTTGAAGGGACTTTGGCTTATTTCATGTTTTTCACCAGGTATGCAAGTGTGGACTTTGATAACTTGATTTAGCTGCTCACATTTGCTCAAAATCTTTGATCTTAATTCAAAGGGCTAAATTCGCTGTTGGTCTTATCTCAAACAAACATTCTCCAGCAGTCACGCAAACCACACACACAGGTTTCGCTTAAGCAAATCTGCAAATCCGTCTGCTCAGATAACATCTCGTGCGAGAATAATCCAGTCACTGAGTAGTTTAATTCAAACCGATTGGCTTCGCGAAGTGTCCCAATTCCACAATTGATGAAACCTCCATCAATGGATTGAAGACAAGCTTCTGAGTCATGGCGGGCCAATAAGCCAATCACCTGAGTGCTTTTTGCCCCAGCAGGCAATTCCACAAGAGTATTTAGATCAATTTAGCAGAGTAATAGCTTTGTCTGGGTTTTGCATGCATGCTTAATGTTTCACTCTTGAGCATTACCTCAGATTTACAGTTTTCTGAAAACCGTCAATCTGAAAATGGATAGAATCAGCTGTCTCTCTCTCTCTCTCTCTCTCTCTCTCACTCTCTCTCTCTCTCTCCCCTCTCTCTCTCTCTCTCTCTCTCTCTCTCTCTCACTCTCTCTCTCTCTCTCTCTCTCTCACACTCTCTCTCTCCCCTCTCTCTCTCTCTCTCTCTCTCTCTCTCTCTCTCTCTCTCTCTCTCTCTCTCTCACCCTCTCTCTCTCTCTCAGAATGCTAAGATGGCAGCGTGATGTTCAGACGGGATCACAGAGGATATTGAAAGACACATTCTGAAACACAGGACTGCTGTTAAACAGAAGTTGGTAAGAAAGAGTACTCAAAATCAAGATGTTTTAATAGACCAGGGTTTGGTTTAATCCCTATCCTACATTTCACTTATTCTATAAAAAAGTTTGGTTTTACTAAACTATTTTTATGGTTATTATGTAAGAGGTAATGTATGGCGGGATGGTTGTTTTTGCAGAATACCATTATTTCAATTTATCAGTGAATCAGTAAATATGCAGAGAGCTTTGTAGTGTTCAAACTTTGTCTGCTTATATTAAAATGATGGAGTTTTTTATGTATTTGGTTAATGCATGCGTACATATGGCATCAACCCACAGTGAGAAAAACAACACCGAGCATAAACGTCCTCATGGTCAAAGTTAAAAAGTTCTTATCACGCCAGCCGCACACACGCAATAATACCAAAGACAGCAGAGACGAAATGAAGCATGAAAATATTCAGTCTGACAGTCAGTAAAATGTATTCATTCACAAGAAAGATTTTGCTTCAGACGCATCCCTCGTCAGACCGTTTCGAATATGATGATGTGCCAGCGCCCGCTATAAACAGCTTTAAACTGGACACAACTAGCCGCTCGCTAGACCTCTGATTCATGTCTGACTCTGGGCTGAATTGATTACAGCAGCTGTCTGATTGCTGGCCGTCCATCTGCCGCGGCCAATCTAAATTGCAACTCCTCCGAGGGTCTCGTCGCCCCTCCCTCTTCCAGTCCAGAGCTGATAAATCAAATCTCACCCGTGATTCAGCCCTCACTTTCCACCGCCATGCCAACACAGGAAACGGCTCACCATTTCTGGGGCGATTTCCCCGGAGATTGAATTGAAGTGATTTATGAGCCCCAGCCATGGCATGCAGGACTCCTGACTACATGACGATGAATGTTTGTGAAGAAAACAGAGAATGTTCTTTGTGGGTATGAAAATGAAAGTCAAACACATTTAAATGAGAAAGATGTATGAGCTCATCTTTTTGCATTGTGTGTTGTGTGTGTGCTTGTGTTTTATATTTCTGAAGAGTTTTGACATTATTATGAAGCTGAGCAGCAATACTGTAGGCAGAAAACTTTTATTGCTTATAAAATGATTGGCAGAACCATATTAGACATTAGAATCGCTGTATACAGTATCAGTCAAAAGTTTGAAAACACTCACTGTTGTTTAGATTTTTTCCATGTTTTAGAATAGCAGTAAACTCATCAAACCATGAATTAACACAATTGTAACTGTGTGAGTCATGTTGTGACTAAAAGCATCTAAAATAAATGAACACTGTGTTATATTTGATCATCTTCAAAAGTAGTCACACTTTGTCTAAAATTTGTAAATTTGACATTTTATCATTCAGCTTCTTGAGGTCTCAATCTGAGAAGCATTTTAAACAAAACTGAAGAAATTTCTATCTATGCTGGACTCTTATTGACTGATTTTTATTCATTATTTTCTCCAACTAATCCATTTTTTATCAATATTTTTTAAAAGCTTTTGTTTTTTCCAACCTAACAAATTAATATGTTGGCACAAAAAATCATTAATAATTTCAAACATTGAAATATACACATTTTTGCCAATTGTCTGGTGTATGTTTTGCTCTAAAGCAGCTTTAGAGAAGTTGTGTTTTACAAACCCCCAAGTGAGCAAGCCAGTCACAACAGTGTTAGGGAAAAAACACCCTTGAGCTGTTTAAGCGACTGAAGAACATGGAAATCCTCAGATGTGCATGTATTTAAACAAATTTGGGAAAAGCATTTATACACCCTTAACAAATGAGATACACAAACAAGACCTTTACTGTTTCAATTATTTGTCCTACCCTTGACATTTAAGAAGGAAAAAACAAATTGCTTCTCAGATTTTTTTCCTACAACCACAGTAATCTCACACGTGTCTCCTCTAGACTTTCAGAGAAACCTCAGCATTGTCTCAGCAATTTCCATTAGATCTTTTGTTTGATACAAAGTGAGGAAGTCTGAATTGAATTGTACCAGGTATGAGATATCCAACTGAGCTTCGTACTTTATATAACCCTCATTAACTTGAGAACATTTTATTTTTATCATCATATGCTTTAATACATACAGGTCAAATATGTGGCTCTCAGAACTGGTGGTTAAAATCAACTGAAATAAAACACTATAATCCAACAAGAGGAAAATTGCTCATGCAATTGATTGAGCAGAAAAGGCCAGATGAAGGAAAACCTTTAAAGTTAAAAGAAACTCTGGCGTCATAATCCGTGGGCAGAACGGTTGAACTTTGTTATTGAATATTTTCAAGAGTGCTGTGAATAGTAGAGGTCGTGTTTTCTAAATGTAGCTGTTGGTTCATGCACTTGTAAGGTCACATGGTGCGATTCGGTCAGGCGGTGACTTCACCTAAACTTTTATCAAATATGTGAGAGTGAAATGAATATTACATGTTTTAGCCACATTAGTTTAAGCCTAAAAAGAAAGTGCATTTAAAACTTAAATATATACATGCACATCTACTATAATTTATTATATATTTATCTACCCAAATATCTTTCTATAATCTAAGTGCTAAAAATCTTTGCTTTGTGTGCAGCACTAAAACCCATTCCTTGTTAGGCGATTGTAGGGCATGAGGTCATTCACTGCTATTTACCTTTTTCAAACAGCTCTAGTAAACGCGTAGGGTCCTGGAAAGATCACTCGAGGGGTCATAAGAGCAGAAATCCCATCATACCGTGCGACAAAATCTATTTGATACCACCATTTCTCTATGTTAAATTAAAGCGTTGTCACCTACTGGGCTTATCTGTCAAACCGCTCTTGCCATGCTCATCCATTTTAAACCCGTCGCAGGACGATCGATTGGAACATCTGTGCACTGTAATAGTCTTCCTTCACAATTATAAGGATATTGTGGCTGTTTTGTTGTTGATGTAATATGGCTGGGGGTTTGGGAATATCTCTTTTATATATCATCACTATTGTCTTTTCAAATATTGATCCCAAATCTCAGATGTGATGGGCTCATAAGCTTTATATTTTATCATTTTTACCCCAGGTGAGATGAATTTGTGATGCCTTAAACAGCTTGCTTTAATTACACCCTCTCTATACGCTTCATTGAATTACAATGGCAGGATTTTAATCATGCAATTCATCAAATTCTAAATATAGAAAATCTCCCTTTAAGCCAATTCAGAGAGTTCAAAGTTTTCCCTCAAACTAAAAACATATTTCACAAAGCCATTGCTTTTACAAAACATATTACTGTTTAAATCATTCTCTGATCTCTCTCGCTGATCACAGCCGCAGAATAAAAACTATCATTTATTAAAATAACTTTAGCTTTTGGGCATCATTGCATTTGTTGAGAGAAACACATGGATATCAAACGTGCCTATAGGATGTCAGAGCTGTAAGTAATTTGTCGAAATCATTACAAACACATTCTTAATAGTTTGTGAGGCTGAGTGATCATTTTCCTCATCACCGCACCCGTACTTTAAAATATTATAATAGTGTTTGATTCTTCCTGTAGTTTTTTAACAGATATATAATTTATGAAATGACAAATGCCCCACCGGAAAACTTCACAGTGAGCATCTGATCTGTGTGGGACAGGCACATATCGGTTCGGTTTATACATAACTTCCTCTGTCTTTCTTTTCATTTTTCATCTTCACAGTAAGTCTTTAAAGGAAGATGTTTGTGACCTGTATTACTGTGCTGATGTGTTTTTGATGACACCTGTTCTCATAAGATTCTCTTTTATTTACAGTCTGCAGTTTTCATTAGAAGAAAATGATTCTTGACCAAATGGGTTTTGTTTTTCAGTAAAGACTTTTCTCTGTGCTATATGAAGGATTTGCTCTTCTGAAATTGTAACCAGAAGAAGTTTACAGAGAAATAGAAACGTGCAGCTCACTTTTATTGCTCACATGTTGCTCTCTTGGGGCTCAGGAGACTTCGTTGTATTGCCAAATGTTTTATGGAAGTATTAACTTTGTCTCAAAGGTTTATCCTAAAATTCCATATGAAAAACAAGCAGATATACTTGAGACGGTTGGTAAAGTTACAAAGCTATACAATTTGTGAATAAATCTCTCTCTCTCTCTCTCTCTCTCTCTCTCTCTCTCTCTCTCCTCTCTCTCTCTCCTCTCTCTCTCTCTCTCTCTCTCTCCTCTCTCCTCTCCCTCTCCTCTCTCTCTCTCTCTCTCTCTCTCTCTCTCTCTCTCTCTCTCTCTCTCTCTCTCTCTCTCTCTCTCTCTCTCTCTCTCTCTCTCTCTCTCTCTCTCTCTCTCTCTCTCTCTCTCTCTCTCTCTCTCTCTCTCTCTCTCTCTCTCTCTCTCCTTTTCTCTCTCTAAAGTCATTGTTTAATGTTATGTGTTACCTGGTGTTCCTGAGTCCCTGCTCCTGGTTTTTGTTATTAAATTATTCTGCATTTGGATCCACTGTCTCTCTGTCTATCTGACACACAGAGGGTATTTGCAGTCATTGTTATTCCCACATCTAAAAGGCAAGTCATTAATATGAGTAATTACTGAAAAAAGACTGTGGCAGGCAAGCGCTGCGTTTCAAATGTCACCCTTTTTAAATTAGTCTGACAACAAAGCTTTAAAATGGCACAGCTGTAATGATCCGATTTTAATTGCTCAGAATCAAACCGCGAGATAACAATTACCATTGGCTCTTATTGTTGAGGTTGTTTAACTGTGATTTTAAACAAAGCTACACCCGCTCCGGCCGTGGCCATATTGAATGTTCACTCGCCGTAAAACCACGCTGTGTTCGGTTATGAACTTCTGTGAATGCTAAAATGGAAGTAATTTTCATGGAGCTCGTGTGATGGAGAACTCTGAAATCATTTCCTCGCTTCTTGACCGGTTAATGTCTGGGGATCACAGATAGTGTTGACCTCCAACTCTCACAATGTGACAGCGCAGGGTTTCATTCACTGGAAAACTGGATTAATTTTCTCACAAATTGCCTGTTAATTCGTCTCTTATCTCTGTCCCTGATTGGCTTAGAATGACTGCTGTGTTCCCAGCAGTATCTGGAGTGTCTCGGATGTCCTGGCGATTGGGCCGTTCTGATTGTTTTTTGCTGTTGGGACTGGTTGCTCTCCAGATATGTTACTTCCTCCACAGTCCTGTATTTAACCTTCAGAGGTTTCTCATGAACCCAAACCCAGCTCATTATTACATAACAGTACAGAAATAACACCAACCTAATGAATTAGTCATTGTTTATGAGCTTTATTCACAGTATCATTCAGAGTGAATGTTATAAAAGTATCGCTTTGTCATTCCAAACCTGCGTGACACAGACGGTGTATGTTGTAAGTAAAATGACCTATACAGTACAAGTAAAGAGAGATAAAAGCTGTCAAAATATAAAATTCAAAAGAAAATATTAAAAAGCATTGTATTCCTGGTCTGCTTAAAAGTTTTGTGTGAGGAACATTTAATTGGTAGCACATGCTCCAAACAATGGCATTGGACATTGTTAATGTCAAACCTGGTGTGATGATTATTTGGCTACAGAAGATTTATAGCACACAGCTCATGTATTTATTTATATTATTGGAACTTGCAGTGTTTTTCCAATTCTTTCTCATTATTTTTAAAAGAACACCTGAGAGATTTTGTGTCCATGCAGCGATCTTTTGCTGCATTTTATTGGTTTAATATGAAAAGGGGAAATGAAGACAGAATTGCTATTTTTGGAAGTTTAACTATTTATTGTTTAACAAAACCGTAATGCACCTTTTTTCTCAAATCTAATAATTATTTATTCTTTATATTAACTGAGTTGTTAATGGAGGGATATACACTTTTTCTCTGGTTCACAGTAAGGTGTCATGAGTAAAGAAGAAGCAGAAAGAGGGCCATGAAGGAGAAAAAGATGGGTAAGAGGAACACCTCTCTTTTAAACATCATTCATGCATGAAAATGTTTTTGTTTCTAGTGTATTAATACACATTAGAACCATTTAATTGTAATGTTTAGTTACAGTTAAGGGAGGAATTGTTTGAAGAACAAAGGTTTTGGCCGTTTTCCATTATTGTACAGATTTTTAAGCTCTTTGATATATTTTTCAGACAAATAGGTTCATAATGTTTAATTATTATTTATGTTTTGTTTTGTTTTGCAACTTAACCCCTTCAGACCCTTCAGACTTCAGTGTCCATTAGAATGGACATCACATGGTTTTTTGGGGTTAAACCAATAAAAATGAATGTTTTAATAATATTAATAATTCCTAATCGCAGATCGAAGAAAATCATATAAAATTATGAGTTAGCACAAATCTTGATTTTTGGATTTATTTCTATGTTTGAAGAGTTGATATTAACTGGATCCCTTTTTTTACACAAACAAAAAAATGAGGTCTGAAGGGGTTAAAAAATCCATCCGGGCAAAAGATTCATATTGCATCTGACTGCTGGTACAGACACCATGTTGCGTTGTCACCTTCAGACAAGATTAGGTTCAAAGTGTGCTCACGCTGTGATAAGTTGTCGCACAACTCGCTAAAGAGAAATGTATTTATGACAAGCAAATGATGAAGTTTAATGCTTTTATTTGGCAGCAGTTGCTCAGTGTATTTTGGCAACAGGCTTTTCTTCCTGAACTCATAATCTCCATCAGACTGAACCTGCTGAAACCTCCAGAAGGCAGAGCAGGCAAAGAAATGATAAAACTCACACACGAAAACCTCCAGTTCTCACCTTTCCTCTTTGGGTTATCCTCAAAAATCCATCACTGACCTTGGAGCCGTGATCAGAGCTCAGGCATTCAAGAATAAGAGAGGTTGTCCATAAAATCAGACCTGTAGTTAGCTCGAAAAACCTGTGGGGGGCATGGAGATGACTGTCTTTACTGCATGTGTATAAAGTTTAAGTGAAGCGCTAGAAATGGACATAAAAAAGAATATTTTATAAATGAGATACACTTGCAGTAGTGAGATTGTTAAGGGCAAAACCTGTAAAAATTCATACCACTTTTTATTGCTGCACTTTTTATCAGTCCTTTGCAAGTTAAAGGAGATTTTTGTTGCCGTTCAGGCCTGACCTGTAATAGTATAGAATGGTTTTGACACTGTAAAATTATCATTATTGAATCATGTTATGTTTTATGGATGTATAGATCAGGAATGCAGAACCTGTGCGTTTATTGTTGTGCTTTCAGCCGCATCTGTTCAGGTCTGTCTCTTATACATGATGCTGTGAGGAATCTAACTTTTGGTTAACGATCTCAAAATGATTTATTAAACGTATTTATAGGTAGTTGTGAGATGGAAATTAAAGAGACACATTAGCATAATCAGGAACATTGCTGTAGCCACAAATCTTTTCCGGATATTGCACCAAATGTTTCAGGAAAGAAAGTAAATTAAATTTGTTTCTGTTATTTATGGATCACTAAAACTATCCTCTTCTCATGCTAGGAGCCAAAAAATGGAAGAGAGGGATGGATTTTATTTTTATTTCAACAATTACAAAGAAAGTATTTCCCATATATCTTTGTACTGGCAAGCCATATGAAATCAGACTGTTTTATGTAGTTGATTATAAATTGTATAATTTCGCTTAATGTTTAGTTATTCCTTTATTTTATGTTAAACTCAAAAAAGGTCTTTGAAAATCTTTATAGGAGCATTAAAAGTCGACTTCCTGAATCAATCCTGACTAAAAAGGGGTTTGTTTGAAGTATTCACATCTTCATAAAGCAATGCATTGTGGGATTGCACAAATGGACTAGACCTCAGATGTCATTTAGATGCCCCGAGCGAAATACTATCTGTAACATTTATAAAATTATTAACTTTAGATTTGTTTATTCTTCACAGGTTTGGTGGTGAATGTTTGGTGACTGGATCCCTGTGAACATAAATATGTTCATCTGATAAATCTTTCAAAAGGAGATCAAGCTTTTGCGGTGATGACAATGACATTTAATACACCCTAAACGCTCAAATTTACTCCTGTAATGTTGAGATAATGGTTCGCCATTATCTCTCTCTCCCTTCTTCTCTCCCTCCATTTTCCTGCCAGATATTTTTCAGAATCGTTTAGATAAACTATTTTGAGAAGTGAAGTTCTAGGGAGGTTTTGAGAGAAGTTTATTTCCGCGGTACGGCATGCTCCTGCGTGACACCATATAAATGACTCCGCTAATGCTGACTGACATTTCGTTTTTAACGGTGGCCAAAAAAAAAACGATTTGGAGAAAAACATGAAATTATCTGCTCTCGGGAGATACAGAGAGAGAAAGTGCACATGCAGAGAGTGCCAGACTTTAGAAAAAACATAAACAACGCACTGAATAATACATAACGTGAGGGTGTGCATTCTGCCATACTAACTACATCACCTCATGCTAATAGATTACGATGGCACGAACACGTTTAACAACCAGATTAAATTTAGTGTTAACATGTTTTACATTAAGCTGAATAAATACAAAGACAGACATTTAGAGTTTATTTGGAATTATGTGCACTGATAAATAATTGGGCAATTCATGCAAAGTCAACCTTACCATAAACAAACTAAAGTTTTTTTCAGTTTTTCATCATACTGAAAGCTCAGATGTCATTATTTATCATAGTCCGGTAAAGTGCCGTTTTCAGAATTGTCACATAACAGTCTATAAAGCAACTTTTTGCTATTCTAAAGCAAAGAATAAATAGTTTAAGATGTTTCATTAGGAAGCGTGCGTGTGGTAAACCTGCTCTGCGTATCTCTTGCTAGTCTGCGGCGGCACTTGTTGTGTAAACACCCTTCACTTTCAATTATCCATCTGACTCACGGACCCCATTTACCAATTAGACTGTGACAGCGTGGCAATAAGGACTAAATGAACAATTAGAAAAGGCCCGCTGACCTCCGTCCACACTGAATAGCATAGTTACCGCCTGAGCACGCACCGCTAAATATAGACGCCATGAAAAACTCCCGTTATCATTTATTTTGAAAGAGTAATGACAGAAGTACATTACTGTAGAGGAAAAATTACGGATATCACATTATTATTAGAGGATGCATTAATTCAGATGTGTTTTGACTTTACGGTAATGCCTGGAAAAATCCTGTTATGATTATTTCCTGGTAGATGTTATAACGTCACTTTTCATTTTATTACTTAATACTGATTTAACTTTACACTGGTATAACTTTTTTGAACTGTATGTAACGTTTTGTGACTGTTCCAATATGGCAGACGACTTAAAGTACCATTTCAGTTTAGACACAATTGACAAAAATGTTTCTTATGATCTTTGAAATCTTTTAAGCTGAAGGTGTATGTTTCAATATTTAATGACTTTTGTAGACAAAAACAATTAGAAAACTATATTCATTCATTATTTAATTAGAAAACTAATATATATATATATATTTAAAATTGATTATTTGGAACAAAATTCTCAGTCTGTGAGTTACTGACACAAAAAAAGACAGAAAAACATTTTGAGAAAAATGCCCCTAAAGGTTTCAAAAGAAAAGAAAGACTTCTTTCACTTGTTTATTGATTGGTTAAACTGCATGTACAGTTATATGTGACAAATAATCTACAGTTCTCTTTATGTTTGCCAGAGTAATCCAAAACATACTGACTCGCACCTATGTTTCATTGTGTGTCCTTAGCCCCATTTCTGTGAGACCCATTCATTACTGATGGCTTTCTCTTGCCCACACAGTCCGGCTTCTTTTCAAAACATGAGGCAACTAAACCGTAAAAGCATCGAGCCAGGCAGGTTAGCCAGCAAAAAGATTTATAATTTAATACTTATACAGTAAAGGACTACAGATTGTTCAACGAGTCTTTCCCTTAAGTAACATTGCAAAGGTCTTTGACTTCCTTATGAAGGCCGTCCTTGGAATTTCAATGGACCAAACTCGTCTGTTTAGCTTTCTGTAAATTGTGCCCCAAACAGACCCTTTGAAATGTATAATTATTCAACGAGCAAAGACTCAGTCCAATATTTTTGAAATCATCCAATTAGAAAACCAATAGAGTACCACAGTAGAGTTTCAGATGAAAAATTCTGGCCATATTCTCCACAGAGAAATACATTTCTTACAATGACGTATAAACCTTTAAAGATGGACCTTGAGCTCTGAGGTTGTTAAGTGATGATGTATCCTTCTGTAAAAGCAAAAGGTCACTCTTGAGTTCAGTTTCCTTGTTATGAAATCATTTTTAATTTAATGATTTTCTAAGACGTCCACTTTCATAAAGTAAATGATGTTTTTCTATATTCTCAAACTGTGTGAATGTGTATGTACCATTGCCATCGTTATTAAAATGGCATGTTTTTAATATATACAAGCTATATGATGCATTTTGTTGTTCTCACAAGTCTCTCAAGTTAAACAGTGCTAAATTTCAATTCATAAATGACCGCTGCAGTCCAATGTCGTAACTTTCTGGAGCATCAAACACCAGGTCTGATGATTGCGTTCAATTGTGTGTCCCTGCAATGCCATTGTTGAGTATTGTGATGGAGCGTGCTAATCTTCCTCTGCCGGTCTCCACCTCACTGTTCTGTTTAGTCTTTGTCAGGCCATTAGCTTGGGACACATTAGTAACAACAGACTCTGGCCTTTTTTCTCTTCGCCTGTCATTGATTAAAAAGGGCCCAGTATTTTATTTCACCTCCACAGTAGCCTATTCGTCTGCTTGACAGATAGTTCTGCATATTCTCTATCAGGGGGGCCATTTATTTAGATGTCAAAGAATTAGATTAGAGCCAATAGGACTGATTCCATAGCCACCGCCGGGGTAAAGAAAATAAATGAATAAAAGCTAGCTTGCAAACATGAGGGTCATACATACACGATGACAGAAACATACATGTGAAAAATCATGCATGCACATACCGGAGGAAAGTCAATGTAGTAACAAATTAATGGTGCCATGCCTTGTTTTGCATTAGAAAAATAATACCAAAAGTCTCTGGTTCATAAATATCACAATGAGCCGTTTAGTGGTTTTCTTTTGTATAAATCCATTCGTGAAAATGAAGATTAATTAATGAATAACAGGCTGAGTAGTGTATTAACTTGAGCTTATGTTTACCTGCTTAATGAGCCTTTATTTGTCTTTTCGTTTCACTGGTGCTGGAAGAATTGTTGTTTTGCCAAAAAATTATCCGCTTTTATTTTGCTATGATGCTCTTTTACAAATGATTCACAGATTAGCAGTTTATTCTTGCATGATGTGCTTTTACAACACTGTCTGATTAGACTAGCTTCTATATGTCATTTCTGTTATTGTTTTTGTTTATTAATAATATTTTGAAAAATTGATAATGGCATTAAAACATGGTTCTCAATGTGTATTATGTGGAGTGTAAAGATAAACCATATTTGATCTTTTAAAATGTGATTGATTGTTATTCTGCTGAATGTATAAATGTAAATCTTACGTTGAATACTCGAATACTGTGGACAGTTGGGTTTGTTCATATTATCCCCAACCAGGAGTTAAAACACCCCAGCGTTTTTAAACTAAAACTAACAACTTGCATATTTGAAGAAACTTGCATAAGTAATAGAACACATTTTGCAATGATACAAAGTGAATGTCGAGTGGGAAAGAGAATAATGACAGCACAGCTAATCAAAGGCAGCGCTTGGCTAAACCAATTACACAGGACTGGTCACCCAGAGGGTATTATTGAGTTTTATACATGATTAAAGCAGACAGTGCAAGCTACTCTTAAAGCCCTACTCTGTGCTTTAAATTGTGCGCTTGTTAAAGAAGTTCAGCGGTGATCTCTGTTGGTGTTTGCATGAAACTAAAGCATTTATATACAGTACATAATATTTTACTGCTAATTTGATGTCTGTATGATAGAGGAATGGGAACATGATGATCACAAGGTGTCATTTCAAACCTCCTTATATCAGGAGAAGCCATGTTTATTGCTGCATGAGGACCTTAATGAGAACTGATGCTGTAATCAATAATGAAATATATCAATATACGTTTCTATGTTTGCTTATTCATGTCTTAAATGTATAAATCTAATAATTGCTTTGGATAAAATATTTACAGATTTTCAGTGAAAAATAATTACCTGTCGCTCTGTTATACTTGATTCTGATTGGCCAGTCATGACAGTGTGTTATTCCCTGATGACAACCTTTCAAAACTTATAAAATCCTGCAGGTCAGCTTCACCTTGAAAATAATTAAATAAATGAAACAAGTAAATAAATTTACTTACCAATAAATTAGATAGGTCGATAGAAAAAGTCGGGTGTATTCTGCGATTGAAAACCGTGTGACTGTACCTTATTCCTTACATATATATTTGAAAACATAGACATGTAAAAGCATGTAAAATTCATGTGATTCTTCTGTCTTGTAGGTATCATACATACTAAAATTGCCCTCCAACAACTCAACAGAAGAGCAACCTGTCAACCCCCAGTGATTTAATCACTGTCAGTGCAAACGGCCCTGAAGGAGTGAGAGGAAGGAGAACATTCCCATCTGAAATTCTTCTAATGTTGTCTGTGAGATCTATCCTTGTTCCTGTGCTCCAGGCATTGCAGTGTCTCCGCTGTGAATCCCTCCGTGCCCTCTGAGACTGTTTTAATAATGTGAGCTGTTCAGAGCCGCTCCTCTAGAAGAGATGTACCAAAGAAAGTCTTGTAGATGGTGGTCCCTCGGGGTCCACAGAGTCTGTATGGCTCTCTATGTTCTGTATAGTTATTATGTTCAGCTTTGGTGAGCAGGTTTGCTGTATGTAGAAGGTCAAAGGACGAGTCACTGAAGTCTCAGTTTGTATTGTCATAAGTAAATGTTTTACTTCAACAACGAAGTCATGTGACCAGAAAGATGGCATCAAAATATTCTCTCTCTCTCTCTCTCACACACACAGTCATCTGTGATTGACAGATTGTTTAAAACCCTGTTGGTAAATTCTGGCCCAGTTCTGCCCACTTTAAAAAAGTAGAGAGCCGCAGCTGAGAGTCAGTAGACATTGAGACGGACCGAGCTGAGAAGTGTTTTCCGGATCTCTCTCGCTTTAATGAATGAAAGGTAAGGGGCTTTTGGTATTCCTCAGTTGAAGTCGTTAGGGACTGTGAAGTTGGTTAGCGGGCTTCAGGTTAGCACAATTAAATGGCTGTCTTGTCAGCTTAGCGTGAAGGTTGAAAGGGTGAAATGAATAGGTCTCTACTGCTTTTGTGTAACTACGAGCTTCTCATTTTTCCCCAGCGGGAGGGTCAGAGGGTGAGCGTCCAGGGGAAAAGAGATCAGGAATTGTTAAGAGTACAACCAGGAAGAGATGAAGAGGACCAAGAACTAAAGAAAGAGATACTCTATAATAGCTGGTGATTTATTGGCATTTCTATTCTTATGCTTTTTCATTTCTGAGCTTTTTTATTTATACAGTTACAGTAGTGGCCAAAAGTGATGTACAATATTGGACAATTAACATCTTCACCAAAAAGGTTTATTAAAGATGCATTAAAAATTTGATATGCATGTTTGATAGTGTGTGTATGGCTAAAGTTTGAAACGACTTTAAGGAGGCTTGGTAAAAATTACAGACAACACATGTGCAAAATTGCACTGCAGAATGACTGCAGAATATTATCACAAACAATAACAAAAAAGTGTTTGCTTTATTTAGTTTGAGCATTTTTCTGTATATTCTTTTTGTATTTGACTTTGGCCTTCTTTTTTCTTTTGATTAACCACTCAGTCACTTTAAATGAATGAAAAGAAATGGGTCTTAATAGGTATGATTTATTGTGCAAATATTGTATCATACAGAGGTATTTCTGCAGCAGTGCTTTACTGAAATGCAGTTTAGAATACAGTTTCTGTAATTGTCCACATTTTCTCACATTGTCACCAACTTAACCATTGGCTTGACCTATTGTTTTTCTAGATTCATTTTTTTTATTCAATCACATCCATATTTTACCCAACCAAGGGTTAAAACAACCCAGCATTTTTTTAGACTTTATGCTTGCATATATGTGTATAATAAATATCTGTTTCTGTAGCTCAGATGGCAGAGCTTTGCATTAGCAGTGCAAAAGGTTGTGGGTTTGATTACCAGTGAAGACAGATACTGATAAAATGTATGGACTGTGAGTCGCTTTGAATAAAAGCATCTGTCAAATGCATAAATGTAATTATTGAAGTCATATAAATTTGTAACTTTGCTATTGTTTTTAGTGGGAGTGCCACAGGTGTGCATTGGGAACATTTGATAAGGCTCATCTACTACTCTATCAGTAATTTCTTTTGTCCAGCACATGGAGAGCTTTGCTTCTGCACTGAGCCTTTACTAATGGCCCCATCACTGACTGACCACACTAACAGTGAGGTCATGATTGGACCCCTTGTGGGGCAATAAAAGCCTTTAGACTGAAAACGGGATGCATTGTGCTGCCCATTTGTCTCCCTGGATACACGCAGATGGACGTGGCTAATGGGACTGCGATGGCAGGACATCGAACAGTCACCACGTTCAGCAGCATGCTGGGCCTATCCACGGTGAGGTCATCTCTCTCCGGTGAGTTGTTTAACGCATGGCAGAGGTCACAGATTTAATGTTACAAAAAAGTTTTTCTCCGTTGCCAGAGGATTGTCACATCAGTTGCCAAGACAACAGGACACGGAAAAGTTTGTTCTCCTAAATCTCTGTGTGTCTTTCTTGGGATGCACGTTTTGTTTTACACTGGAGGGCAAGTTTAATTTGTAATTTTGTTTTATCCACAGGCAGTAGTTCTCAATTATAAAGTAAAGCCAAAAGGTTAAATATGATTTTTAAGCTCAAATATTCTTCAGATTGTTTTTCTACAACTTTTTTTACAACTCAAAATATTACAAAATATTAGACGCATACAGGATGGAAAATGTAACTTTATAGTTAAAGTATTTTAAACTTTTCCAACAAATACGAATAATTAGATAAATTTTTCTTTGCATTCATGCAGAATTGTTTCACTCTTTTGATTTATTATTTGTTTACCCCCTAAACCTTTTGTAAAACAAACTACGGTGGTCTCTTTATATATGAGTCCTGCTTTCTGTCTAAGTAGGTTGTTCTTGTTCCAAAAAATAAATGTGTTTAAATGTGCACATGACTTGCACAATGCCATTTTGTCAAAAGTCAGTCTGTGCATACTAATAATGAAGCAGTATTACTCATAACGCAGTGTCCCCTCCAGCACTGAACATTTACTACCCATTCTCTTTTTAAAACAGCAGACGAGGTGATCACACTAAGATGCAACACCTTTCAAGAGAGTTTCATCAAGCGGGACACGCAGGTGAAACATTTGTGTTGTGACACATTTGTCTTTACAGCACAGATATGACATCAAATATCACGCACGGTCTGGGTGATTCAATATATGTAAAAGTTCTCTGCAGCGGTTTATTTGACTTTTTTGAGTTAATATGCAGAGAGGATCATATTTTACAGCAGTTAGGAAGAAAGTTGGAAGGTTTCTGAATATAAGGTGGTTAAGTTTTTAGAAAAAGTAGTAAAATATGCATATTGTGGATGTAATGCTCACAGGCTTTAAATCTCTCTCTCTCTCTCTCTCTCTCTCTCTCTCTCTCTCTCTCTCTCTCTCTCTCTCTCTCTCTCTCTCTCTCTCTCTCTCTCTCACTCTCTCACTCTCTCTTCTGTCATTTTAATTGTAAACCCACAGATTATATAAGGTCAGTAATGTCAGCCACTTTTACCATGTTTACACATTTGTATCCCAACAGAGAGTCCTTGACCTATCGGAGTGCTTTATTAGAGGACTGATGGAGATCCTCTCATGATCTGACTGCGGCCCACACATCATTGTTTACAGAAAGAATGAAAAGCCAGTGAAATTATATTTCCCTTCCATCACATCGATCTGAGACCTGATGAATAAATGCAAACCCAATCATTACAAAACCGTTTTAAACACAGTAAGATGCGTTTTCTCCACAAACTGTAATGGTTGAAAATGAGAAGAAAGACAGCTCAGATGAGTTTGCACTTAAATAAATGAGAAGTCAGGAAAGTGCACCGTTCCTATGGAGACGTCAGCGAGTCGATCCACTTTGAATCTTTGTCATGACGTCTCTCAGGATAAACAGTATGCGTTTCCACGATCATCACACTAAAACAACAGCTGGAGGACATGTTTTCCTTCTTATCATTCTGTAGTTTTCCATTTGCATGGAACTTTAGAGTCACGTCTCATTCTCCACGGCAGAGAAATGTAAGAATCGTCTATTATTCAAAGCTTATGCTGATACATCTGATATTACACAGCGCACACGTCGCTTTGATGTACCGATGTAAGTACCGTACATCCGTTTGGATTCAAGATGAAGTTCAAGATGAAGATTTAAAATGTATGTCTCAAAGCACCTCCCCGGCCTCATCTTGAACTTTCCCGGTGTTGTACTTTTTTAAGTTTTGCATGTCATGGTGATGGATATCCTTCATTGTATCTGTATAGTTAATTGAATACTTCTTGCAATATTCAACACTTGTTCTCTGAGCGCCTTTGAGACCTAATCTTTGCATTTTTCTGTTTTCAGGTCGGACACAAATGAAGCATCTCTCCTCTGCAGATAAGCAGAGGTCACGTCTTACAGATGAAAACAGCGTAAGGTGAGAGGAAGCTCTTATGAATTCAGACCGTGTTTTTTGTGATGTGATTTCGCTGCTCATAAGCACAGAGACAATGCAAAGCCGATTTACAGATTTTCTTCTTATTGATTCCGATTCGACACGCTTTATGCAGATGCCGTCTGCCCTCCGCCGTGACCTTCTGCATCTAACATTCCTCTTTATTTATTCTACAGAAGTGTGGGGAGATGAATTATAACAGGTGTATTTATGTAAATGTGCTCAGGGTCATGGTCATCACTGTGGTTGTGTTGTATTTTTATGGTGAAAGTGGTTATACTATGAATACATTTGGAGTCATATCAGTCTGAGGTGAATTGAATATTACAACTATAGACTTTAATTGTACTAAAAAGCATGTGAACTTTATGGAGGCTTATATGGAGTGGGTTGATTTATTCATAGAGTCATAATATTGATGTTAGGTTGGTGAAGTCATCATACTGTTATTGTAGAATCTTGGATTGCATTTGTTTTTTGCAAATCCTTATACAACTTTCAAGCAACGTCTAGAAAACATGACATAGTCTGTCCATCATTTTTGTAGGTATATCTGGACTCCAAATTTCCAAATGCCGATATAACCTCCAAAACAGGATGTGGCTTCCTGTTATGGACAAAGACGGCATTTCTTCTTGTCTGCACAATACAGTCCTAGAACAGGTTGTGTCATCCAACATTTATTGCTTGACAAAATGTTTTCGTTTTAATTTCAAAATGATGAATATCCAATGAAGCGCAGACAGGGAACTCACAGGAATGAGTTCATTCTTTGTACACCGAGCACATGCAACTCGCACACTTCTGCTGCTTCTTCTGATTCTTAAGGGCAAATATAATTAGCTTTCAAATTGTCATTGGAACTTTTCCTCAGATGCAGTTTGCCCAAAGTCCTCGAAGTCTCTGAATCTAATTCACCGGCAAACAGTTTCTTCACTTTAATGTGTGTGTGTGTGTGTGTGTGTGTGTGTGTGTGTGTGTGTGTGTGTGTGTGTGTGTGTGTGTGTGTGTGTGTGTGTGTGTGTGTGTGTGTGTGTGTGTGTGTGTGTGCGCGCTCGCTCGTCAGCATCATTTACAGTAGGCAAATGAGACACTGGAAGATAAATAAGCATGTAAAGAGTATTTATCATGCCAGCATCTCTCATGCAGCAGCAGGAAAGATGCAATCTGATTATCCTTTTCGGGTTGGTGAAATATTCATAAACACACACACGTCTAGAGGAAATTGTGTTGCTCAGATTTCAAAGCTGGGGAGATTTTCAGTTAGTGTATGTTTCATCTAAGCATCAACTTTTCTTCCCAAAACTAAACAATTCTTCCCAAATCTCTGTAGAAGACACAGATAAGACATGAAATTTGCTAGTGTAATACCACAAAAATAATGTAGATGTAATGTAGCAAATGATGATGAGATATATTTCATTGAAAATATTGAAAGACTTGAAACACAATTGGAGACCTTATTACACTGTTAAGAAGAAAGATGCTTCAAGTGTTTTTATCACAGCGATGCCGTAGAAGTACCTTTCAGTCAAAAGAAAAACATTTCTTTCTTACTTTTTATAGTCTTTTTTTTTACTACAAGCAACCTTTTGTAAAATGAAAAGTTTCTTCAGATGTTAAAGGGGTTTTTTTGGAACCATTCAACCATAAACAGTTTTTCTATGGCATTAAGCACCTTTTCAGAATATATCTTTAAGAGTGTCAGATCATTTTTTGTAACTCTAAAAGACACATAAGATCACTGGGGTTCTCAGAAACTCCATTTGCTCTTCATTTCTGTCCAGAAGAAACAATGGTGATTAGAGATTTGTGATTTTCTGTGGGCAAATGCTCGGCATCTTTTTCTCTAAAGAACTATTTTTCTTTTGTTTGTCACACAGAATTAATCTAAATGACTCCAAACACGTCAGTGCCGCAGTTACCAGGATCTTGAATGAGGTTTGAAAGGCCACAAAAAGATAGAAAATGGCAAACTGCGTGTCTTATTCTGGTTCTTTTCTTCTGCAGAAATGGTAATTATTTTTTAATGACTTAGACGCCCTATTGGTCTCTGTCTCACTGAAATTACTTTTACCAAGGACAATGTGGAAAGTTCAAGGTTAATCGTGAGCTGAAGAGAGAATAAAAAAATGAAAAGAAGCAATTTTCTTGAGCCTTGTCTCCAGATGGCACGTATACAGTATATATATATATATATATATATATATATATATATCTTGCAATTATTTTTGATTCAATTAAAATAGTTTTAAAGCACATTGTAATCTTGTGTTTAGAGCTATTGTATTGGTGCTCTTGCAGGTCTAAACTTATAAGTAGCTGTTGCATAACATGAACATCTTTAGACTCATTTTATCCTAAAATCGTATTAATACATAAGTGTCTGCGTATAAACCAGTGTTCTGTCAATGATGGATTAAACTAAACTGAGGTTTATTAGTTTATTTAGTGTTTAATTTTGTGTGTTGACATGTAGTTGAAAATCTGGAGTTGCTTGTATTTTGGGGAGGTTATTTCCACAATACTGGTCTTTAACAGCCACGAACCAGCAAACCCACAAGTGCTTCTCAGCATCCTCAGTGAAACACGAAGCAAGAAAAGCTGAATAAAAAGAGCTTTATCTTCCCCCTGCAAACGCTCTGGCCGTGTTTCATGTGCCCAGAGCATGGCCTTCCCTTATGAAATCTATTCCTTTCTCCCCGCTAGTCCCCACAGGCTGTGAAGGAGTTGAGCGCCTTATTGAAACTGCCATCTTATCCCAGAAAAAAGAAAAATCACACAGACAGACCACTGCTCAAATAGACTAGTAATAAGTCTTGGTCAAGAGACGCACACTTTTTAAAGTATAAATTGGCCCTGGGCTTAAAATTTAAAGCAATTTTTGTATTACTCCAGTGCTCCGAATGTGAAATAAGTCCAGAGAGATGGAGCTCAGGAAAATGTGCAGACAACAGCAGTTACTAACAGGAATGCCATGATTCTGATAACCGCTCATGAGAGAAAGATGCTGAAGGTTAAGGTCAGCAGATGCAGTGCGACATATAGATTTCCCTGGAGCTCTTTGATTTAGACAATGTCAGTGTAATATTACTTATGATTTGGCTTTGATTTCTTCAGTAATCTAACCTTGTGTTTGTTGTCCCAAAGGACACATCTTGCACTTGCATCTCAAACTGTGACCAGGTTCTGATCTAAATTTCATAACCACATTAGTTTATTCAAGACCTCTGTGTCCACAAACATCCACCTTTAGAACAGACTGGACCTGCTTAAAGATTCACTGATTTATGTTTTTTTTCCCGGGAATCGAATCCACAGTCTTTGCATTGCTGGAGCTATAAAAACACAGAAAATGCACATCATAACAGTAAGAAAATGTTTGTTAAACTGTTTCATTTATTTACTTGTATTTGTACTGTGAGTAAATAAAATGATAATCATAGTGTAACATATAGACAACATATTGTAACATAAGAAATATCAAATTGTATGAAGATTTTTATTTTTTATTTCATGCATTAAAGTGTAACTTTGTCTCATTACAATGTTTCTAATATATGTAAATGAAGAATGTTTACTTCTTTTACATGTTACCTGTAGGGTGATTAACAGCATGAATTGAATAAGTAAATTAACCTGAATACCCAGAATGGATCTATGTAACACAATATCATTTGTGTCATTAAATATAGATTATTGAAAGAGTTCAAAGCAAGCTGCCAACTGGTATGACAAGACTGAGTTAGACATATGGCACAATGCAAAAGCTAAAAATCGTAAGGTGTAGGTGTAAGATGGATGTCTGTAGTCTGTAATCACAGCATGTTATTCTCAGTTAGTGTCTTATATTGACAAGTCTTAGGTTGGTAATTGGATTTTTAAAGATTATAGCTGGTCTTTAATTATCAAAGCTATTTTAGGAAAGCAGCAAAAGCAATTATCAGCAGAAACATAATAAAACTTGGTGCAATCATTTATTGGTCAAAGTGAATTAAAATCATTTTACAAATCAACTGTCTTTTAAAACTAAATTTTATTGCATATAATTCTTACTCTCTTTCTTTCCATTGAGCTATTTTTTTTCTTTCTCTCATCTATTAGAACCATGTGTGAGAACTCAGCGAGCAGGTCATATTATGTTCCTGAAATGAGTCCTCGTGGCCTGTATGGGAATTGCTTTCTGTGATCTCTATGAACTCTGTCTGAAATAAGAATGCAGAAGATGAAGATCCATCTACTCAACCCATCAGCCTCCACTTCATCTGAAAGTATCTTCTATTTCATCTAAAAATGATTCCTGTTACTGTAACCTAATGTTGCCAGGTCCAGTCATATTACATAATCATTTTATTTCTCTTTATTGCTCCATTCGTCACACAAAGCTTTTGTATAGTTCCTCATTATTTGATCTTGTCATCGTGCATTTCTTTTCAGTTTCATTGTAGTTTAAAGAGAGCATTTTGGAGATGCTTCAAAACTCCTTTTTTTTCTTTTGAAACAACAAAAGGATGTGAAAAGTATGAAAGAATTGCCAATGCCAATGCACTCCTCATAATTTTCTAATTTCTTTCTATTGAGTTTGTTAAAATAAAGGCCTTTAGATACAGTATTTGCTCGAGTTGTTTGGAGATTTACATTTTGGTTACCATAAAGAATATTCCACATTTAACAGTTGTATAATTTATTAGGTCAGCAAAAAACGTCTGGAGAAGATGACGCTTCCTCCTGGTCGGAGGAAGAAAAAGTGAAGTACAAATGGAGTACTAATGGAAACAGATGTTGCAATTAAGACGGGAATTTTCTACTTGGCAGCAGATATCGGGCCATTGATCTACATTAAGAGGACAGTAACTTCATGTAAGTTGTGTGCACGTGTGTGTCTGTGTGAGAAAGCATCTCTTGTCAGTCAAACTGTAGGTGAAGCAGCAACAGTTCCCCAGACACACAATCTGTCTCACAAACACAATTTCTCCACAACAATTATAATGAAATTATCAGCAGCCTGTGCTTTTTTCACCCTCAGAAATGCAATTGGGCAAATCTATTTTCTGTCGTGACTAATGCAATTAGTGATTAATGGGTGAGAAAACAGTGGGGTGAGGGCACAACAGATGAAAGGAAAATATGCGAAAATAAGAAAATGAAAAACGGATGGGTAAGCATAATCATGACTTCTTTCTCAAATACCATTTTGTATGAAAACTAAGACAACGTCGCATGTTTATGTTGGATAGGATGTAATCCCATAATGCATTGCAGCAAGTTTAGTAAACAAAAATCTATCAAAGATGGTGGATGAAAAGAGAGACATTTTTAAAGTAATATATTTTTAAAAACAAAAAATGAACATTTTAGTGCTTTGGGTTGTTGCTGCAATACGTCAACATTGCTGTCATATTGGAAAACACGTATAAGTAAACGGTAGATATGCATTTTTTTATAAAAAGTGCATTATTATACAATTTAGTGATTGATTTAATGTCTGTGATAGAAGACAACTCACTAATTGATGACTTGTGCTTCATCATGACCATCGAACACATTACACTTTATGACTTAAAGCGTTTATATTCCCTTGAATAAGAACTTTAGATTTTTGCATGCCCTCATCAGTGACTAAAGTCATTTTTGATGTTCTGTTCTTTATAGGTCAATGACTGGCTTTTGTTTTTTAAATCAAACATAGAATACCATGACTTCTGTATGGAGAGATTAAACTATTACAGCGAGAGCTATTGAGGGAACAAGACTGTGGTGGATGAGTCCTTTCAATAATGCTTTCCTTTTTTCTGTTTTACAAAGCGGACATCACAGCAATCAGAAAACTCATTTTCTGGAGATTGAATACGACTTTTGACACGAGTATGACAAATCTAATAAATACGGTCTTTATGGGTGTGATGATTTCAATTGTGTATTCAGAATGTGTAGATGAGGTCAGTGAGGAGAGAACAGAGGACAAAAATCTATTGTAAAATTAATTCCTGAATTTTAATTCAATTTAAATTAAGGTAAAAAATAATATATCTAATTCATAATTGAAATGGATTTAAAAAGTAATTTAATTTTTAAATTAAATGTAACTTTTTTACAAAGTTAGACATATTGCATTGGTTTTAATATTAAATAAAAAAATATATTGTGCAATATTTGCCATATTAATATAGTATACTCTGTACTATATGACTGTATAAATTAAAGAGATGGGTTACGCAAAAGGATGTTTATTGTTTGGATTGTTTGGGGTATGCCTTTATGAAAACATTGCATTACATTAGATTGTTTAAAATGGCACCTATTGCAATTTTAATTTTCTGATTATATTTCATTATTCTGAGTTCTCTTCAATGTTATATAGTTCGAGAATGTACCTCCTTACAATGAATCCAAACAATCAAGTGTGATATTTGTTTGCAAAACTTCCTTTTATGATTAAAATTTCTTTTAATTTAAATGAAGCAATTTCTGTCATTCTTATTCAATTTCCAATTCATCCTGGGTCCAATTCAATTTAAATGACAATTCCTACATCTCGAATCAAACCTTGATAAAAATTATGTTGGCAACCGTTTATGTTTAAAAATGTTAATCTGGTTTATGAAAGACTTAAGACAAACAAGCTCCTCTCTGATGCTCAGATTTGCCTCGGGCCAAAATCATCTCATTTCTTTCCTGCCTTGTTCATTTTATTTTTACAGTCTTTATACTGTATGATGTGAGTTAGCCCACGGGTTAAGTGGGTTTCATATACGGAGTTATTTACATTTGCAATTGTATTACATAACCTATAGACTTACAAGTCTAATACTGTCACAGCAGAGATTGAAGTCTCCAGTTATATCACCGCAAGTGTATTAAAGTTAATCTTGAGTATATCTATGTCTTCAGCCTGTTATCAAAGCATTTTCTCATTATGAGATGATAGCTGAACAGCCTGAAGGGCTCTGTGGACTGATTTGCAGTCGATGGGAATACCTGTGGCCTTTATTCTCAGTGCCACATTGTGGCCTTTCTCTGGCTCATTTACCTACATAGTTCCCATGCCACCTGTTATATATCTGTTCTCTGAACAGGACAGAAGTCATTATGTTGACACTCTAAATGGTGGTTTAATGATCTTTTGCTCCCACACTGTCATGCTTTAAAATGAACAGCTGTACTGAGTAATATTCTCTGGGACTGTCCCATTTCACTATGATGTTTCCAAAAAAGACATATTCAGAGACGCAGGGGGTCATGGTATTTCTTTCAGAAAAATTTACATAAGATCTTGCTGTGAAAATACATTTATAAAGTTTGTCCCATTTGTAGTTCTCGCTTGTGTTTCATTTAGGTACTTTGTCTTGGATGCTTCAGAAGTTTAAATTGTTAGGAGAAATAAATATAGAAACACATTAGACCATTGTTAAAATACATGAAGAGTATGAAGGTGTAAATGAATGTAGATTGTATAGAGAAAATAATCTGAATTTGGGTACATTTGATGAGAAATGTTTGAGTTCATATTGAAATCTTTTGATGTCAGATTCGACATATCTGAGTTGAGTTTGTGTCATTGTTGAGATCTCTTCTGAAACTCTAATGACAGAGACATTTGTGAGATTTCTGACTCTTTTCTTAGGAGAAATATCTGAGAGACTGATGAGACTTCAAGTTTTCATTTGCTCTCCATTTAATCTCATTGATATCTAGAAGAAATAATTGAGATGTTATAGAGGTCTAATCTGTGATTTTTCTTTCTCATGTAAAACCACAGTTGATAAGAAAAAACAATGTGATCTTGTTTAATGAGGTAGCAAAGCATAATATTTGAAAAGTGCAGAAAAGTATATATGATTTCAGATATATATATATATATATATATGAACGAAACCTTTGGAGGGGTGCTTGGAAGTTGGAAGGAGAAAAATATTATATATTGAGGTGTGCCTCTCTCATATGCAAACAGTGAGATCTACAAAACTAACATCAATAATATGCCAAGCCATGTTGTGAATCCCACTAAAACCCTACAGATGATTAAGGTTCTCTTCTGAATTCAGGAATCAGTTTATCACACATTAGTCAGCTTCAGGAAGACACTGACATGGAAAAGCCATGCTGTGGTATAATCTCTGTGTGTATGTAGCTGGGTAATGATCACACAGAGCCTGCTAATCTGGATTTGGAGTTTGAAACACTGCCACTCGTGGTGAGTCCAATCCACGGCTCTTATTTTTCACCCAAAGCTCCTCAGAAGATTCAGCTGGCAATGAAAGGAACATGAGAGCTACAGGAAAGCCAGCTGAGAAACGTCTGGCAGATCACACAGCTCTGGACTGAGATGGATGTCAGGATTTGGTAAAACCAGCCCTAGGAATTAATCTCGAGTTTATCCGGACAGGTGAGCTGCATTGCAAAAACTCTTTCATTTGAGATGAAGTCAGATAAGTTGAAACAATATGACTTATGACTGCAGTTTGCTTGTTTGTAATGCAAAACATTGATGCAGCCTGAAGTGTTTCTGTAGCTCAATTGGTAGCGTGTTGTGTTAGTAATGAAAATGTTGTAGGTTCGATCTCAGGGAACGCTGAGTGGAGTTGCTTTGGAGAAAACCGTGCCAAATGCAAAAATGTAAGTCATTTTTTTTTCTTTTTGTGTTTTAGAGGAAACCAAAAAGATTTTTCATAAAACTCTTTCATAAAATCAATAACAAGCAGTACTGATGACTTATTCAACAGGAACAATCTCTTCCTTGAAAGTTTCAAGCCTTTCAAACTTTCAACAAAAACTGACAAGGTAGAAGGGATTTTGGGATGTCAAGTACTTTTTTCTTCTACTGTCTAAATTAATATTACTTTTATCTAGTTATTTCTAGGTTGTTAGCAATGAAACATGAAAGATAGATGCTTACTATCACTGGACGTTAACATACAAGAGGTAGGGGTGGTTGTAGCAATTGAAGTGTGAAATAAAAAAAGAATTTTTGAATATGTAATGTTGATTAATATTGCATTATAGCAACCTGTTGATGACTGCAGATGTTATAGATGTTAAATTGTGACACATTATGATCTACTCCTTCCTAATGCACACATATAAATGCTTATCACAAATCCATATTCCAATTTATTGATATTCTTTTTATGCATTCATTGATGTGAGTGTGTGATCACAATGTTGAAAGAAACACAATCTCTGAACTATTTTTAGTTTTGTGTTAACTATTTTAACTGTGATAAGCACTACACAAATAAACTTGAATTTAATTTATTGCTGTTAGATAATAGTATTTTATGAGTTATGATGTAGATTACAAAATATTCTTTCTTTTTTTGCCACATAGATGTATCGCAAAAGCTGCTTGACTGATACATTTCAAATAGTGTGTGTATATAATGTATGTAATATGTACAATGTAACAAATATGCCCTAGCAAATTAATCCAAAAACTTCCCAATTATTTCCATGTAATTTTGTTTGGACAGGCCGGAAATTCAAGTTCAGTGATACAATAGAGGTGAGCAGGTTTAATTGCAAAATGACAGTATATGGAGGAAGTTTTAAGTGTGTGAAGCAAAGATCTCAAGGGATTTTCATCAAAGTGAGAAATGAGGAAGGAAATTGAATTAGATACTTCAATTAATTTTCCATTTCTGAACTGCGTATCCTCATACATTTATAGGTGGCTAATGAAGTGATGGACAGATGTGCACGTTCAGTCTTTCTCCTCTCCATCCTCACTTATCTATTAATGACACAAGTCGTTAAAGATGTATTAAAAACCTTTAATTAAACTAATGTAGAATGGGATGTATTCATGTACATATGTAATGAGGCCTGGAATCAAAAGGTCGAGGTATGAAATTATCAGAATAAAACCTCATCTTGTTTTACTATAATTAGAAATGGCAAAAATCTCATTATTGCACAATCAGTGCTGGCAGTGGTCTGTAAGTGTTATTTAATCAAACTATTAGATTTGAATATATTTGCATTTCCATTTCTGTCCGACGATGTGATGGGCAAATGAACTGTTCTCTGTCTCTTTGGATCTGAACTTTAATCATTTAAACTTTTAGATGTCGTGTTGAAATTTTGATGATGTATGGCAACAAAAAGTTGCAAGACTGAAAATGCAAATTAAAAAAAAACTGGGGTAACACTTTACAAGAAGGTTGCATTTGTTAGCTTAATTAACATAAACTAACAATGAATAATACTTTTACAGCATTTTTTAATCTTGGTTCATCTTAAATTCAGCATTTTTTAATACATTTTAAAAAACAAAGATTGTATCCGGTAATATGAACAATTGTATTGGCATTAACTAACATTAACAAAGATTAATAAATGTTGTTCATTGTTAGTGCATGTTAGCTAATCGAGTTATGTTAAGAAATACAACTTCATTATAAAGTATCACCACATTTTGTATAAACATAATAGGATGTCTTATGTTTTCACTTTTATACAATAAATCAAGAAATAAATCTTTCTACAGATATTACTTTTCCACATACACTAACACATAGTAAATCATCAATTCAAATCTGCTCTTGATAAAGAAAAAAGCTTTCTTTCATTATTTTCCTGTGATAAAATACGATTCAGAGAGAAGCGGTGATATAAAAAAAGAACAAAATCAGACAGAAGAATAATCAATTGTAGATGATTAGTCTATTTCAGGAAAGACTGAAGAGTATTTCTACAGGGAATGTTCTCAGTAGGGCAATCCTGCATAATATCTTCATCTAATAACTGACATTTCTTTAATGCTTGCTCTTCCTTTCCACGCTTTTCAGAAAGGCTTTGAATGACTACCTTACGAATTACCTGGGAGAGTCGTTTCTGTAATGGCTTTTTAATCACTATTCCATCACAAAACTTTCTCACATGGTGCTGAGAAAAGTTTTCTGAGTTTAATGGTTGTGGTAAAGCGTCTGTCTCACCTTTCCGTCTGTATCTTTTCCTTCCATCAATCGCCAGTTTTACTCCTGGTAATCTTTTTCCATTTTTGACAAATTATACAGCAGGCCCATTAAAGAACAGGATATGAATTCAATCCGGTGTGTATTACAGAAAGACCATGTGTGATTGTGTTTGTGGCAGGTCCGAACACAACCCAAATGAAGTTTAATCCATAAATAGTTGTCATTAGACTTGGGGATCAGTAAACTTGGTGATGTGAATCCACGGCTAATAGCCAGTGCTTTACGCTTCACAGAATTCTCTCTCTTCAACAACTTCTCAATTTCTTTAGTTGATAAACACTCAATATGCGCAGATAGTCTAATCAACCGTCGGATAAAGAAATAAGTAGCTAAACACAAAGCTGCAATCGAATACGACCATTCCTCCTCGCTTTATAAAAAGTTTTATCAGTGATGTTTCTTAAGCATAATAGGATTAGGATGTATATTTAGTTCTGAAGTAGTGTCACGGATCGCGTGCAGCACTGAGGTTAATTTTTGATGTCCGATTTGCCTTTCTACTCATCAGCAGTTTGATCATGATCTCAAATATGCCCTCAACATCTCTGAACTATACATATTTAACATCGCAAACCTCTGGTTACATTACAGGAACAAGATCACTGTGGAATGTAAATGGCTTGTTTACTCTGTGAATCTGCATAGTGTAGTTGATCAGCATTAACTTCTGGGGATGCTTAGTTTAGACACTCTATCATCACCACCAAAGTTGGGAATCAAGAATCAGTTTTACTTCAAAACCCGTTTCATTTTATTGAATATATGGAAACCAAATAATTGATTTATATGAACACAAGTGTATATACTGTGCACTTGCTGCAGTTTTAATCCTTTACTGTTAGCATATCAAACTTAAAAGCCACTTTAGAAACTGATTCCATTATAACTCAGAGAATATCGGAGAGCTTTTCTCACACACATCAGTTTTAAAGGCTTGTGTTTTTAAATTGCTCAATATTTCAGTTGGCATTGAACTCTTTACCTCATCTGGAGATGACACCTTTGTCCCAGAAGAGCACTACAAACTTCCCATAAACCTTTATTTACTTCACAAGCTGTCACTGAATACAGTTTATAATAACAAGGAATAGTCTCTCTCGACCTCAGACTTCATCCAATGTTGACAGAAAAACTTTTGAAGAAAATGCTGAAGTGATGTGACTCTGCACCCCGTCTCTGAGAATCTTTCAGAATCAATGTGTTGGGACGCTGGTTGTCTGGATAGAAGAAGTGTTGATACATGAAAGAGACATAAAATATCATCACGCTACATAACAACAAAACTGTATGTTCTTTTCCTAAGAAACAGACACCTGTGATCCCACATGTCAACACTGTCTTAGATATGCCAAAGTAGAAAAATATACAATCAAAAGTTATAGATAAACTTGCATGTCTCGCCTGGTTCCTCCAAGAGCAAATCATCTGGTTATGGGCGGTCAATTCAATCGGATATTTACACAATTCAAAATAAAACAAGCAATTTCTCAAAAGAATACTCTGCGAGTTCCTCTATTCTGAAACACCCTTTTAAATCCAAGGTCGTTGCTCGTGTTGTTTTATGGGGCAAATCTTGTCAACCACTAAAAGTCAAAGAGACTTGAAGCTGGTAAATAACATTCTTAAAGACTATAAATATTTCATGTGTCAGTTGCCGTGCTGCAGAGTAAAACAGGGTAAAAGTTCAACGTGGCTTGAGGATGATATGGATACAGAGCTCTGACTGGATCACAAGAACAGCAGGAAACCGCAGAATTACACCATGTGTCGTGCTGTAAGCTATATCACAATCCACCAGCACATCAGAAGACTATACTTTCATTATTGTAGATGTGATGTTTTCTTCACAATACGAGGAAACATTATGAATCTGTACTTTTAAATCCTGGATTCCCTTCAGAGATTCAGATGGGCTTTGAGAATAGTGATTTTCAATATACAGGTATGAGTAAAATAAAGTCGGTTGTTACCACGTTAAGATATTTTCACATTTTATTCTGCAACAAATATTACACATGCTCATGCTGAAAATGTGAATTTGGAAGCAGTGTGCTTTAACAATGTAATATCAAGACAAAATTGTTACAAAATAACTCCCAGCTAGATATTTTGTAAGTTTGAACATTTGAAATTTGTGTAAATTGTGTTTTCTACATAAAATCATTATACACAATGTAAAACAGATTCTGTGAAAATTTAGGCCCACATTTATTTATCTCTCTGAGGCCTGACCCAACACCCACATTATACAGTATATTCTTTCATATCCCCTCATACATGACAGATTTATAATGAAATTGGTAATCTTTAAAAAATTACCCTCTCATTTCTGGATAGACTCAGACATGGATAATGTGGCCCTTATGAGAAAGTACTTTATAAAGCCTGGCTATACGGTAATACGTTGTCCAATTAGAGAAAACTAAGAGTTTCCAGAAGACACGTGGTTTTACAAGGAGTAATGATCCACTATACGGTATAATGTGAATAATGGCAGATATGGATGTAGGAAAATATAAAAGTCTGATAAATGGAAGTGTGCTGGCTCAGCTGTTCGCTGCAGGTAATAAGGGAAACGCTTAGATGCACAGTCATTCAATATAAGAGAAAAGGACTGAACGCTGTCGGAATCTATTAGGACTGCAGTTTCTCATGCTAGAACAATCTTCTCAAGACCGAAAGAGAGAAATTTTCATCTTGTTTTGAGCTCCGATTCAGCCAAATGGATAATAAAGATATGAAATGTGCCAAAGTCTATCATCGAGTGTTTCGGCATGTGCCAGTTCGATGCGTGTGAAGCGATAATATACATTGAAGCACGTATCCGTTCAAGTAGCTTGTCGACAGGCAGCTCTTCTCACAATAAGAGAGAACATAAACCAAGACAACTGAAGCCGCCCTGCTGCCGTCTACCACGACTGACAAAGCGGCGAGATATTCTGGAAACCTGCAGCTGAGTATGACGGACGGGCGGACGGACGGACGGGCGGACGGACGGTGGCGTAAATGGGCAGCAGTGGTTTGGCACAGGTTATACTGGTAGAGATAGGGAGAGTTTGAGAATAGCACGATGCTGAATTTGAGAAAATGGCAAACTTGTGAAGTGATGAAAATGGCAGTGGAAGCTCAGGCTGATGCAAGACTTCGACATAAACAAATGTTGTTGCTCAGGTGACTAAACGGAGAGCTCACGTATGCGCTTTGAAGTATCAGCTTGGGAGAAATAAAAATACATGCAAATTGACACAAAATAGGTAAGATTGTACTGATATGAGTTTTAGTTTAAATCTGAGTTTGTGACGTTGTTAAACTCGGCAGGAGATACTAAAGAGATTATTAGGACCCGAGGAGCAGGTGCACGCAGTGTTTTCCTACTTTATTAAAAAGTTTTTCGCCTAAAAATTAACAAAGGTTTTGAAAAACCTGTTTAAAATCATTTACACTCGCGTGTAATGCTGTGGTTACGCCGCTAGGTGTCAGTATAAACTCATTGATGAATGTTTCACCTTTCATTTAAAAGGAAGTCTCATTCACCTTCCGATAATATTATAATCTCTCTCTCTCTCTCTCTCTCTCTCTCTCTCTCTCTCTCTCTCTCTCTCTCTCTCTCTCTCTCTCTCTCTCTCTCTCTCTCTCTCTCTCTCTCTCCCTCTCTCTTGAAAGTAATAACCTAATGAACTCATGAAACAAGCATTTACACAAGCATTTGCATTTACAAGCAAAATGCAAAAACCTCAGGTCTTCTCATATGGCACGCACTGTGTGTCTATTACTGACATAAAAATAGCTGCCAAACAGCACAGATTAAAAATCAACAAAAATCAAAACAGAAGAGTGCTCATCTACAGGTAAACGGTTTGATCCAGCAGTAATTGGCCTGTTATTTCTATCACTGTAAAAACAATTTGAAATGTCCCTCTGTCACCGTATTAAAATGATGTCCCTCATCCTCTAAATCATGATTGCTTTCATGATTGATATCATTTTATAATCCAGGATGCAAAAATCAATACTACAGGATCAATGCATATAAAGACGGGGAAAATTCCTTGGTCGCAGGGAGTGGATGAATTTAGCACTATTGTGACTGTTTAAATAGTCACAATCACTCCATCTTCACATGTGGTTTTGTTGCATAATCAAGTTTAAAATCCTCAGCAAAAGACCGAAAAATCGATTTAATGTGATTTTTTGTCAAACCCATCAGTTGTGTTATTGCTTTGAATAGGTCTTGTTTTGTTCTTCCTTCAAATGTATACGTTACCATTCCATTGCAGCACTACAGATGAAATTGAGCAAAACTAATGATGGTTGGATGAACACTACCTCTTATTCTCATTAATGGTTTCATTAGAATCCAAACTGTGATTGATGCTGGTCCAGCACACAGAAAAGCTTGTGTTTGTCTCACCTGAACAGCTGAATGATGGAATATGCGTCATTCCATACGATCTCTGTTAGTCACAATGAAGCCTGCCAACTTGGCACACATTTAGCAACGGTTGAAAGAAGTATTTCATTTTTCTTTCTTTTCACTTTCATTTTTTGATGCACATAATGTAAAAAACAAACAAAAACCTGAAAACCATCCGCTTATTTAGACTGGTTTAGCTGGTGTTTAGTTTCCAAATCTTAAGCCTAAAAAGACTTAACAGGACAGAGTTAAGAACCTGCTTACACTTCAAGTTAGTCAACACATTTTCAGCAGGATTGAGCTGAGTACTACAGTAACATGCATCAATTTACATTGATATATACATTTTCATGACAACCTGGCATATTGCAGCTTAATTAAAATGACCAGCTACTTCATGCTAATATTGAAAAACCCTGAAGGCTGAAGCCCACCCGGGTGAATTAAAGTTTTAGTAGGTGAGAATTTTAAACATGCTGTTGAATAATGGTGTTGCTATGTGGTTGCTAAGATATGCACTGATGATTACTGTAGTAGGTTACTTTCTGGCTCAAGTTAAAGTAGTCCAATATGATATTCTGGATATGGCTAATCCAAAGTCTGATCATTTAGTAAAGTAATAGCCAATTAAGTTAATCTTTATAGATGTGATGTATGAAGGAGGCTGGGCTCAGCTGTCAGCTTTATATAAAGAAGAAAGACCGTTCTTTCTCGTGGCATCTTATTACTTACTTAGCTCATGATCTCAATATATCCAGCCTACAACACTAATAAAATATCATTATTAGCATATTAACTAAAGATAATCAGTTTTGCATCTTTGGAATTAAGGAATGAAGTCAGGCTCAATACACGGGCGAAGTGTGCCATCTCTCCACACTTTCTGTATTTCATGAGTTTCTCCAGCGTTATATGAGCATCACCTGCCATCTAGTGTCACAGCATGCAAACTGATGGCTAAAATAAAAAAAGAACAAAAAGGTTTTGTACACTGTAATCCAAGACAGATGGGTAGATTTGCACCTCATTATGCGTCTAAAATATGCGCTTTCAGATTTTAAGGTTTAATGCCCAATCTGCACTCACCCTTGTTAACTTCTGACTGAGGTCAGACACGCTTTAATAAGTTCCCTGAATGAAAGCAGCAGATACGCTGAGCCAAATAAACCTCATCAACATTCAGCTCAGTGAAAAGAACAGAGCCGTGGGATCTGCCCTGTGCTGTCTACGTGTGTCGAAGCACATATGAGTTTATAGGACAGTAATTAGAGTGAAAAGGGCAGGGATGTCTACCTTTAGTAATTAAGTGCAAAGAACCTGCGGATGTCACTCCAGTCTCCAAAGTAAAGGGTGGAATTAACCTGATTGCCAGATGTGTGAGTTATGAATTCTTGTGTGTGTGCCTTATCTCAACACACTGTATGCTTCATACTTTCATGCTTGAAAGTTGATTATTAAGATCTATTTACAAAGCTTTTACTTTACTTTCAAAACTCATGAGCACAACATCAAATGTCATTGAACAAAGGAATGTTCTATAAATAAATTACATATAATTTTTTTTTAGAAAAGGATATTTTCTAAACAGCCATACAGTAAGTGCATTACATGATTGATGAAGTGAATATATGTGACCCTGTCTGTGAAAAACAAGTCTAAAAATCTAATTCTGAGATAACAAGCATCAAAGTTTAATTTCACCTATTAATTTCACTATAATTTTAGTCTTTGACATGACATTACACAGACAACATTAAAGATATCAATGCTATTATAATAATTATTAATTATATATAAAATTATTTTATTATGATTGATTTTGTAAATACTATTTGTATATTATTTAATGTACATATTTAATATAAACATATCTATATACATGACTAATTTACAATAATCATTTACCAGTTACAACATGCAACTAAAATCAATCGTCTGTCTTCAAAACTTTAAGTAATTAAGCATTCTTTGGATCAAAAAGGTTTTCAAGATAAAAAACTAATTAAGTCTAACTTTTCACTGCTGACATAAATCTCTTGCCACTAGATGTCGCTGTGACTCTTGACTTTTCTAGAGCGAAATGTCCTCTTTGCTTCACCGTAGACGGTTTATATTACGCATTCACGCGGAAGTCCCGCCCCTTTTCCCCCTCGCTCGCAGGCTGTGTAAGTGTTAGCATTTTAGCTCTGTTAAATAAATCCATTTAAATCTACATCAATCCATCATCGTACACGTTTCAAACACATATAATGCTAAACCCCAAGTGTGAATATGTTATTAAACTAAGTATTTGTTGTAAGTAATTTAGAATTGTGTCTGTTTTGCTGTATTGCAGGGTCCAGTTGCCGCTGTAACAGAATGGTGAGAATCAATTTCTATTTGCATGCCTGTCGTTTTATTAACCGTATATCGTATATTCGTTTGTTGGTGTTGTGTCAGATAATTGTCGTGTAGTGTTGATGATCAACAACATACATTAAAATTAAGTACGTATTTCACTGTTGTTGGGCTTTTCTGATCTAATCGCACCCCTAACATATGCAAGTATGACGTCTTTTTTGTTGTGTAGCTAATATTTTAAGCCGTGTTAGTTAAATCATATAATGTTAACAGTATATTAAATATTACGTCTGGTGTTCGTCTGTGACAGGACTGTTTTTATTCATGTGCTCTTTCTCTGTACAGCCACGCAAAATCGAAGAAATCAAAGATTTCCTGCTTACAGCAAGGAGGAAGGACGCCAAGTGTAAGTTTAGTTTTAATCATGTCCTCATTGTGATGTTTTGTGTGTTTGCTGTGCTGTTGTATGTTGTGTCTGATGGTTACTGGGATGCAACTGATAAGTTCTCTAAAGTGTAAATAACATCTGGGCAATTTCAGCTTTAAGGACATGACACATGAAATATAAATTCTCAAATTTAACCATCTGTTTATATTTACTAATTATAAATGGAAATATACATGCGTTATGGATGTGACAATAAAGAATGCATGTTTATCAGAAGAAACATATTTTGTAGGTTTTCTGCTAATTAAAATGCACACTAGCAATAATACCCAACAAATAGAGATGATGCTTTAAATAACATTTAAAAACTATTAAAAAATTCCTTAAAAACTTTGTGGGAGACCTCACATGGGTATTTAAACCATGATGAAAACCTTTGATTAAAATATTTTTTTACAAGGTAAGGGTGAAGTTTGCATGGAAACGCCCATATGTCATTATTATTTGTATTCTTTAGTGACTGACTGTAAAATGTGGTGTGAAGATTTGTGGCAATTGTAAAAATCATTTAGTAAGATGTTTGCTTGTGTTAAATTCTAAACAGATCTTAGAAATGTCAGGACTGTTGACTGAATGTTCTTGTTTCCAAATCTAACCAGCCGTCAAGATCAAGAAGAACAAGGACAATGTGAAGTTCAAGGTGCGCTGCAGCAGGTACCTGTACACATTGGTCATCACAGACAAAGAAAAGGCTGAGAAACTCAAGCAGTCCCTGCCACCTGGTGAGAGACCATAAACATTCCTAAACATAAACATCATGAGCATTTAACAGAACAGTTCTTGTTTAGGATATATTATTACTAATCGTTAAGGTTGCGAGTCTCATTGTTTGAATCTTTTGGTGTTTAATACTTTCACTTCAGACTGATCATGTGGTTCTTATGCAATACATTTATCACTGGACCCCAGAGTTAAGTTATTAGATCGGTGTATATTTATAAATCTAAGAAGTGTGCAAGTTGTCCAAGCACTTTAGGCCTGTTCTGTGCCCATTGTGCATTTACACGCTTGCTAGAACAAGGATGAACCAAGTGCTGCGTTTCTCATCCCTCTGAAACTTCAGTTCCACCGGTTCACTAACACTTGCAGTCTGATGTGCATGAGTCTGTCTAAAGAGATTCTTATAGTTGCGTCGATTATGGCCATTGAAATGTTGAATGTTAACTTTTATTTGTATAATGTCAGTGTTGTAAAATGTAAGATTCAAAATGAATGACACCCGTTTCTTCCTCTTGTTTCAGGTCTGGCTGTCAAAGAGCTGAAATAGATGTTTCTCTTGTACAAAATGTTGTAATAAAATTGGGAAAATTAAAAAAAACTTGTGGTCAAGTTTGTTCAAGTGCCTAATTAATGCTGTTAAATAAAGATCTGTTGGTGTTCAGTATTTGCACTGTATATAAACTGTGTGGCAAAGTCACAAATATTTTAAATTAAGACTTTGTGTAGTTTTACAAACTTGTATAAATATTTTAGTTAGCTGTGCACTTAAAAGTTAATATAACAATAGTTAATATAGCCCCATACAATTTAGATACAGCTTTCTATTTAAATGGTTTTAAATTTTCAAGTTGATCAATTAATATATTTTATGGTGACAGGAAATTTAATCCAAGAAGGTTATCTACAATATCAGAATATAAAGTACAGTTAAGTAGGTAGAATAAAGTATGTAATCTTTTTACCTTCCCTACAAAGATAGCTTGGTGTATGTTAAAGAATCAATTATGGCCATTTATCTGGACAGTCCCAGACTAAAATGCATTTTTGAGCTGTTTTAACTAAAAACAACTTGCTCTAACATATCTTCAAATATATTAGTGCCATTGCCTTGTCTTAAGATTCATACCAATGTTTTTGTTGTAATGCATGTTTGTAAACTACTAATTTAACTAAGGTCTAGTCCTGGAAACCACCCCTTAGTGTGCAATACAGAAGAGTACACTTTTTATGTAGTTCCTGTATTTGTGCTGTTTGGCATATTGAAATAACTGCATTATACGTGTAAATGCATAATTTGAGAAGCTAAATCTAGGTAAATCCCAGTTTACCAAATGTTTTAATTCCAGTTAAAATGTTCTAGATTTTACAAGTTTATGAATTTTCTATGTAGAAGAAGTTTCTTGGTTGCCTGAATGTCTGCGTTTACATGAGCTGTCCAGCAGATGGCAGCATTACGTCACGATTTTATGAATGAATTTCTAAATGTACCATTTATTTATATTTCATTTAAACCTAGCTTTTCATCCCCGCTCCCAATTAATCTCAATAGCAACACGATTATTTTAAAAGGCTGAGTTTCTTTTTATAAACAGTCAAGCCGCCATCAAAAGCAATGCAAATGAAATTGACCCCTTCCTCCTATTTACGCGCGCTCCCGAGTTCACCCTTATTTGACGGACCTCTCGGAGACGCGCAGGAATGGCAGCGGCGGACGGGTCGGCACGAGACCGGGATTTAATGCAATAATTTCTTGTTTTCTGTTTATTTTCATGGACTGCCCTTTGGGGAAACATTTGGTTTTCGTCGTGTGTACCCGTTCAGCACTTTAGTTTCAGTCATAAATGCTTGTGAGGTGTAAACGCATGGCTTTTGTTTGAGAAGAGTGTGATCGGGAAAGAAACACCCAATTGTCGGACCGTCTTGATCTGGGAAAGTGATTTCTTCATCTCTTTTGCTTTGGATATATATAGTGGCTGGAGAATGTCTTCTGCTCGGGTAGATTATATCGCTCCATGGTGGACTTACTGGCTTAATCAGTTTCCTCACGTGAATTTGAGGTTTCAGCCTCTGGATCACACGTTTAAACCGGAGGACGAGAACTACCAGCAGGTCAGTATTTAACTTTTCATTGTGCTACAGTAAATAACACTGTTAATGCTTTCATGCATTGCACTTTAACTCTTCTGTTGTGTTTTGGGCTTTGAGAAAGTCATTTGATATGTTAAACATCTGTTAATATTGTCTGTTACATTATTTCTCTTGTTAAATACTCTTTCATGTTACAATGTTGCATTGCTTTCGTTTTACTATATTACTGATGAAATACAATGCAAATGTGTCTGATCAGTCATGTGTTTTTGTTATGCTATCAGTTTGTAAATTTATGAATTGCATGAATTTTTGAATTGCATATGTCATCTTGCCCCTAAAAAGAAATAACATATCTTGATATATTAATGGGTGAATTTACAAGATGACTGTTGTTATTTGCATGCACAGCATTAAAGCTTTTGTGAATGGATTGTTGTTCAGGGTTCTGTGAAAAATACCTGTAAAAACAAAACCAACAGGAAGTCAAGCTTAACAGAACATGAAGGTTAAATTGGAAAACTTTGTGTGTTTACTTTAGGGATCTTTTCCTAAGATGGCAAATATAGTGTTTTGGTTTAACCAAAATGTCATGCTAGAAGAGTCTCATTTCATCCATGTTTATTAGAGAACACTAATGGTTAAGTTTTTCAGAAGCACACAGGTCATGGGTTCAATCCCAGGAAACATACATGCTGTTAAAATGTACCTTAAATGCATGGTTAGTCGTTTTAGATAAAATCGTCTGCCAAATGCATGAATGTGCAAATCCTTGGTACCCGCGTAAAGAAAAACACCCATTTCTCGCCCCTTTCTGTGGTCCAATAGCTGCAAGTAAACTGATTCTCTATGCTCATTAAAGCCTGAAAATCACTGCCACAACCAAAACCACAGAACAACAGAAGTGCTTATAAAGATATCATTTTAAACCCAAAATGATCTCAAATGGAGCTTTTGAAACATCTATTTCCCAGACTAAAAGTTATTACCCTGTGCACTGATGGGTTATTCTGCCGAGCTATATCAGCCTCCAGTGCATTAAAGATGGAATAGGATGGGTCGGGGGTGGTAGGGGGATGCAGAGTGCTCATTTCTGTAGTTGTCCGTTTCCATCAAGGCAGATGGTCTAGGAGGAGGCAGAGCTGACGGAGCAAGACCAGAAGCTGTGGTGCGAGATCAAGTGCTCACGCCGCGCCCTCCTCATCCACCCGGGCTGTTTACAGATTGCCTTGGGGATCCCCTTTACCATCCATTTCCCCTGTTTGTTAATCTAAATACTTGGTTTCCAGCTGACACTGCTTTTTGATTCCTAATACAGCTCTTCAGCAGAATAGGAAACAGCGGTAAAATAAATTATAGGGGCCGGGGGTGATGGTGAATATGAGCTGAGACTGCAGCGCTTTATATCTAATTGCTAAAGTTTATTATGACCACTGAGCTTATTATGTGTTTTTAACAAAGATTCACTGTGTTTAGTTGTAAATGCAATTGCAGAGATACTGACTGTACAAACAGCATTCCTAAACACTTAGATTGAAGTTATTCAGATCTTTACAATAATTGGTAATAAGATTGCATTTGTTACCATTAGTAAATGCATTAGCTAACATGAACTAACAAATAGCAAAAGATGTTTTCAGCATTTGTTAATGTAACAAATACCACCTTATTGTAGTAAAAAAATTAACTAATAAATTTTAATTAAATTAACTAATAAAATCCATCTGAATGGTTCAAATAGACACAATTTTAAGTAAGTGGAGTTATTTTCCTCTACATGGTTAGACCTCAATGAGTAAAATAAATGTGCACATCATGTCAAGAGAAACCCGATCGGCATGTTTCTTTAGGCTATGCTTGGTTGAATACATGTTGGTGCATGGGTAGATGGGTCACAGGGCATCTGTCCATATGATTCACCTATTTCCTACGGGGCCGAATTGCTAACAGCTGTTTTTTATCCAAATCCCAGGCAGAGGATGCATCTGTTTGGTTCACACGGCTTGTGTCACAGACGGTTATATAGAGACAGCTGTAGATGTTTGCTGGCAGTTTTGCGGTTAGCTTTACTGTAATGGTGTATGCTTACGAAAACATGATTCATTTTGAATAAGACTGAGAAGAGAAAATGTCAGTGGTGCCAGATTACCCCTGCAAAACACAGTGCCATAAGGTGTTGTGGGTTGTTGCCAAGGTGTTGCTATGCAGTTGTTAAGGTGTTTGGTTACTGGGGTGGTCTGGCACAAATCTCTATGGTATTCTGGTCAGGGGATGTGTCCCTCCTTCAAGCTATACATTTGATAAGCATTTGAATTTCTTGGGAATTAAACATAAAATATAACATAAAATGTTTTTAGTCTAGGGCTCGCTACTAAGCTAACCTTGACTGGTTTTGAGAGGTGCCTTCTCATTCTTTACTTAAATCATCCAGGAATAAATATTCAAAACCAGTTCCTCTCATTTGTCAGAATTGTCCAGTTTATCTCACCCCTGTGTGAATGTGAATTTTGGCTTTGAGCCATTGCATTTAGCTCTGAATATGTCGTGAGATATGTGGAGCAATGCCACACATTCCTCTGTTATTGTTAAGGAGAAAAGGATGTAAAACAGCAGCAAGTAAATAACTCTATTCCAAAAAGCACTCCATTCATCAAACACACAGGAAATATAAACATCAAGCTAAGAAAACGCACACATCTGGAGTCATAAAGGATCTGTTGTTTCTAAATCTCCTCCATGACACATTTCCATCCCAGTGGCCGTGAAACATCCAATTTTGTACATCTCAGTTTTTTGTCATTTCTGCTTTGTTTTTCTTTCTGTGCATCTGTGTTGGCTTTGTCTCCCATCGTGTCTCTCTGTTTTTCTAATTCTCCCTCCCTTCTCATCTCCTTGTTTCTTTTTATAGACCAAACAGGCCTCTTTACATCCCCTGTAAATCTACACGGAATGGAAGAAGCCGTTTAATGGCCTGTATGTTGTGAATCAGCTTTTTAGAGTCAAGATCATCAATCGTAGGACGAACAGAGCCATTGTTAAATCCAACTATTTTAATTTATTTTGCACCTCAGCAAATCTATTTAGTGATTTCTCCCAAGAAAAACAACGCTATTTTGTAACGCTGAAGCAATGTTTCTGTAAAGTCCAAAATTGACCATGAGTCATGTCTTGTGGGAATTTATTAAAAACCACATGCCTTGTGATTTTATTTGAGCAAATATTTGTGGAATTTACCCTGTGCTCATATTGTTCATTACTGTCAGAACATTTCAGTTTACATGCCCAAAATGTAAAGAATACAGATGAACTTTTTTGTTATCTCAAAATAACTAAATGTGAGACATCATGGCAGTGTGTTTGGTAATTCATATCAACCTGCTAGGTTTGTGATGCTTATGTCTAAATTATGCTTCTGTTTGATAATATGCAACAAAGTTTATGCTGTGTTCACTTTTTTAGGGTCTAGCAGATATTTCTGGTCTGATAGAGAAGAGATAATTGTCAGTTTGTGTAATTTGGGTCAAATTTCAGAAGGACCAGGAGGGAGGAGGATATGAGGGTCAGTGAATAGTGTTATTGTGCTGTCCTCCAAACCCTCTCATAGTAAACCTTTCTTTGTATCTCTTATTGAGACCAATGATGACATAGATGATCACATGTGATTGGCTAATTGTGGAATGAATAGGACCCCATTTTAGAGAACAAACAAATCTATCTATATTGTAGTATGGGGTATTTTTTGGCCCATTTCAATCTCCAACAATCATTTCCTCTAACAGCTCAGAAGTGTTTCAGAAAGTAATCCATCAGTTATGATCGAGCCTCCTCACAGTTTGTTTGAAGTCTTGTAAAGGGGATGTTGTCTCATTTCACACTTTTTCCAGTAGAATAAGAGAGCTCTCTGGAAACAGGAAGTGACCTTTGAGGACAGTATGTGTCTGGCTCTCTTTAAAATAAACAGAAACCAAAATATCTTTGTACACAGAAATATAGTTGAGACAGGGGCTTGATGTCACATGTGTTTTTATTGTTTTGACCAACAAGTAAATAACAATAATATGTTTGATATTAATAATATTTTTATAATAATGTTACTCTTTACATGTTTCATAATTGTTTCACTGTTTAAATTTAGCTAAATGACCCATATAAAATTAACTTTAAATGGCTTGTTCCATTGTGACAACTTGCCCCATACAGTGACAATTCCTAAAATGTTAAATAGCCTTCTTGTAGCCAAGACTTTAAAATATGTGCATGCACAGAAATTGTTTATTTGTATGTAATGTACATATACAAATGTTTTCTATGTTTTTATATTTGACATATATAACTTTATTTCCGCCTTCTTTCTGCTCATGACCTGCTCTGTTTAGTTAACAATGTCCCAGCTGTAAGGATGGGGGAGGTCCGTCCAAGTGCACTGTGTTGGAAAAGCACCTCGAGGATCTCTTCCCAACCCCTCACTCCCTTTAAACACAGCAAGAAATGAGTATGAGACAACTCTGTAGGTCCTTCCTAAAGGCTTGCTGCTGCTTTAGTGTAAAACAGCAGTCGTGTTGCTCTGCTTGGGTTAGTCATGATTTGCAATTGTTTGCACTAATTGTTTTTAGCAGCTTTCTGTAAGCTAAGATCTTAGAGAATGACATTTATTGCATTAGCACACATACGAGGTTCCTGCATATTTTCCCACAGTTTTCTTCCCCTCAGGTGTATCACTCCAAATCATAATGTCAAATATGCAATTCTTTACCTCGCAGAGCACAGAAGCATTCATTTGTAGATGTGATGACAAGGTTGACGTGTCAATCTAGCATGTAATGCTCCTGTGAGACTGTACTTCCCTTAGACTTCCTCACAGCTGTGACAATCACATAGCTGATGTTTTTAAGAACTTGCAAGGAAAATAAACTTACCACTTAGTTTAACAGAATGTTACTCAATGGTTAAATCTTGATTTGCATGATTCTGCAGGGTAAAAATTAAGGTCATGGGGTTTTGTTTACAGACTGGTTTACAGACTTGTGAGTTCTTAAAATTCAAGAAGTTGCTTTCGGTCTGGGCACTTTACACACTATTATGTATGTTATTTAATAGGGGTGTAAGGGTAATTTTTAACAAAATTTAAAAACCATTAACTATTTTTAATAACATTGATATCATTTGGGGTTTAATTTAACCTCTGTATGTAAAATAATAAAAACTAAATAAGTCATACTAAAATAAAATGGGATTTATAGACAAAATTTAATTTAAGATAGGAATTAAGAGATGCTAAGAGATAACTTTTTAAAGTAGTAAATGTACAAAATTAAAAAAATTTATATTTTATAAAATTATATTTTAGTATATATGCTTATATATGTGTTGTCAGCTCAACCTATAGGATTATACAGACATCATATCATTATAGTTTTGCCATAAATACATACTGTAATTTTATTATTTCAATTTACTGTCTCTGATAGGTCTGTAGATGTCTTCTTAAAAACCGTTGGGTTTATCACTCGCTCAGACATGCAAACAATGTAAACGCAGCACAAGAATCATCTCTGTGTATCTTGGTTTACATTCTTACATATCGCTGTCTTACTAGATTTTCAGGAAATGAGGCCACTTGCACTTGTTAATGTTTTGTCTGGGCCTGCTGGAAGGATCCTGTGTAGAGATCTCCCCTCGGGCAGTAAACACTTCTTGACTCTGCCCTGTTTCTTCCTCTAAGCTTAAAGGCTTTGTCTGTGGCGGCACATTCACATCCAATTTCATAACGAGTCTATTCATGGGGATGGCGTGATTGGAGCTTGTAAAGCGTCATTTATCCAGGACTCCAGCCAGCAATGCACAGGTTGATCTGAATGTCAGTGACCCCCGAGAGAGACGTGAGCAAACATGCCAAAGAACAGCATTGAGAAGTTTACTAACTCACTGTTTGTGTTGAAGAGAATGAAAAGCATTTGTACATGATCACAACTACAAAGATAACTTGATGTGTAAAAACATTGGTTTTCAAACAGGCGACTTCGCAAATATTTGTAAACAATGTGTAAATGTTAGTAACTTCTTTAGTAAATCATTAGAAACTCATCAAATCCATTGTTTGTATACATTTATAGGATTTGTTTGATTTTAGTATTATGTATTTATAATGTCAAAGTTTTAGAAAACTATATTAAATTAGGCTTCTCATCTTTAATATAATAACGCAGGGAGTACTAAATCTGCATTCATGAATCTTTAGAGAGAGAAATCCCAGAACATATGTATAAATGACTCTCCTGTCACAGGGTGAATAAATAGCTTTCAGTACTTATTTCCTTAAACACTATTATATTGAATAAGAGAAATGCTTAGCGCTTCATTCGTGGAGAAAGACGGCAGTTTTCTGTAACGGAGACTTTCAGTGGGTGATGATGTGCAGAAATTGCCTTCACATGGTCGGCACTGTCTTTTGTTCTCCTCCGTGAAGACTTTGACGCCACTCTTTACCCATAATCCTCTTCCATCCCCCTGCTTCTGTCCCACCCATCTTTTCTCTTTTACACACCCCTCCCCACCTCATCTTCCCCACCTTTTAATGTCTTTTCTTCTTTCTGGCTCATTCTCACCACCATGCTTCTGTCTTCCTTACACACATTTATTCAAAAAATGGCTTGAAATTCCCTGATAAACTGATGTGGGAAGCCTGCGGCTCAGTCCTGTTTACACACTGAAGCGTCAACAGCTGCTAATTGAAAATCAGTCCTGCGTTGTTACTCTCGCTGTAGCTTGTGTGTTGGTGTGTAGGAATATATAAGAGAATATATGTATGGGTGCAAATGACTTGGTGAGAATGTGAATAAGAGCATGTAAATAATTCATCTTTATTTCCATAGAGGATTGTACAGGTGTTTCATTATTCATGGATTTCTCACACAGTTTAGTATTTGTATGACCGTTATAATGTTTGTGGTGGAGAAAACATTGTAAAGACTCTCTCTCTCTCTCTCTCTCTCTCTCTCTCTCTCTCTCTCTCTCTCTCTCTCTCTCTCTCTCTCTCTCTCTCTCTCTCTCTCTCTCTCTCTCTCTCTCTCTCTCTCTCTCTCTCTCTCTCTCTCTCTCTCTCTCTCTCTCTCTCTCTCTCTCTCTCTCTCTCTCTCTCTCTCTCTCTCTCTCTCTCTCGAAAATGTCCATAATTGACCCAGAAAATATACTTGTAATTTATTGTAAAACCAACTATATCATAATGTATAACTGGTGTACAATAGTTTAGTCACTCCTCCCACCCCTTTCCCTCTTTCTCCTATAGAAATCACAGGATTTGTCATGAGTAGTCGCATGCTGTTTAATTAAAATATTGCATGGCAATGTTTATTTATGTGTGTGTCAGGTTATTTTATTTTCTGTTGTTTCTGGCCAGAAGCATTAAACATAATGCCGGTCTTTCTCTCCATGTTTTCACACCATCAGCTTCCCTGCCTGTGTTTATTAGCCCCCCACACACTCTTACATTGACACATCTACCCCTCTTTCTTCCCATGTTACCCCCCTGTGGCAGAATATACCCCCTCTCCCCCCACTTCCTCATCATGGTATCTTCATTAACCCCTATTTGTCCTTGAAAACGGGCAGAAAGACATTCAGAGAAATGGGTTTATACAAAGACCTGTCTGTTTTTAGGAATATGACTGACATTAAATGCTGTGGGTTTGATGATACACTGTTCATATCTAATATTTCATAGCTAAAATGCTGGTTTATTTTTTATAACATTGTTGAATTCACATCCCTTATTAAAATTAACCATGTTTTTTGGCTAATTGGTTACCATTTAAATAACCACAATCATGGTTATATTTTTATACTATATTAACCTGTTTTTTAGTAAAACCATGTTAAATTTTGTGGATGTGCTGAACTCTGTCACTGAACAAAGACTTTTATGCAAGAATAAAATATAAAATATTAATATTTTACATAATATTTATTTGAAATGCTTTAAATCAGAAATTATGCATTATTTATTGTCTTTGAAAATATAAAAAAATTGGCTTTTTCTGATATAACTGGTCAGCTACTAGCTGTAAAGTGGAATTATGTATATAGAGCTTATATATAGACTCAGTTGAGATGACATGGGGGAAAAAATGTGGTTTTGTGTTTTTACCTCTTACAGTGAATGAATGTTTCCTATGAATTTGTGGTTAGACAAGCTGACTCATTAGTCTCCAAGTTAATAGATGGCACCAAAACAGACGGTTTAATGTGTCCCACCACCCACAGTATGAAGTATAGAGAATCTAAAACATAACAGAGACAGACAGTGAAAATAATGTGATGTAGGAAGTATCTTTAGAGACTGAGATGTCTGCTATCGCTGTCCTACTTTCAACATGCACTTCGGAGCAGAGAGCATGATGGGATATGGCAATGTGTGTGTGTGTGTGGTGGCTTTCTTTAATAATTGCCCTATTGGTTTTCTGCATTTATATGTTGCTGCTTGATGCTTTAATCCATTTCTGGTTTTCAGACCCTGACATTACCACCCACCCATTAATCAAACAGCAACAAAGTGTAATGGTTGACATGATGATGTAAATAATGATTCAGTTTTGTTGTATGCAAAATTGCAAATTTAGTATCTGTTTGGTCTTAACTGGGCAGGACTGCTTGAATCTACTGACATGAAGAAACATGGATGAATGCAAAAATACAGAGTGGAACATGCCTGATATTAAAAAAGCAATATTGTTGGAGAGAGAGAACTCAATCTGGTATGACCCTGCTGCCTGACTGACAGACGGCTGTGTGATTTCTCACATGAGAGGTCAATACTGATCTTTTTTTTTATTTTTATCAAAACACCCATCTTGGTTTTTCATTAGTTTATTTTCGTTAGTTAAGTTTAGTTTGTGTAAACATAGTCAGGAAACATAAGTGACTATATGTGTCACAATATTGGGTCTGTATGTTAAATGAAACCTAGGGAACACTTTATAATGTCTTTAAAATATATGCGACCCAGTTTGTGAAAACGCAGCTAAAGTCATGTTTTGCAATTTACAGCTTTCTACATAAAACGATGTAAAAATATAACCTTGATGTCTTTATAATTGACTTTGTAAGACCATGTCAAAGATTGAAATCAATATTTTGGATGCCAATTTCTTGTATTGTGTTGTGCAAAATAACAAAACATGGTGGCAATGAAATGATTAATTTTGGTATTTTTAATGAAAAGTGGAGATGTGTGTTTGTGTATGTGTATATATATATATTCTATTACATGTATATCTAAAAATGACCTTTTTTGGTCTTTTATTGGCTGTGTGTGTGTGTAATACTAAGCTCTGGCATGAGCAGCACACTACCTTGTGTCCCCATTAAAGGCTGAGGGACTAAAATAGCTCTGGATCTATCAACTGGAACTCTGTAAAGTTATGACAGAGTGTTGTAACCGGAAAAGACCTCTATCTTATCAGTGTAATGTCTGTCTCTACTCGGGAAAACATCTCAGGGGGTCACCACCTCATTCTGCTGCTACGAGATACTTGCGTTACAGCACAAGGTCACAGACAATACAGAGGGAAATTTCTGGCGGGTTTGCAGTCGATGTGTTCAAATTCTTCTTTGTTTCAAAATGTCTTAACTAAGATACATCTATCTTTCTTCATCTCTTTCAGTCTCTCATCTTCCTGGGTTGTGTAGCGGCGGCCGGTCTTGGTTTAAACTTGCTATGTCTGGCAATATACCTGAGCTGTTTGTGCTGCTGTCGTAAGGATGAGGAGGAAGAAGAAAGTAAGAAGTCCAACTCTTGCTGTGTCACATGGGCGGCAGTTGCTGCCGGGCTCATCTGCTGGTACGTACACACGCTGTCCTCATGCTGGGAGAATAAACCTGCTCTACATGCTGCAGACAACATAGTGAAGCAATTATGTGTATAATCTATGAGGTTATTTACTCATTTTGGTTCTATTATATAAGCTGTATATCCCTGGCAGGTATTAAAGGGATGGTTCACACAAAAAAATAAAAATTATGTTATTCAAACCCTGTATATGATTCTTTCTTTTGTGGAACACAAAAAAAGATATTTTGCAAAACGCTGGTTACCGGCACCCATCAACTTCCATTGAACTTTGTGTCCATACTATGAAAGTGAATGGGTGCCGGTAACCAGCGTTTTGCAAAGTATCTTCTTCTGTGTTCTGCTGAAGCAAGAAAGTCATACATTTGACATGACATGAGGGTGAATAAGTAATAAAATAATTTTTATTTTTTGGTGAACTATTCCTTTGAGAGCTGGCTTCTACAGATATAGATGTATACATATAGAGATATAGATGTATAGATAGATATATATTGGCACATTTATTCTAATAGTCAGAAAGTATGGTCATGATAAAGTAAAGTATGACTATTTTTGACTTTATAAGTAGACCATAGGAAATATTAAGGAATATTAATAATAAAAGTGTATGACCCCTTTAAAATTAAGATGGAAAGAGAGAAGATGCTAAAATAACTGCTCTGTTCTATAGGTTGTAGAAATGGACCTAACAGAAGATCTAAACTTTGCATGTCTCTCTCTCTCTCTCTCTTACACACACATTTGTATTTGCTCTCAGCTTCTTTCTCAGAGGTTGTATGGTCTCAGCTGTCAAGTTTATTCTTCTGCTCCACAAACACGTTGGTTCACCGCAGTGCTTCGGTCTGCATTCCTGTGACCAGCGATAGAAACGCTTCAGTTTTGTTCTGTCCTCATTGTCCATCAATTGTGAATGAGAGAGGGGTTGTGGGAACACTCACAGTCTGACAAGTTTTTAAACTTAAATAGCTGTGGGCGTCCCGAGACGGCTCTTTGACCTCTGAGATGATCGAGACACTGCGGTCCTCAATCTCCCCTGACCATTATGACGCATTCACTTCTAAGAACAACTAGTCCTCGAAGGGAATTTTGTTATTTTAATTAAACGATGAGTATCCTGTTGAGTCATTTAAATTGCACAATTTCCAATTGGTGGATTAAAGCTGATATTTGTAATTTTCAGTGATGAAATGTTCCCAGATCAAAGAAACACGCACGCACCCCGTGATGTTACAAACCTGTAAGCTGTATTGATTGCATGCATTACTTTTGTGACGTTTTTGGTCTGTTTTGGATCTTACTGTATATTAATGCAACAGAAACATAATAGTGTACAGGTTTTGTATGAGATGACGTTGCGTAAATTAAACCGTAAATAAGTTTTAAGAAAAATAACAAGTCAGTTTTGATTGATCTTGTCTTTAATTCATCATCTTAGTAATTGTACAGCTTTTCCAACATCTCAATGGAAGTCTAATTTGTTTCTAATGTTGTCACACTAATAGTAGCAGGGGAGTTATTTTATTTTGCTCCAGTATCACAGCAGACACTTACAGATCTGTTACATCATCACGGTGCAGAAGAAATGCTGAGCTCTAAAGTGCTCAATTAAATTAGTGTGGGTTATATATGAATGTGTGTATTCTATATGAATGGCCTGATGTAACTCTCTTAATCCCATGACACTCATCAGTGTTGTTATCGAATTAGCGTCACGGCTGTCTGTATTGTGAACTCTACTGTGGTGAAACAGAGCCCACTGTTGGCTTAAATGCAAAAGCATTGTTTGAGTTTAACATCAGGAATTTGGTCTGGATGTAATGGCTAATGAGCGTGACATTTTTGCAGGGCTGTGTGATTATATTGCAGCTAAAACAATAATATCTCAATGAGCCAAAGTGGTCAGTGCGTCATCAAGTTAAACAATGATAATAATGGCAACACTTTGGATAGTATAGATGAGGATATTTATAGTTTAAAAAATTAAATGTTTGTGTCTTTTATAACAGTGCAAAGTGCAAGTCCAGGTCACATAAGCAATTGTGTCAATAGAGATGACAAACAATTCTTGTGAACCGTTGCAGCTCTGTATTTACAATATAAAAAGTGTAAAAGTCTACAGTTTGATCTGATTCACAGAAATAAATAAAATTGACAGTCATTTGTAAGAACTCCGATTTAAACACTCCTAACATCTCCTTCTGTTATTTAAAGCTTTTTTCTAAAACTAGCAGGGTTGACTTTATCTGCATTAAACATTAATGCGGTTTGTAGTACATGCCAGAGGTACTTCTGTGCATTATGTGTTTAAACGTTTACTAAACCTAAGAAAAGACTTACAAAACATACGACTTATGTGGTAAATATGATTTTATGGTTTAGTTTTAATTTTTGTATCTCACTAAAGGTCATGCCGTGTGACATGATGGGGTCTGTTGGGGGTCCTGTATCTCTCCGATGTTTTCTGATTGGTGTTAGAATGTAAAATCAACCACGGGTAAATTGGATTTGGATTGATCAGCATGAGATCAGACTTTTGTGATTCAAAAATGATGTGTTGTGCAGTAGTTTCTGTGTTCTCTTTAATGTGAAGCTTACCAAGTTATCATGGTTGCCTTGTGCTCAGACGTATGCTTTTTTACAGGAGTCCCTTAGATCACAGCATGAAAAGATGAACTGCTTTGATTAAAGAAAAATGTAATTATAAATCACCAGTAATGACATGTCCTGGAGTCTTTTAAATGAGAATTTGTTTGAAGTTTCCCCAAAAATGAAAACTTTGACAGCGTTTACTCCATCTCTGTGTTCTTATACAATTATTTTCCTTCCTCTGTGAGACATGCATTGAAATCTTCGTAAAGATTATAAATATAATCATGTAAATTGTGTCAGTTTTTAGTTTTTCTCATGTTAAATATCTTGATGAAGCAAGACATTGTGGCCTACAGTTTGAAGTGGGTGTCCAATATGGTATTTATAAGTCATGTCCCGATGAATCATGCAGGACCAAGATGTCTTAACAGATGGTTGTAGCTTTACAAGCAAACAAGCCTGCCTATTCACCACGAACCAAATTTATGAAGTTTTTGTCATTTACAAAAAAATTTTTAGCTAGCTAGATGCAAATCCATCATATGGAAGCCCTCAGGAAAAGAGATGTGTGAGAGAGATGAGTCATGTTCAGTTGAGAAAGATGTCTTATTTAGTAATATAAAGTGTGTTAAAATGAAAGTGAGAGAAGGAGGTGAGAGGATATGTAAATTACTACTGTTATCATTTCAGAAATAGATCACTTCATAAAGATATACCTAAAGGTGTTGTAGTAATATTAGTTTTTTGGAGCGTTTCACGCATTGGCTTCTAAACTAGACACGCCCCCTTTTTACCAAACCCCGCCCTCCTGTGCCATGCATGCACACAGAGATGTTTATGGACATTGATGGAGCAGAAGATCAGCAGAAATAGATTTTGGTCTAAACAATAAACAATGCTCTTGACTTTTTAGGACACTTTGAGTTACATCTGTCATATAAAGAGATTTTATGTGTCCTTTAAAAAAAAATCAATTATAGCACCTTTAACTAAGTAAACCCCATGAAAGTGTCTCTCTCTCTCTCTCTCTCTCTCTCTCTCTGTCTCTCTGTCTCTCTCTCTCTCTCTCTCTCTCTCTCTCTCTCTCTCTCTCTCTCTCTCTCTCTCTCTCTGTCTCTCTGTCTCTCTCTCTCTCTCTCTCCCTCTGTCTCTCTCTCTCTGTCTCTCTCTCTGTCTGTCTCTGTCTCTCTCTCCCTCTGTCTCCCTCTCCCTCTGTCTCTCTCTCCCTCTGTCTCTCTCTCCCTCTGTCTCTCTCTCCCTCTGTCTCCCTCTCTCCCTCTCCATTCCTCTCTAAATGATTAAAGCACTGTCACTTATTTTTAGCTGTTATTTATGTTCCTAGTTTTTGAGGTCAGAGCAGAGCTTTTTTTTTTTGGCACTCTTTCTGACCATATAGAGGTAAAATATCTCAAGACTCAGTGGTCATTGTAGAAACATTAGCCCTTTTGATTCTATTTTAAAGACTCGACATTGTTATTCTAGCTGTTCTTAATTGACTGTAGCTCAGTTCATAGTATCGTGTTACCTCAGACAGTTTTGAGCCACCTGTATACTAACATATGTCTTAAGATTGACAGAAGACCTACAGCAGGATAAAATTGACAGTTTACATCAATTGACTTAAAATAGAAACTTATTCAGCACTATACATTTTTGTTTTCAAATTAAATGTTGTCTAGAATTACTATTTTCTATAGGATGTTTTAAAAGTAAGTCTGCTTAAAACATAAAATTGCAGGTTGCTTTATGTACTTATCATTAAAGTCAAATGACATCAGGACTGACAAAATCATACTTGACAGCTCAAATTATGAATTAATCTTGGTTATATAGTCTATTATTATATATACTTATAAATCGGAGATTGAGAGTTGTGTAGTTTAGCCAAAGGTTGTCCTGTTAATGGGAATTCACTCTTCCAATGTTTATTATAGTCCCCAATTCAAAGTGATGTAGATTTTAATGTGCCATCAGTGTAGACTGCCAGGCATTGTGTGTGTTTGTGTTATGAGTGCTTACCAACTCGAGACAAAATCTTGAAGGAATCATTAGACTTTTAATTTTCTCTAGATGCCCCTAAAGGCTCATCTGTGTTCTGCACCATCAGCTTTATCCACCATCACCGTTCATCCAACATCCAACACAGGACTGAGTAATTGTGTTTGATAACATCATTAGTCTGCTCATTATAGTCCCAAATGTCAAATTTATGTATAACACAAAAAAGAAAGGGCAGTCAACTCTAAGGATGTGATGTCAGCATCTTAAAACCACTTCCTGTGCTGGGACCAGCACAAATGACCTCTCATAGCCTCGAGGCCGTGATGGGACTGACATCATCATTTTCTTTGAGACTCTTCCGGTTCCCACTGATGATAAGGTTGTGGGTTAGGGTGGATGAATGAATTCTCACACATTACTAACATCATAGTCACAAGTTAGTCTCTGTTCACCATGCCAAAGACTCAATTCATTAACTCAAATCTTTGATTTTGTAGATGGCTTGGCTGGTCTTGCCACATCTTGTCAGATGTGCTTTTGGCACTGCTGGTGAAGTGTCTTCATTCAGACATGCATTCTGATCATTGTCTCATTTGGCCAGCTGTTTGTTATCTGCCGTTAGCTAAATGATTTTGACTTGAAGTTTTGCAGTTAAATATTGGGTCGTACTGTTACGTTTTCTAAGTTTATACAGTAGTTAGAGGGACCAAAATGCCATATAGAAACTATAGGATGTGATAAAAACAAGGTTCGTTGGATGTTGAAGGTTCTTTATGGAACCATACAGTCAAAAATGGTGGTTCTGTGGCATCACTTTTATTTTGAAGAGTGTATAGATTAAATGCATTGTCAGTGGCTTTGGATGAAACTATTTGTCAATTGCATGAATGTAAATGCAATAAAAATGTGTTTATTGCTGCTGTTTTCCATGTCTAGAGTCCTATTGATTGGAAAAGAGAAAATACAAAGAGTGAAATGTAAACATCTAATTTTGATGTAGACTCGGTTATGTAGCAATTTACATTTATTCCTTTAGCAGATGCTTTTATCCAAAGCGACTTGCAACGTTTGTCCCTAACAAATACTTTTCCGAACACTTTCATTCCTGTTCAAAATGTACGTTTTGTATCCTTTTATCATACATTTGTTGTCTCTCATCATGGTTGTGTGCCATGCTGGCAGAAGGCACCATCTTGTTTGTCATATCCTCAACCCTTCTGTTATTTCTGTGTGGGGAACATTACCCTCTGGCTGCGTTCAGCTTCTGCTGAATATTAAAGACCTGCATGTGTCCCTCACGCACCACCCATCTAGCCACGGTTTTCCTACAGTCATTTAACTGCAGATTTATATAGAACCTCTTTAATCTAAAATAATGTCTGGCTGAGCTCGAGAAACATTTTCTGAGGAGACTGCAAAAAGTCTTGATTTTAGAGATGATGAATTATAGAACAGACAGGGTTTAGATTGTCTCACTAGATGTGAAAAAAGCACAATTTATTACAGCAGTCACAGAACTCACAACTTCATACGTAGGTGAATTAAATAAGGGTGACAATTACGGTGTTAAACTAATTGTAACTTTTCACCTTGTGACTTTACAGTATCGCAGTGGGAGTGGGTTTCTATGGAAACAGCGAAACCAATGATGGGGTGTACCAGCTGACCTATTCCCTCTACAATGCCAATCACACGCTCGCAGGAGTGGACAGTTTGGTAAGTACAAATATAGCAACTTTGATTTGACTATAAATAACACATTTCAGACAGATGTTGTCTCAAGAGAAGACACCAAGTACAGTAGATCCAGTCTTCAGAAGGTTTTCATCTTGATCTGACGCTACTGTATGTTATTATATCTGTTTCCTCCCCTCAACCAGATGGTTCCTGTGTCCTTATAGTTCATCTGACTTCTGTAAAAAAATCTTTCTGCCATTTAGAGCTTCCAAAATTTCATAAACCCCCGCTGAATGCAAGATTGATTCTTTGACATCCATTTACAAAAATGAGAATGTAGTTGAAGATCTATCCATCTACAGTCTGTCTCGAGAGGTTGTGAGCAATGCCAGCATGCGTCTAATAACTTCTAAACTGGCTCTGGATGACAGAATTGCTTTGAACTGAATGGAGTAAGATGTTAAAATATGTTCATAAGACATAGAAACATAGGCAGCATTAAAGCAAGTAGGGCTGTAAGATATATCAAAATGATTAAAATATTGTAAATGTGCATAGTGCAATGGTTTGCAATAATTCAACGATTTAATAAGTTATTTAATGTTTACGTTTTTGGTCAATGTAGATATCAAAGTGACTGGCAAGACAGAGAGTGTGATGCTTTCTTTCCCCCCCAAAAAAAATGTAAAACATGTTGGTTATATAATATAATTAATATAATAGTTGAAATAGTTTTTGAAAACTTTAAGCGCTATTGTATCTCATACTGTATATTGAATTACTGAGCGAGTTATGCAAAAAAGTCGAGTTGAGAGCGGTTGCCAGATCCCTGGTCAAACACCAGCTCTGATGTGTGTTACATCAGCGTGTTTCTGTGATTTGGGGTGGTTATAGAAAAATGCCTCAAATTGGTTTTTACAGCCTTTTATGTTTGTGTAGTTATGAAGGCCTTTTTCCTTTAGTCATTGTCCCCTTCATGGCCCCGAAAGCTGGACCGGGAACAAAACCTAATTCCTGTATCTTCAAGAGCCCTATTTATATCCGTCTCAGTTTTTGTGATTTAAATGCGTAGAGCTGACAGTGACGCTAAGACCGTTAATCCTGCTTCACAGGCCAATTTCACGCAGCCCATCGGGCCTCTCGGGATAACGGGTTTTAGCCATTTTATTCTTGGGTGGAAGACTGCATAAGCAATGATAACTTTCTTTTTTGTTCTGTTAACTAATTGTAATTTTTTTTATTTATTATTTACATAGTGTTGAAATACATTTCTCTGTCATTGACCTGCAGTATTGCAGACAGGAGGAGTGTTTAAAAAAAGATTTTTGCAATAAATAAATTTAGCACTATACCTTTAAGACTATATGCCTCTCACAGCCACATTCAGGTCAGATTATATATGCCGTCTATCCTGACTATGGTCCATTGCATATTAGCCCAGTTCTGGCGATGACATCATAGCGTGTGACCAAATGCATCCTTCAGTCTTCATGTGCATCTAAACAAAGTTTCTATTGATCTGATGAGTATAAACATGGTAGATCTCACAAACAGACCGGCGATAGATTAATGTTTCATTTATACCTGTTGTTAAAGCTTTTGGTCATGTGTTTACAGTGTGGTATTGGACCAAACTTAAAGAAAAGCACCAGGCATCTACACACTTACAGTCGTACTTTTGGAGTAAAGGATTTAACTCCCCATCTGCACTAATGGAGATTAATGCATCTGTTTCTGTCTCGCTAAGTATTATGAGTCACACACACTTATCTGAGGTCAACTCGAGCCCCCCGACCCACTGTCTGATTCATCACTAGCTAAAAGGCGAAACTGACCTGGGAACTGTACTTTAAGGGAAGAACAGGGCATCGTTTTCATTAGTCGTTTGCCTTTGAGATAAGTGAAAAAATGATGTCATGTGGCTAAAAGGCACTAAATCTTTTTGATCTTTAGTTAAAGGCACAGTTCAACCGAAAAATAAAAATTATTTTCATTAAAATTATTTACTCGCCCTCATTTCAAACAAGATTGCTGTTATTATTTTCTGTGGTGGAATTGAGCCCTAATGACTTCACTAAGTCATTAATTTCTTCACTTTGGACTGTTTCTTAGATGCCAGGTCCCTCAAACGGTACAAAGTGTCCACTGTGTGAGATTGTCTGAAATCCCAGCATGCATTGCACATAATTAGCCATGAACCTTGCAACAAAGGCCTTTGATGAAGTCGCTCACGGAAACCTTCGACTTCCAGATTGAGTCTCTTCAACGGTTGTGCCCGACTGCCTGAAAACAATGATTTAATTTGGCATCCATTACACGCAGATGTCTGTTCTTTCTCGCACACACATGCACGCTCGGTTCGTTTTGTTCTCACGCTGTTTGGAAGCACTGTGCTGCTTTTTTAAAGGAGTCGAGAGAACATTAGATTGTGAAGAAGTGTTGCGCAGAATGTGTTTTTGTTTTGCTAGTGGTTGACTTGACTGCTTGGGTTTAGGGTGTATTGGTTCTGGGCCATAAGGTCTCTTGTTTACCACCTCCTTCTGTGCTTGCAAATGAACTGTGTGGCTTCAGCAGGGTCTGTTTGGCTTGCACAGAGGCATCTGAGGATGAAGGACACAAAGATACTTTGAGTCAATTTATTTATTTATATATACTGTATGACTGCAGACATTGCTGGACCTGTACAAGCATCTTAACTATAACAAATGTTTTTCCTCAAGTGTAAATATCTAATGTTTGGGTTTTCATGGAGAAACAAATGTAATGTTTGACAGGCTAGATCAAACAGCACATTTGTGATCATTCCTGTTTAAAGTATCCACTCACTCACTCACTCACTCACTCACTCACTCACCTACTCACTCACTCACTCACTCTCTCACTCACTCTCTCTCTCTCTCTCTCTCTCTCTCTCTCTCTCTCTCTCTCTCTCTCTCTCTCTCTCTCTCTCTCTCTCTCTCTCTCTCTCTCTCTCTCTCTCTCTCTCTCTCTCTCTCTCTCTCTCTCTCTGTCCCTCACCCACTATCTCTTGTGTCTTAATAATCAGTATATTTTCTGTGAGGATAAATAGTAAATGGCAATGATCTATTATTTATGATCATTTGGGATAGATTGGTCTAGATTAAGCTGGGTGTGGAGGAAATAATTGGAAGAGGTGGTTTTGTTTTATAGTGTGTGGTTTTATAAAGTTGGTCCATTAAAAACTGTTTAAGATGCAATTAAAGGTTTCCTTCTAAACCATCAATTTAAAATAGTTTAAACAATTTAATAGAGTTTTTGCTGATTGTTGGTGCAAAGGTTGGGGGATATTTACCATTTCAAACAACCAAATGCTCACTTGCAGATCTCTACCAGAAAAACAACCACATTTCTGCTAATCCTCTTCACACATGTCAGAGAAAATAGTCATGTAGACTTAAAGCTGAAAGCTGTTCACCCACAAGGCAGACAGTTAATCAAACATTTGTTGAAGAACATTTCAAGATAAAGTGCATTTGATTGTTGTACTTCAGTTTCTGAATTGTTTTTGTACCCAAAGAATTTAAGCTTTAGTAAGTTAGTAAAGAAAATATAGTGAAGTAAGACGCAGCGAGCCGAGGTGGGTTGAGACCTTTAAAGTCTTTTTCTATTGTTATTTTTTAATGTTCATTTTGTTCTCTGTAACTATCTTGAGAACCTCTGAACTAGTTTACCCTTTCAAACCTCCAGACATCTGCACAGGCGTTATTAGGACGAGACCTGTGAGCTGTAAGGTCATCACAGCTCCTGAAATCTCTCTCTACTGTTTTTTTATACCAGTTTAATAAAGAAATAGAAATCCATATCTAGATATAGAGCAGGCAGAACCACTTAGAGCTTGTGCTCCATTTCACGCTTCAACTCTTCCATTCAAATTTAATTGCAGAAGCACAGCGCCTACAGAAACCAGAGACAATCAATTAGAGCCACGGCACAGGGAGAAAATCTGCTATCTTAACCGCTTCCTCATATGTAGTACAGCTGTGGCTCGAGAAAACCCGCTCGGATGTCAGGCTTTGTTCATTAGCTGAATTATTGGATTGCATTCGGTGGAGATATTAAACCCCTGTGAGTTCAACCGCAGAGCGGATTGTTGGACAATGTAGTTCTGTTGTGAGATGTCACGAAGATCCAATCTCATTTTCAGAGAAAGCGCCGAGTTCCGGTTAAACTAGGTGAACAATGTTGGGTTGGGTTTCTCACGGTGTTAATTTGAGATCAGTCTGTATGGTTCAGTGATGATGTCATAGCCAAAAGAAGAAGGTCTTCTGGGAGTCTGACCCATAAGTGTTCAATTTCAGGATTTGGAGTTTTTGCTTAGAAATCCCCTAATTCTGTTCTATTCTTAACCAAACTCTGACTCTTTTTATCTATTAGAAATAAAGCAAAAAATCCTTCATGTAGTGATGTAGATTGTGCTTAACATGTACTGTAGATTCTCTGTGCCGGTATGTCAGTTTATTGAATAACTTTATTTATATAAAAAATTTACTGAAGTCAAGTAAACAATTTGAACTTTTTTGCTTAAAAGCTTTTTGATTAAGTATAAAAGAGACCTGATTCAAGCAATGCACAACAAGATGCTTGGTAAAATCACTTCATTTCATTGGTTCTCTGCTTTTAAAAAACACAACAACATTCACTATGATAAAAGACTCAAATATTCAATATACTGTTGCATTTATTGTTATTCTCTCTACCGCTAAAAAATGCAATTCATTATACTATAACTTATATTTGTGTGTTGGTAAGCAATGCCGCCCGCAGCTTGGTTTTGTGTCCGAATTCTCTTTATTTGTATCTTATTTTCTTTGTTATACATTTTTAAATCTATCATTTTAAAATGTCTATTATTTTATTTTTTATGCTTTAAAAATCGTTCTGTTTGTATTTCAATGTATTTTTCACAGTTTTTACTTTGTTTATTGTATAAATATTCTTGTTTGCTAGATTTGCATTTAACAACAGCTATCAACTTCCAGTTATTTCTTTTGTGTTTTTTGGAGAACAGAACACATCATTTAAATGACTTGCCAGGATAAACTTCAGTCATTTAGTATTGTTTAGTACCTATGAATTCATAAAAAATAAAAACGATGAGCAAAATATATCTCTTATTATTGTTTTATGATGTGCATTTAGTGTGATTTGATATTTTAGGGCCCAATATGGCTTCTGTGCATTTCATATGTTGTCTACCCCCTTTTTGTACCCCTGAGGTATAATTGATTAGTAGTATTGATAAAATGCATTAAACTATTGTACAATAAAAAGATTTCTGACCTCTTCCACAATGTTATTCGTCCACACAGGTGACGGGGACTATGGGAGGTATGCAGAGCAGCCTAAAGGAGCACTTGTCCCGACTGGATGAGATCTTTGCCGCACGTGGAGATTTTGTTCAGACTCTGCATTTCATGCAACAGATGGCGGACAACGTCATTAAGCAGCTACTGGGACTCCCCGATTGGGAAAAAGCTAAAGTGGACCTGGCCGCCATAGCAGATCAAACAGCTTACGTGGAGTATTACAGGTAATGCAGGAGAGCTGGCATCTCGAGATTCCCATTACTTTGTCTTCATCATTTGAATCAGTAAGACCACATTGACTCTATATTTGACTTAATATAGTACATCTCAAAACATCTGTTAAAGCCGGATTTTATGTAATCATTGTACAGTATCAATAATATGTTAAGATGTCACAATATAACTGTCAATGGTAAAATAGGTGTGTGTCTAAGTGTAGTTCATGAGAAGATGTGTTTCACTGTATGAAATATTAATATCTATAGAACACACTCATCTATTATGGATTATTTTGAGTTTAAAAGCTTTCAGCGACCACACGGCACACACACACAAAACACTGAAAGAACAACCTTTGAGCTATTAAGCTTTTCTAAGATTTTACAGACTTTAAATGATCAACTTTGTCTTGGATGTTTCTTCTATTTTTGTTGTACAGTTAGCATATACGAGTATACGCTGACTTATATAGCATAGTTTGGTCTTTGTTTAGAAATGTTTGATGGGATTCCCTAAGATAAACCAAAGTCTGTGATTTCAAGACTAGTCGAGAGACGTATTCAAGACTGAAAAGGTATATGAGATTACTGGAGCCTGTGCATTTTTCTTTGCTTTCTAGGAAAAATGTAAGATATTTTTCAAGTTTTCAAGAGATTCTACCAATTTTCTTGCATTAGCCCTAAACCCTTACAGAAGTTTTTTTTACATTTATTAAATAAATATCACTTGGTATGTTTAATAATCGGCTTCATGTGTAGGTGTTTTAATGTCCTTTTTGATAGACAAACAAGAACACATTTTTAACACGTACATCTTTTACACACCGTGGCACTTGCTAAACTTGTATTGTATGAATTCTTGCCAGTTTCTTTGTCATGCCATGTAATATTTTTTCATTGTGTATAGAAGTTGTTGTTGTGGTTTTTTTTTTTTTTCTGAATATAGTGTGACTGTTTTTGTCTGCAGGTGGTTGACATACCTGCTGATTCTGATCCTGGATCTGGTCATATGTCTGGTCGCCTGTCTCGGCCTGGCGAAACAATCCCGCTGGCTGCTCACCACGTGAGTATATCACACTGGATAAAGCTCAGCGTTTGCATATATGGTACAAGATTTTAAAGATGAATGAAGAAAATGATTACATTGTTTGCATATTGTTTTATTATTTGCATAAAGAAAACCAAGCCAATTAAAACCTCAGGATCGAGCATTGTGACGTTATTTTCATAACAACTAAAAACTATTTCTAATCATATTCCTATACAGTAATGCATTGGGCATAATAACCAAATACAAAGGCAAAATTATTTATTGCACTAAAATAAACAGTTTCATTAGTCACAATAGTATTTGAAGATGAAGTCTAATCATAAAATCTGTTTCTAGAATCAGGATAATTTGACTCGCTTTAACAAGTGACAGGCAAACTTGCATCCAACATAGTTTGATTGGCCGCTTTGGCTTTGATGTCGACAGCAAAAGAAATGGGAAGCATTTTCTCTTTAAATAATGATAAGCCCATTTGACATGTGTGATGTGTCTGTTATTGTGTGTTTGTGTACAGAATGATGGTGTTTGGTGTTCTTTCTCTCATCCTGAGCTGGGCGTCTCTTGGAGCGGATGTGGCCACGGCAGTGGTGAGTTTTAGCTGTCAGGACTGATGTTCAGGCAATGCTTCTGATTACATCATCATCATCATCATCATCATCATCTGAGAGATTGAGACATCAGGTCATTGCTAGAAAAGTCAGACAGGGATGTTTCTTAATATCCTAGTTTTTTATTATTTAAAGAAGATTTTAACTTTATAAAGAATGTTTTAAAAGTGCACAATTGAAGAAACTACCACAGATAAAGTCATTATTATATTAGTTTAGCCAGAACACTGCATGTGTGTGTGTGAGATGTTGTTTGGTTTTTATATGGAGTTCAAGCTGGTCACAGCGAGTCTATTGATATCAAAAGCTTGATTATGTGGAAAAGCATAACAGTCAACTGCTGTCTGGTTGCCTGAGAAAGGAGATAAACTTCAGATGTATTGCTTTTGATGTGTGGGTTTGTGGGTTTTCAAGCAGAAGAAAAGAGTAAAATGGAGTGATTTATTAAACCACATAAATGCAGGAAGAGTAAATGCTTGAGAAAAGGGCAAAGATTGTAAAACCGCTTCTGGCTTTCTCATAAATTCTCACATGGCCCCTGATATTTTCTAGTTTATAGAAATCAAACCTTATAACTATTTTCTTTACATTTTTTTTTTGCTGTACTAGTTTCTGTCCTCCGTGAGATCCCTGTTGTTTCTGGATGTGAAAGAAAAAAAGAAAGAAAGCACTGAAAACAATTTGAAAGTCAAAATCGCTTCCTAAAAGCATTTCCTAAATCTCTTTTGACCACTTTTCCTCAAAGCTGCAGTGTTCTTGAAATCAGAAACAGAGAAAATGGAGCACAGGGGTTTTAAAACGCGTCTAATGCTGTTTTCAGTTTTGTGTCACTGTCCAGCACATTTACAAATAAAAAAGCAGTTTTGGGATCTTTTGCTCTTTTTTATTAGATTACAGTGAGAGGCGTTGCCAAGATGAACACTGAATGCCCAAGTGTGTTTCATTTTACTTTTATATCATCTCCATTTTCACTTTAAATCTATTTTTCTCCCTCACCTGCTTTTATGTTCTCCTACTTAAGACTCTAACTGGCATTTAAATAGCCTTTGTGTGTCCATAAGCAGCTACCCACAAACCAATTATACGTCTTACCGTGAACAAATTGTCTAAAACAATCAACCGAGGAGCTGCTGGTTAGAAAAATCGGATGCTCATTAGGAGAGAAATGTAGATCTTCAACCGTTTCAGTGTCGGTGGACATGCTTGGTACACTATAATGAACTTGTGTTTCCTGCAGGCGTTAGACAGAGACACTCACGGCTTTGATCCTGTCTTCATGGCTAATGAATTAATGCATTAAACAAGTTGTTTCGCCTCAGGAGTTAGACAGGACAGGGTTTTGACTTTAAACTTTCTGTTCAGAAACACAAGAAAGTGTTTTAGGTGATGTTGATGCTGAAGTTTTGCTCGAGCTGTCCAGTGGTGCAATTTTAAGCAAACGTTATTTTGCATGTCATTTTGTTCTTTGAAGAGTCTCTTCTTCATTTGTTGTGTATTATTGCTTCTGGTTTGTGCATGTTAATTCACAGAAATCCTACAAAGTATTTTTCCTCTCAAAACCGTGTCCTTTTTTGTCACAATTATAGCGCATGTATCTTTCCATTTCTTTCAATAGATAACTTTGTGTATAGACTAATATTTTTTTGATGTCTGGACTCCATCAACAGGACTTTAGTTAAATATAAAGAGATGCTTCAATATATTGGTAATAAATACATTCTGTGATGATTTATATTTCAAATGCATGCCTGGATTTCTCCTTACCTTTGGGATTTTTATATATAGGAAGTTTTTTTTTCATACAGTAGTTGTACTGTAGACATGCGCTCCTTTGACAGCCGGAGATGTTTGTGTGAGGGCGTGTGTGTTGGTGTTTCCAGACATAAAACAGACATTATATGATCATATTTCCACTGAGACCCTATATGTTTCCTGTTTGTGTGAAGTTTGTGTTTTGGCACATGTGAAATATTCCTTCCTGTCATGAAGATACTGCTGTGTGTTTGTGTCTGTGTGTAGTTCCTGCCTGTGTGGATTAATGTCCATTGACTTGAACTCCAAACATCCTGCAGGACACACCCATATCCATTAACTTATACTCTATAAAGCTTTCCCAAATGCTGTTTTTAAATCATGTATGTGGGTTTTGCGGTCTAGGGTACAAGTGATTTCTGTGTTTCTCCTGACAAATATCTGATGAACCAAACAAAAGATGTTATCAGCTCGGGTGAGTGTTTGTGTCTGTTCAAAGCAATCCAAAGTAATGAATTAGTTTATGTACAAATATCACAAATATATTAATATTATAAATACATTTTGCATATTGCATTCTTTTATCTTTTTTTAGATATCGTGCACTATTACCTGTACTGCAGTCAGACCCTCCCCAACCCATTTCAACAGGTACTATGTTTAATAGAAATTATTACATCTATTCTACTTCATCTGCAATCCATCTTGATGTCAGATTGTCGCAATGCATTATGGGATTGTTTTCTGTGCAAATGATGCATGCAAGCATTATTAAACAGCTTTCTTGTTTGTGGCACACCTTAAACGACCTTTATGCTTATGCCGACAGCTCACTTGATTTTGAAACGGATTTAATAAGAACCAGTTCTCGATTCCCATCTTTGTCACTTAATGCAGCTGACAAATCGATCTCATACTCCTGCTACTTTTGTATCCCTGAGTCTCTCTCACTTCATTTGTCTCTCAGGGATTTTCGGTCGGGCAGTAAAAGGCCAGTGTCTTACATCACTGCTCCATTCACTTCAGCTATTGTTCCTGTTTCAGAGTAACTCTAGACATCTTTTTCAGATCCTTCCAGAGGAAAAGAAAGCAGAGAAGATCATAGCAACATCTTAGAGCACGACCTTTACATATACCACACATATTCACAAGTATTTTCATAAAAGCTTGCAAAAAACAGATACTAACCTGCAACATAATAAGCTCCTTTATTCATATTAATTTTTATTCTTGGGCTCGTCTCTCATCAGTGTTTATTCAGTCTGTCATTCAGCAGTGTTTGTTTAGTTGAACAGCTCTTTCTTGCTTCATGTGTTCTTGTTCTTTCTGTGTGTCCTGAATTCACACCACAAATCGCTTCAGTAAACACAATCTCCCTCCACATCTACACAAGAGAGGAGAAATTACACATTTAGAGTAGATTAAATGAATCAGGTTTTGGATAATTATCTTGTTTATTGTGAATCTCACAATAAAAGGTTTGGGTCTGTTTTCATTATATTCAGTACCATTTTCTGCTACATATGCAAATGTAAAGCTGCAAAATGATTGTATAATATTTTTTCTATATATACTTCTTCTATCTCTTGTGCTTGTAACTTCATAAATGATCATGTAAAGACAGTCTGTTCTTTTAACGATGTGAGGTTCATACCATCTCGTCTGTGGATGGTGCAGTGGCGCTCTCTGTTGGTGGAGACTGGTACTGCATATAAGTGCCTTTCAGTTTGCATTGATTCTGCGCTGTGTATAAAGTTGATGTTTTTAGTCCTCAAACAAAAGGAACTGATCCTGAATCAGTTTGTTTTGCAGTCCCTGACAGTCTTCCAGAGATCTCTGACCACAATGCAGATCCAGATTCAGGGTCTCCTGCAGTTTGCTGTGCCTCTCTTCCCTACAGCAGAGGTGAGCGTAGATGATTAAAAGATCTGGATTCTGATCTACTGTATCTGCCTGTGATGTTTAAAATCAAGCAGAATAAGGCACACATTTCATATAATAATGTAAACAAATCAGTAGAAACTATTGAAACTTATCGGTATGTCAAATGTGCACATAGTTTAAAATGTAACCCTAATTTGCTTTGTGTTACTTATTATTATTATTATCTTATTTATTTATCTATTTACTTTTCAGTGTTATTAAATGATTTTAATTAGATCGACTGTAATGCATTATTCATTTAATGCATCTGTGTTTTTTATTTCTGTGTTCAGGTTATATTTTAGGCAGGTTTTGTGGTATTTACTTCTGCGTGTGTAATTTTTTTTATCAATTCCTAGCTGTTGTTTGTTGTTGTTTCAGAGGGATTTATTGAACATTCAGAGTGTATTGAATAATTCAGAGGCCAGTTTACACCAGCTCACTGCCCTGCTGGACTGCAGGGGACTCAATAAGGTTCTGAACACACACACACCTGCCTGTATCTTAATGATGCTCAAACTTAATGAGGTTTCTCTAATTAGCACAATGAATTCAAATCTCTTCTGGAATACAGAGTGTGCTCTGGTTGTGTGTGTGTGTTTGCAGGACTACCTGGATGCTCTGTTGGGTGTGTGTTATGATGGTGTAGAGGGTTTATTATATCTGTGTCTGTTCTCTCTGCTGGCTGCCATAGCCTTCTCCATCATGCTGTGTGCTATCCCGAGAGCATGGAGGCAGATCGCCAACAGGTCACACACATACACAGTGCATTCAATCACACTGACTGTAGTGTAATTAAGTCTAATTAAGCATATCAAAACTGCTTAATTGGGTTATTTTCAGTTCAGTTGAGAATTACAGGCATGTGTATTAAAATACAGCGGAAGGTAAACTTAGTTGGAAAAACATCTCTAGTAGTATATACAGTATAGACAGTCAATATATTTTTTGCAAATTCCACTTTTTTTTATTCTTTAATGGCAATAAAACTCATTTTATAGTGTGTCTCAAATACTTTTAGGACATCTATAGAGAAAAAAACACAATGCTGCTGTTTCCTATACACAGAGAAAGAGATTATGATGACATGGATGATGGAGACCCGTTCAACCCTCAGAGCCGGCGGATGACGTCGCATCACTCGCATCCGGCCAACATGCACAGTTTCTGTAGTTACAGTAGCAGTATGGGCAGTCAGACCAGTCTACACCCTCCTGCCCAGGCCGTGTCCAACGCCCCGCTCTCAGAGTACATGTAAGAAACACACAATCCCTCAGCAGGCTTTCAGGAACAATAGGTGTGGGAAAGTTTTGATGATTAAAACACCGTTTTGTTTTTTAGGAACCAGTCTGCACTGTTTGGTGGAAACCCACGCTTTGAGAATGTGCCTCTGATCGGGAGAGGATCTCCTCCCCCTTCGGTGCGTTGGGCTCCAGAAGTCTAACCCTTTACATGATCACACACACAAATACACAAACACACACACAAATACACAAACATACACAGAAATACACAAACATACTTGACCTTTTTAAACGGCACTGAGGGAATTTCTATCTATGCTGGACTCTTTTCTCATTATTTGCTCCAAGTAATCAATTTAAAAAATTGAGAAAGTTTTTGTTTTCTTATAAAAAATCATATGTTAGCACAATTATATTTTTCTGTACAAAAGTAATTTCAAACATACTTCAGATAAAAAGATTTTTAAGATCATGAAAAACATTTTTGTCAGTTGTGTCTAAACTTTTGACTGATACTGTAATCTGAAAGTTTTGATTTATTTATTGACTGACCTCATGACAAATTTTATATTGTTTTGCCATAAATCTTCTATTTGTTCCTTTATAGAGGCTTTTCTTCTATCTTCTTCTAATAGCTTATTTTACATTTTTTCTTTGTTTGTTCGTATGTTTCTCTGTTTGTACGTTTCTGTTCTTTTTGTTATCTTTCAACCAAAACCAAATTTGTTTTTGGAGCTTTACTCCCAGCCATATAGAAACAGCGTAAGTTACCTTATGATATATGTTACCGTATAACCCTGTTATATGACCCTTCCTATATTGTTTTTTTATATGTGTTTAATACATTACGTATGCGTTGTTTCACTCCCGGCATGGATCCTCATGGACACACCCATACGTTGTATGTTGTAAAGCAACGGTGAAAGCTTTAATCTTATGTTGGATTCTAGTGTTGGCATGTCTTACAGACCCTTCGTTGGTCTTATCGATCATACAGTCCTTATTACAGTTTCCTTTATAGTTCAGATAGATAGATCAGTCTGATCCATTTTGCCTGAATGGTCTGTATTATCCAAATCTTGTCTCCTAATATTTGTAAGTCGCTTTGGATAAAAGCGTCAGCTAAATGCCTAAATGTAAATGAATCTTGCCAATCTGTGACTCTTATATTAATGTTTTTCACAGTATTCTCCAACCATGAGAGCCACCTACCTCTCCATGACTGAGGACCAGATCAGACACTTCGGAGAAGATTTCCGGGCATAGATCAGATCTCTCGTCCCATCTTGTACATGTTTCTCCTGGCGTGACTCACATGGGGAATATGGACGCATGGTTAACGGCAACATACGTGTGCGCTCCTCTTTGCTTTTTACTGTATCTGTGTCGCCGGACCAATGTGAGAGGAAAACATCATTTTAGGAGTGCTTATTGTGTGTGTGCGCAAGGGTAATGTGCGCATGTACAGTATGTGTGTGTTTGTTGCGGTGCATCTACTGACACGTTACTGTGAGGTGCTAAAATATTTTAGTCTGTTATGTTTGTGTTTTCTTGTATGTTTCAGACAAGTAGGCTGTTGGGCTTCCCTATAGAGCTGTTTAGATGTAAAGAAGTCAATTTGTAGGCAAACCTGGAACATAAATTCATAAGTTACACACAGCCTTAAAACGTGAATTTTGATGCTTTTTTTCTTGTATGTTGCTAACATGATGCTGTAAGGACTGTGCACATTCTTTGTGACAGTCCTTGTTTACAACATACATTTAAAAATATATATATATATATTTGAAATTTGACTGATAAATCCAAATCTGTTCTTATTCAAACTCACAGAAAATTCCTAATTGATTCCATTGTTAGAAAATGATAATTATCTTTTGCCTGAACGGCTCTATTGGCTTCACAACTACAGAAACCGTCCAATTTGAGTCTTATTTTTTGCATATAAAATTAAGCACATTTTACAGGACCTAATACACAACCTTAAAAAGGTTAGCCATTTGTTATATAAAAATAATGTACATAAAACATATGTATCATTGTGCACACTGCTAGAACTATTGATATTATGTCCATTGGACATCAGTGGCAAAGCGAGTAGGTTTGCCTGGTACTTTTCTAAGCGATTGTTGCTTTTGAAAAGTCTTATGTTGTTTTAGTTACTGTGCAGTATGAACTTGGATTGAAATGTCATCACTTTTAATGATGGCTATCTGTACAGATACTAAGGTGTTTTGAGTGAAACTTTTTTATATGTTTTATGTGCTGATGAACAGAAGCATGCTTTGTTAAAGATCCCAAAAATTACTCTTTATTTTCTGTGGTTAAATGTGCATTCCAGTTGAAACAAGGCTGTATCAAATATCAAATTCATAAAGTCATAAATCTGGTTTTCCAGTAAGAATATGCATTCATACATAAATGCATATATCTGCTAAAAGTTAATCTTTCAGATGTCTTTATAGCTACCAGATATGAACTTAAACCCAAATTTAGATTTCATGGGTTCTTTAAACCTGTTATGTTGAGGGGTTTTTCTATGAATGGCAGGGATGAGACATGATGAAAAAAGCTTTTTATTTCACGCATATAGAGGCATTTTAAAGCACAAACTAATCACTGAAGGAGATTTCATTTTTAAGTGTTTGTACCTGATTGAAACCACTTTCATTACCCAACAAGAACAAATGAAATGAAAACCTTCTTACCTGATCATTTAAGCTAAGCATAACGTCCAGAGCACACTGAGCCAAGTCCTCCCTGTGTTGCAAATGTTTGTCTAGTAGTAGAATAGTGAAATATATGCTTTGTATTAACCTGACCAGCTGTAAATAACTTGTATGATAACAGATCTGTTGTGTCATTTTAATTTTGATTTCCTTGTTTGGTCCAATCTTGTGTGCCACAGTATCTTGTTTAATGATCAAATCAGCTACTTGCAGCGTGTCCTCATTTATGATGTGGAATCCAAAATGTCTAAAAGTTACAAAGGGGTCCATGGTAGCATCAGTCTTGTTTGTTGCCTAGTTAGACTGTTTTTTAATACATTTTACATCAAATTTATTTTAATACTTGGAATGCATGGGCAGTATACTGTCTTGCAGACATTGAGGTGGTGATTGATTTCTGTCTAATTTAGAAGACAGAAAGATGGTTAATAAAACTGAATTGAACTAAACCTTTGAGTGAGAAAGACTCATTACTTGAAAAAATGAAAGTCGGTGGAAGCAAAACTTAAGTTAACTATTTATTTTACTTTTTTATAATTCATAAAAACATAATTTTTTACCATTACCCTTAGGAAAGTTAATGTGTTGTGTGAAGTAACCATGTTTTTTTTTTGTATTATCATAGTTTTACTACAAATACCGTTGTTAAATTAGGGTTATTGTAGTGAGACCATAATACATTTGTATTTACTCTGGTTTTCCTACAAAGTAACCTAAAAAAACATCTATACATTGTTAATTTTTTAATCAGTTGTTATTTGGCGCCCTCTAGCGATTGTTTTGTTGAACTGCTTTGCAAAACATTCAACAATGTTTATACAATCCATCCCCTTATTCTTGTAATAAATCGTCCTTAAATACTAACTTTATATATGTGTACATACATACATAATTTTAACAATAAATTTAAAATAGCTTTATTGTCGACAGAAAAAGTTACGTCACGTCAGGCGTCACGTGCGCGCCACTGTTGCTAGGATACGGTAAACTGTGAACAGTCCTGTGAACTAAACTCGTAAAAACATCAAAAACACACAATCAGGTAAGAAATAAAATGTTGGATTTTGTAATAGTTCAACCCAATAAACTGGTGGCTGTCACATAGATATGATGATGTTTCAATTTCTGTGTAAACGACATTAATAATATTTTTAGATTTTAAATCTACATACTTGACTATAATAATGTATTATTCATCATTATTATCATTTTTGTTGTCATCTGTTTATCACAATCTGTCAGCTAGTCACAATAATGTCTGTCATTTCATTTTCCATTTTAATGGGTTAAATCTTTTATGTTCCTCTATTGATCCCACAATGTCTATTTACATCATCACTTCTCTTAAGCTTTCAACATGGAGATTGTGTATGTCTACACAAAAAAGCGCAGTGAGTTTGGCCGCCAGTGTAACTTTTCAGACAGACCTGCTGAGCTGCATGTGGACATCTTGCCCGACTCTTCCCTGGCTGCCAACTTCATACTGAGAGATCCATGTGATGTAGCCATACAATGTGCCCAGGATATGTCTGAACATGAGGTGAGACAACCATCCAACGCATTAACAAATGTGCATACGCCTATAATGTTAATATATTGTAACGCATAACAAAGTCATTGTCTGAATCTGTATGAAATGCTCGAATGTTCAGGTGAACACAGAGCGCTTTGAATCCGAATCAAGGGGGATAAACCACGTGGAAGGAGGATGGCCGAAAGATCTCAACCCAGATGACATGGAGGCGACCATCCGCTACAGGAAGAAAGTGGAGAAAGATGAACACTATCAAAACACTGTTATGCAGATTGCAAGTGTGAGTGTCTTAAACTGTGATTTTGACTTTATTGAAAAGCAAAATGTCACGTTGAGCATCAGTACAGTTAAGACACAAAAGAGATGAAGAAGATGCTGGTTTAGAATCTGAACCTCAAACATCTGAACCGCAAGTGATTGTGATTCCTATATGGTCTCATCCTCCTTTCTAGCTCATGGAACACTGTATAAAACAGAACAACGCCATTGACATCTATCAGGAGTATTTTGAAGCTGAAGAGGTGTTCGAGGAATCAGAGGAACAGCCGTTAGCTAAGACCATTAACGTCTTCAGGTGAACAAGTACTCAAACTAGTTAATAGATCAATATTTGTTCATTGTGACATCATCTGCAACAACAAAGCGTGAATGTGAATATATTATGGACTAAACTTTAGTCACACATTTTATGGGCCTACTTCTATTAGCAAAATTATTGATTTGTCCTGATTTCTGCAATGTGTTTTTTGTCCAGAGATCCAAATGAAGTGAAGCGCACAGCCACCAGTTTGTCCTGGCATCCAGATGGCAACCATAAGCTCGCCGTTGCCTACTCATCCCTGGAATTTCAGAAAGCACCCCAAAACATGAGCTTCGACTCCTACATATGGGACATTGGTATGTATTGCAGCTTAAAAACACAGCATATATTTTATATCTATTATGTGTTTCACATGGTAACAAAAAGTTTTTTCCATCATTAGAAAATCCAAATAAACCTGAGATGACTTTAAAACCTGTATCTCCACTTGTTTGTCTGGAGTACAATCCTAAAGATTCTCACATCCTCGTTGGAGGAAGCTACAATGGACAGATTGGTGAGTTTATCACTTAAGGGTGGTGATTTATCACACGCTGTTTGAACTACCTTACTATTCTCTCCAGCATGAATTTAATTGACTTTCAGAAATCCCGTGACCTTCTGAAGCAACATTTTTTAGTGGTGTAATAAGATTGGTCTCAGCTGCTCTGCTCAGTCCCAGTTAAATTAATGGTTAATGGAAAAAGTGCTTTTGTCCTTGTCTGAATAGCATTTGTTAGATAGGCAGACATGACTCTTTTATTAAACTCAGATGTGCTCAAGGTCTTATGGCTGAACTAATGACTTTGGCATTGAATGCAGAGATTCAGAGAGTTTTTATATAAGCAGATGTATATTTGTGAAAATTATGTATTTCCACTAAACTTTCTTTTACTCTTTTTGACAGCTTATTGGGACACACGGAAAGGCAGCCAGCCAGTAGAGATGTCCGCCGTCGAACACAGCCACAGAGATCCTGTCTATAAAGTCATCTGGCTGCAGTCGAAAACAGGCACTGACACCTTCTCTGCTTCTACAGATGGTCAGGTCTGTGTGCAGGAACACAACAGTCTGAAAACAAAGTTATAAACTGTGACGCAAACTCTTAAAATGACTCAGTAGTTGCTTAGAACTGAAGGTCAGTTGGTTTTCTTTCTTTTTCTGGCTGGAGTCTGAGGATCTAAACAATTTTTGTAGGATTACTGGGTCTCAAACCCTCTGAATAAAAATCATTTATTCACCACCATATTACTTTTTTCTGCTGTGTAACACAAATGAAGATATTTTAAGAAATATCTCAGTGGTTTTATGTTTATACAATAGAAGTCAATAGGGGCCATGTTGTTTGGTTACAGACATCCTTTTAAAAAACAGAAGAAAGAAAGTTGTTATACAGGTGTAGGTCATACAGGTGTTGAATGACATGAGGGTCAGTAAATGATGACAGATTTTTTATATTGACAGCGTCACCAACTGGTTAACATTCAATTCACCTTCATTTTCATCTTCAAATCATAGTTCTGCTATCATATTTGTTTAAATTATATTTAATGAACATATTGCCATGCCTAACCCTATAACATGGTAATATTATTAAGTACTGTAACCTAAATGAAAGAATGTCTCATCTGACATCAGGTACTATGGTGGGACATTCGAAAGATGAACGAGCCCACCGAAAGACTCGTGCTGGACCCCAGTAGGAAGGGTAACCTTGATAATGCTCTTGGTGCCATCTCGCTGGAGTTTGAGACCACTATGGTAAGCTTCTGTCTTATTTTTCTGCCCCAGATTAAGAACAAACCTTTTTATACTTAAACATCTGTTGTTTTTCATTTCACAAGCCCACTAAGTTCATGGTGGGAACAGAGCAGGGACAGGTGGTCTCCTGCAACCGCAAAGCAAAAACTCCAGCTGAGAAGATTGTGTGCACATACAGCGGACATCACGGCCCTATTTACTCCCTTCAGAGGAACCCGTTCTTTCCTAAAAACTTCCTGACCGTGGGTGACTGGACCGCTCGTGTCTGGTCTGAAGACATCAAAGAGTCCTCCATCATGTGGACCAAGTAAGAACATCTGTGTAGCTCTACATCACATAATACTACATGGTCAAACCACTATTATATTTCTACTGTATTTCCTCAGGTATCATATGGCGTGTTTATTAGATGGCTGCTGGAGTCCAGTGAGACCTTCAGTCTTCTTTACAGCGAAGATGGACGGGACACTGGACGTGTGGGATATCCTGTTTAAACAGAACGACCCTACTCTGAGAGTCAAAGTAGGTCTTTATCATTAACATCTATCTCTCTAAATAAAATGTCTCAAAGCTGCATTGTGAGCTGTAAACTATATTAGACTCTACATCATCCCTTATCGTTTATGTTTATATATTTGGTATTGCACACAGGTCTGCGATGAAGCTCTGTACAGCATCCGGGTGCAAGACAACGGTCGTTTCCTGGGCTGTGGCTCTCAGATGGGAACAGTGACAATGCTGGAGATTTCCGAAGGCCTGTGCACACTGCAGAAGAACGAGAAAGCCTTGTTATCAGAGGTAAACACACATATACACATTCTGTATTATGTATGATCATTATGGGATATGTGGGTGACGGCAACGATGTGTTTTTGATTGATGTTTGCAGATGTTTGAACGTGAGACGAAGAGAGAGAAGATTTTGGAAGCTCGGCACAGAGAGATGCGTCTGAAAGAACGCAGCCGCTCCGAGCAGAGCCGAGAGGACGAGGGGAAAGACGGAGACGGGGAGGAGACTGCGGAGGAGCTGCTCACATCTGCAGATAGAGAGTTCTTTGAGATCTTGGAAGCTGAGAAGAAGAATGAAAGGAATCAAGAGAAAGAAAGTGATAAGGTCCGGGACAGTCCTGTAAATTTGTAGGTTGGGGTTTGAAGGAAAGTTTAAGTTTCAGTTTAAGTTTAAAATAGAACAACTATTACCATGTACAGCATGTTTAACAGTATGCAGACACACAACATTGGACAACCAGGTGTTACTGAGAGAAATATATGTGTTTTTTAATGAATGTCGTCACGGGTTTATTTGAAAACAGACTGTCCAATAAAATTCCCCCTTTTGTGGAGCTTTAACAAATTGTACCCCATGTTGGACTGTTGCTCCAATAAGATAAGGGTCCTGAGCTCCATATATAACCCTGAGAGACCACCTGAAAATGCTCTATTGTGAAAGACAAGGAAAGAAAAATCAATAAGGTCTAAGGTGTCTGTACTCAAAATGCTTTATGTTCTTCTGAGATTAATCAAGAGTCATTTGGACCAGGTTTAAGTGATTTAAAGCTTTTGGTCTTTGTCATTATTATCTGTTTTCACACTGGGCAATTAATTTGTGGTTGATCTGAATAAATATGTCTGCCTGTGAAGAGACAACTATGGTTTCATAGTTTTAGATCTGTCCAAGATTCTAACATTATTTCTTTTCCTGCAGGAAAAAGACGTGTGTGATGAAAAACACATCCAAGAGGAGCATGAAACGAACGGTGTCACGTCTTATACAAGAAGAGAAAGTTCTCTGTTCAGTTAAGATGGGACATGATTTTTTACTCTGTGCTTAAATCTGAGAATTGTTTGGATGATAAAAAGTATCAGTTCCTGGCAGAATGGAGTATTTGCAGAAGAGGGATTTCAGGAGTCTATATTGTTTTATAGTCACTTTAATTATTGCAAATAAAAGTTGAATGACCTTCATATATTAAATCATGTAGTCTCTGGTTAAATAAAATACGTTTATGTACATTTAAGTTTGAATGATTATTATTATTATAGTCCATGAGATTTCAGTGTTGTTTTAAATGTTTCAATCCACCGTCATGACTACAGACAATTGCTTATTTCATTTCATGAAATGGAAACAATTGTGTAGCTCTTAATTCTAAACTATTAGTTATTTTACATTAACATAACACTCAAAATCACCAAATATTGGATTTTTGCAAATGGATCAGTAATGTGACATGAAATGCAGATATTTTCACGATTATGAATTTGTGATCACAATATTACAATATCTATATTGTATGTTTTGTATATATTTTTAAATCTTAAAAATGTTTTATCAAAATATTTTTAAATAATTTTTTAAAATATATAACGAAATATTTATATAACGAAAAATTTTACAAACAAGAAGCTTTACATTAACATTTAGAGAACATTCATCTTAAGAGGGGAATAGACACAAAATAAATAACTAAAATAAATAAATAATACAAATAAAGAAAACAATATGACACATATTCAGCCGAAATACATCCTTTCAAAATAAAACATCTATATTAATAAATACAACATTTTCACAGGGAAAGTGACAACGAATTGTAATATATTATATTTATTAAATAAACCTAACACAATTCCTGCTTTTTGACCTTTTAATAAATACCACTGTGACGTAAAAACGCTTTACAATTCACGCTGCAGTATCACACCTAACCAGCAGGTGTCGCCAAACCCCACAGTAACAGAATCTCTGCCCACCTGTATGTACAACAAGCGTCAGCCGCGTGTCAGCGAGCGCGCGCTTCACCGCAGACGCTGTATGTCTGATCTCTAGGGACATCAGAAACAAAACACACGCGCACGCGCGCAGCTCCACACTCACATCCAGCTCAGACATGGACCGGACAGACTCCACGGGCTTTTAAGAGTCTCGAGACTCGTGTTTTATCGTTCACTGTTGTTTTTTTTTTATTATCTGTGAGCGAGTAAAGCAGGTGAATTCAGCGCGTCGTGGCCGCGTCGGGCACGCGATGTATCATGATGATGTAAGTTGCGCATTCGTAATGTAACGCGCGTGCTTTAGTTTACAAGTAACCGAGCGAAGCATCACGATGAAGGACACCGGAGAATCAAAAGATCATCAGCTGACTGTAAGTCCAGTTTATTCTGTTATTAAAGCTTATATGCATATGCACTTAATGATAGTTTGTTGCATTATTTTCAAAGATATAACCTACACGTAACCTATATAATTTACGTACAGTGTGTTATCTGCTTGCACTATATTGCTTATTCATCATGAACTTGTGTTTTGCGTAATAAGTGTCGTTTGTGCTATTGTCAATTCACAGGCAGTCTGTCTGTTTAAACCCACAGGACAGAGTTCAGTCTGACACTTTACTCTTGATAAATTTAGACTCTCTGTGAGCTCAATACCCGTTTCTTGTGATCTTTTACTCCCATTTTAATAATTCACAGGTGCAATTTGCGTTCCCTTTCTCTTCTTCCACTGTAGACATCATCCGTGTTTTAGATCATTTACACGATCTACACGACTTTAATATGATCACACTACTACAGTACTACTAATAATATAAAATTTGGTGTTCTTAGGTGAAAAAACTCAATTTTGGGTAAACCTCATCACAAGAGTATTGACTGTGAGCAGTATTGGTGTATCCCATTAAGCACATTAAATATTCAGCATTAATTCATTCAAGCAAAACGAGCAGGAATAGCCTTCAGCAGTAATAATCAGTCTACATTATTAAATCTACTAAGATTTCATCACTGTAGGCTGTAGGAGTTGACGTGTCCTTGAAATATAAATTAATAAGAGTATGAACTACACCAGCCATCAGATTGCTGTAGATAAAATGTTGCCTGCTAATATCCGCTAGATCCTAAGTATAAATGGCTAATCTTCTTGATTTTGCTGAAATATTTGGTATTTTTTTATTCAAGAAGGTAATATCCAGGTTTAAGGGAACCATCCTTGAAAGTATTATTATGCTTGATTCATAACGACATATTAGTGAATGTGCAGTGGCCCCAAAAGGTATTTGGATATTCATTGTTCTTGACTCTTTGGTGTAAATGAAACCAAAGGAAAGTCAGTGTCCTTTAAATTCCACGTGTGTGCTAGCAGAATGACGACTAACAACCAGAAAGTGTTAAAATACTGTTTATTATTATAAAGTATATTTATATTTTTATCATTTAAAATGATGCATGTGATGCAGTTTAGATAGAAATTACATTTATGCATTTTAAACTGCTGTTATTAACATATAACCTATATTCACACTTTTTGTCTTCTTCCCAGGTGGCCCTGCGGATTCGCCCATTGAGCGATGCAGAACTGGAGGAAGGTGCCACTATAATAGCCCATAAAGTCGATGACCAGGTAACAGAAGGCCATCTGTATTAGTTATTGTTGTGTGTCTATAGGACTGAGAGAGAGATTGACACAATATAGGTTGTGTAAGTTAACATGACCTGTTAGTCCAGGTATTCAACACTCGCATTGTTTGTGTGCAAAATGTGTTTTTATAATTGATCATCTACTGTATTTTTGTGTACTTGGTCTAGAGTGTGTGTTCATAGTACTCGTATCCATTTAGTGGATCTTTGCTGTTCTCAGTTTAAGGGCCAGGCTGATGATTCAGCTCTCGTGTAGAGCCTCTTTAAACAGCTCTTGGTATAGCATCACTTTAATCCAGTCAGTACATTATTCACAGAAGAATACTTAAGCCGTTAACTGGTATGCAGTTTTGCTTTTCTCTAATAATTTAAGAACTAGGATACCAGATTTGGTGCACAATTAGTCACTGATCTATTAAGATCTAATCTGATTGGGTGGATTTACAACCAACCCTAACCCTCATTGAAATTTTACCAATCTTATTTTCATCCTTTTATCACTTTTAAATGAACAGAAATTCTGTAAATGCAAATAGTTGGACATCATTTTTTATATGTTGTCTGTTTGTGTAGCTTTTTGTGGAGACCATTGTGCCATTATTTGATTTATTTTGATTTTATTTTGTTTTCCCTGCTCTTGACAACATGTAAAAACAGTATACTGTGATTGGTTGCTTCCGTGTCAGTCAAATGATCTTTTTTCCGTCCTTAGCCTTCAAGGTCTGGCTACGTGACATTAGTGTACGACACAATCTATCAATATATGGGCTATTGTATGATTGTATGTGTCATACACCACATGGTCTTTCAGCATGGTCTTTAAGTCCATTCATCTTCCTGTCTAATTTTAGAAAAGATTTTCTTAAAATACCTTGTTGATGGAAAATAATTGTATGAAGATCACAGGCTAGTTCAAGTGTCTCTAGGGCTCTCATTGGCTGTAATGGTCAGATGCTAACCTAGGCATCATGGGTAAATATGTCCTGCGTTATCTGAATGAATAGGGTGTGCTCAGCTAGTCTTGTCTCAAGAGTCACTTTGAGATCTCAGCACTGCATGACATCAGTTTGTTTAGCTATCTGCTGATCGTCATTATAATGGTTTGATCTATTGAAATGTCATCTTTCATTAATTGTTACAGTTGGAATAATAAATTTTTTTAAGGATCAAAGATAACATTGACTTAAGGCTTGTGTAGGGTCAGATGATGTGTCCGTGTTTACAGTCGTGCACTTAACAATGCAAACTGGTTGTGCAAGCGCTGATGGGATTAGTGGCGTGTAGAGAAAGGTTTAGATGTTGTGTATTATGTTTGTGCAGTCATTATGAATAGGAAAAACAGAGAACAAGACTACTACTACCAAGAAATAATGCAGTCGAGTAATGTAGAAGTACACACATGCACACAAGCTGATCTTTGGTGCTCATTGGGTGTCACACAGAATATGTTCCTATGCAAACAGTAAACAATTTGTTGCATCCAAGCTACATCTTAATTGTTTTGAGATCTATTATGCAATTCATTTTAGTAATACAACTGTATGTTAGGAAATTATATTTATTGGCACAAGGACTTCTGTGTGGTTTGGATTTTAACAAATCTTTCAGAAATCTACTTGACAATATTTGCACGCAGGGTTTACGCACAAATACATGCAGATGTACAGTTAATAAATGACACCTATTATGTGATCAATACAATCTTAACAATTAATATTTATAATAGCAAGAAACGGATGTACACAGCACAAACACAAAAGCACTAAGCGTTTTTCTGTTTGCAGCCAACATGCCATATGTCGTCACCGTCTACAGGTAGAGTGAGACGTGTTTTTTGTTTAGCGGTGTGGATGGTGTTTTCCCTCTGGACAGCCGATGCTCAGGGACCTTAAGAGGATGAGCTCACCAAGATGGGCTTTAGATGGCTTAGACAGCAGCCACCTGCTCTTCTTCTCTTCCTGACAGCTTTAAGAGTCAGCGCTGGTGCACCTGCAGTTTCTCAAAGAAATCTGATGGGTACACTTGAGATAAACTTTATTCAGATGATTAAATAGCTTGTGGTTCTTTCATTAGCCAGAGACATAACAAACTAAAGCTTAACATCATTTTATCTGGATTCTTTATGTTGATCGAGCAAAAGCCTTTAACAAATTGGTATTCATTAATTAACTTTTGCACATTACTGTTGGTTAGGAGTGTGGTTTAATGAATTTGAAAGAACATCATGTCACGGCTGTTTACCTTAAAGGAATAATATTTATTTACCCTTTTATTGATTTTCTCATGCTTGTGTGAAACATCAAAAGGTGATTTTGGCTAAATAATATCTTGTTTTCAGTATAATAGTAGTGAATGGAGACTGGAGCTGTTAAGCTTAATAATGATGAAAAAGCATCATAAAAGTACTGCACATAAATTGTGTCCATTTCATAAATATATCCCTTGAGTTACTAAATATGGACCACTTTCATAATTCTGTTTTTAAAGCATGACAGCCCCATTCACTCCCTATTCAGTTGTATTGGATTTTTTTTTAGGTAACTATTCCTTTAAGAAATGTGTTTGACATCTGAGTATTTTGATTTGAAAGACTCTTATAGACCATTTCACAAGATGTAAACAACACTGGTCCAGAAGCACTTCCTGTTTCAGTTTTTCTGTATTTCACATATGTAATTGAACCTTAAAGATGTTCGTTAAACCTTTTGATTCCATTGTAAATGTTCTTTCTGTTGGTTATATTTTGTTCTGGCATTGTGTAGTGTTACAAAACTGAGACAGGAAGTGCTTTTGGACCAGTGCTGTTTACATATTGTGAAATGGTCTATACATACATTAAACATACACTCAGGATGCTGAACCTCACCGTCACCTGTCTTTACCTGTGTGTCATTATACATTGATGATACATATCAATGAGGCAACTCGGCACCTCTCCTGTCTAAAGTGACTTGCTTTTAAGAGTTCACAAACGTCACGTATGTTTTTATGAATGCATATATGTAAAAGTTGTCACATTTGTCAATGTTTATCAAAGTAAATCTCAGAATACAGATAAACATTCACGACTGCTCGTGACAGAGCCATAACTCTCTCATAATCACATTAGCGTATTATGCAGCATAAGTGATTAATCCTTCATCTTAAGCATTACTATATTGTGTTGCTTGTTTTCTTCTTTCCTTTATTGACAGAATAGACATATTAGGCTAATGTTTTCTGAAATGATAAACCATAGCTGGGCTTTTAAAATACCAGCCCTTATTGTCTGACAATATATTTAGTGGCATATAAATGATTAAATATTAACTTTACTTGCATATTTAATGAAAACATTAAATGTTTTTACACTGCATGACTACAATGGCTGATTGGTCACACGATGGTCTTTCTGATTGAAAAAAAAACAGGGATAGTTTCCAAACATGATGTCCTCATGTCACTCCAAACCTGTATGACTTTATTATTCTGCAGATCACAAAAGATATTTAAACCAACACTGGTAATCAAACAACATTGGATGCCATTGACTTTATGGACATGAAACCAGACTTAACCATAACCAAGAGTCCTATACAGGTTTTAAAGCACATGAGGTTAAATACATGATCTGTCCGAACCATCTGTCTGTTTAGCTGTATCATCCAGTCCTGTTTGTCATCACTATAAAAGTCTCTGACCTGAGAATAGATATTAGACAGAAGCTGGCAGCACGAAATGTCGGAAGAAGTCTGAAATCACCGTGGCTGTAATTACACACTCGGTGTGTTGCCGGTGACATTGGCGGTGAATGAGTTTTGGATGCCGTGAGGGATGTTTCTCCTTTTACTTTTAAAGGCTGTTAACTGTTCTCCACAGCAGGGCTCCTGTTTTCAAACTGTGGGCCGTGCCCTGTCGTCATGACAACACACAGACAAGGTCAGGGCATTGTTCTCTCGCCCCCCTTCACCATAGAACGTAAATGCTGATGGACTTGACGGTTGTGGGGTCGTCTCCCAAACGATGCTTTCAAACAAAACGCTATTTGCCTTTTGATTGGATGATGTTTAAGTTATAGTTAGCCCGAACTTTACAGAGTGAGCTTTTCTTGATCAATTATTCAGAGAGTTTGCATTGAAAGAACAGACCGTATTTACCCATCATGCATCTCTTATAGTTTCTAGCATTATCATTCTCAACAGGTGGCTTGGTCGCTGCACCCCGGACAAGAAAAAAGCAAGAGAAGTTTCCCTTTAAAGACCTTGGCGAGTAAACAAAGGCTTGCATTCATCCGAGCTCGGGTCGTACCTGATAACGTGGCAAATTCTCTCCTTTGTGCACAACAAAGCCACCGCTTTGGACCTTCTGTATTCAGTTACTGCTGTCTTTCAAGATTCCTGCTTATGTGTCCGTGAGGAGATTCAAATTGCTCTCACCTTTAGTCCTATAATGAAGAAAGTAAATTAGCAGAAAGAGCATCCGTCCTGTCTCCCCACCTCTCAGACATGGATCAAAGATATTCATATCTGGTGTAATTACGGTTATGAGCTTTCAAAGCGTTCTCCAGGTTTGCCCTCGACAGCCCGGCTGCTTTTTTCAAGGGTTATTTTGGTAAGGGAATAATAAGTTTAGGGCCGGCGAGGGAAGAATCGGACAAAATAGCGTTTAGTGTCTTTTACAGGCGAACTGTTTGAATAGTCTCCGGGCTCGGCCGAGAAATAGTTCTTCAAACAAAACCGGCATTCAACGGACAAGATTTAGGCACAGGACTGCTGGGGAAAATGCCAACTGTTAGACTCAGCTTTTTACTGGTTGACTCTCTCCATTTGTGTTTTATGGTGTACACACCCTGGCCTTCTCTGTAAATGTCCATCACTGGAGTACAGCAGATTTGCACGTGTACATGGGACTATTACAGCCAGTTTTTCTTTTTTTATAGGCATATGATAATATCAGGTAAAATAAGATTATTCTCAGTAAAACTGTTTTTATTAATCAGTCACTAAAGCTTTGATTTAAGGTTCAATTGCTAAGGAGAAAATTCTCTCTCTCTCTCTCTCTCTCTCTCTCTCTCTCTCTCTCTCTCTCTCTCTCTCTCTCTCTCTCTCTCTCTCTCTCTCTCTCTCTCTCTCTCTCTCTCTCTCTCTCTCTCTCTCTCTCTCTCTCTCTCTCTCTCTCTCTCTCTCTCTCTCTCTCTCTCTCTCTCTCTCTCTCTCTCTCTCTCTCTCTCTCTCTTTGCATCTCTCTCTCTCTCTCTCTTTGCATCTCTCTCTCTCCTTTCCTGCCCTCTTAATCATGTACAGTATGGTGAGCTCGGTTGATAAGAGGTTGAAGAGGATTTCAGGATGATGAAGAGTTGTTTGTTAGTATATGAGACCTTCTTCATTGTAGGCTTGATTCACTGTTCTCTAGTCATCTACCAGTTACTTACTAATTTCATGGGTCATGACAAATCTAATTTCACATTACAAGCATATTTGCTCTTTGATATCAGCTATTCAAGCATAAATGGACTTTTTCTTCTGTTGTCAGTTGTTTCCTTAGTTGTTATAATTGAAAAAACATTTTATTCACCTTTAAAATGCATGCTTGATGCAATCTCCTGTTTATTTTCTATTTTAATCATTTAAATATTTAAGCCTGTTAGTTTTAGTGCAGTCGTTATTAATGAAATTAATGAAGTTTCCATTTAACAAGTCCAAAATTATTTTCCTTTCTGTCACCTGTAGGCCAGATATGTTCAACTGAATGTGGACCTTTAGCCATTTTTATTAGGTACATTTATAAAAGCTACTTAAATGTCCTAATTTAACAAAGAAATATTCCTGACTTTATGTAAAAAAGCATTTATGTATTACATGTGGAATCAGTAAATGATAAAAGTGTATTTCGTATCCACATTTGTTCATGTGATAAAAGTTATTCCATGTGTCCTGTTATCTGGCTCAAGGCAGCCAGTGAAATGTAGCTGGGTCAGTTAGATCCCTTGTGGTCCCCAATGCCTGTTACACAATCTATAGTTTGGCAAAACTTCAACTGTGCCAACCTGAGCTCCCTTTCTCTCTCTCAGGAGTAGTTTGTGTGATTGGAAGCTGGATAATGGACAAAAGAGAAAGAGAGAAAGAGAAGAAATTAAGAGAGAAGTAATAAAATGACCACAACGCTTAGGGGGCACAAAGTGTTGGTCCCACAGTACACCAGAGATCTCAAATCTCAGACCCAGGATAGTGCAACTCCCCTATGAGTCTTATACAACTTGATTACATTAGTATGTTTGCAAAACACTTTTCTAATCACTGGCATACGTGTCTTGTGTTGTTGGTTTTGGATGGCCTTATTGCAGGTTTGCAAAGTATTGCGTTTGACTAAACTTGCATGCTGTGTAGATGGATGGATGGATGGATAGATTATTATGGGCTGTTATTTGGTATTATCCAGTCCCTCAGCACCTCACTGTTGTCCATAATTATCATTCATAATGACCCCATGTTTGTCTCACTTGTTAGCCAAAATGAGCGTTCATGTTTTTCATATCACTCACGCCCGTGGGCTCAGAAACATGTTTCTTTTGCTGATGAAAGATGTGTGTGTGTAATTTGGCTACATGTGACTGATATTGTAAGAGTTGGATATCCTGTTTTTGGAAGGACATTCTGCTTCCGTGTTCTTGGACAAATGAAAGATGATACTTAACAATAAGATTTCTGAAAAACTGATGCTATGTTCTGTTCTCTTACGCAAGACTTCCTGTTTAAAAAGTTTTCTGTCTGATTCTAGCGTTTCTCACAAGAACGGTTGTGAGAGGTCATATCGACCCGTGCAGATGAAATCACAAAATTGGAGATGGAGCCATTTTGTACCTGCTCAGCCAAGCACAACTCATCACTTTCTATATTACATTTGTACAGCGGGACAGCCCAGAATACCTGCAGATTTACCCTTTCAGCTCAGCATAAAGATCAACTTGAGACTGTCTTTGTTTGGAAGTTTCCTTTTTTCTTATGAAATTCAGTTTATTTCTTTATAATGGATGATGAGCTGATTTTTTTGTATTTGTTTTTATGCATTTAAAAACTAGAATTCTGCAATATAATTAAAATGCCCAATATTGATTTTTTTTAATCAATATTGATAAAAAATAACCAAAAATCAAACAAAAATAAGCATAAAGCACTTGGAAAAATAATTTTCACAACTGTCTTTACCCTGATTTGCATTAGTATGTTTATAATTATGATTTAATCTGAGCTGTCGGGTTGAATTTTGTGAGAAATTTCAGTTTGATGCTATAACCCACATATAGATTACAAAAAATAACAGGCAATTTAATGTTTCAGACGGAGATGATGATATAGAGGCTAAAGTTAATAAAGTTTCATACTCCAATTCATACTCTTGACCCAGTTATTTTTAGGGGTGGGAATCTTTAGGTACTACGCGATCCCATCCGATTCCGATTCTGGGACTCACGATCCGATTCCAAAACGATTCTTCATATAATTTTTGCAAATATGATAAATTTGCATTTTAAATAAATAAAGAGTTTTTATGCATTTTGTTTATAGTTAGAATCTCTTTGACAGTATTCCCAACTTGAAGTTTAATTTTATTGCTTTTATTTTAACAAAGTTATATTCAGGATGAACAAGTTCTGACATAGAATCGATTCTGAATCTTTGAGAATCGATTCAGAATCGTTAGAGAAAGAATCCCATGCATCGATGCATCGATTTTTTCTCCCACCCCTAGTTATTTTATAACATTTATTGCATTTTTTGTGTGTGTGCCATTTTATATCAATCGTATAATATAATAGTATTTATGTCATGAAATTAAATGGCAGGCTTAGATGAAAACAGAGCTCAAATTCCTGTAAATGTTGTTTGTCTCCTGCAGTGTTAGTACAGACTGCGCTGTTTTTCCTTTGACTTTTACTGCAGTCTGAACAAAAGTTTGTTGACAGTACACTTAAACTGTCTAGGCCTCTGGGTGCAAATCTCTGTGATGTGGTTTTAGCCATCGGTCATTGTCCCACATTGTTGTGCAATGCCGACCTCCATGTCTTGACCTGAAAGTGACCTCTGACCTTGTTCTTTGCTGGGTGGATGCCTGTCAACCTGTAAAGTTGTATAAATGCCAGGGTAATCTCAGACAAATAAGATGCATTAGCACAGGCTGTCTCGTGTGTATATATGTGTGTGTCTGGTTGTGTTTAACCTCCTTTAATTGTATTATCCTTAAAGTTCATTGGTAAGACGAGCTTGAAGATCAGCTCAAGAATCTAAGAATATTGCCCTGTTGTCCTTCTGGTTATCTGTGTACCGACAAGATTTTATCGTTTTGCAGATACTGTATGGTTTAGTGTTCACTAGCGGTTTAATTTTATCTCTGCTTGGATTGGTGACTCCCCTGCTCATTGCAGGGCATGTCAGGGCCTGTTTATTTGGTGAAGTTTTCCGCCTCTGCATGACCTGATGCATTGGTGCGTGCTGTTGACGCACATGAACATAGATGAAGAACCTGCGTTAGATCACAGGTTAAATCGCATCTTTTCTATTTATAATCATATTCAACTCAGCAGTGGTTTTTCCTGTCAATAACGATGAAATTGAGATGGTGTTGAGATTAAAGGAATGGATACGATTGTTTATCGACTTAATCTTTATAGTGTTTTTAGCAAGTTGCCAGGAAACGATAGTCTGACCCGGGGACAATGTAAATTAAAGCACATGGTCTAAGCCAAAACGGTTCACATCAAGAATGATAAATATAAAGGTAATATTTTTAAAATTGTTCTAATTTATTTCATACTACAACTATGATATTTTTCTGACTGTTTTTTCTGATGAACGTTAAAACATCCATTTGAATTTACACGGTTTGCGCATTTATAATGTGAAACTGCAAGTTTAGAATAAGCAAAGTGTTATTCCTTTGGTAATATAGTTATTGTTTTAGTTATTTTTATAGTTTTAGTGTGAATGGGCATTAACATCACAGATATATATATAGAGGGACTGCAGATGGATTACCCTAAACCAAAAAAATGAACAAGCCCCATTAGTGACCATGTATCAGGTTGGCAGCAATAAAACAGAGCAGGCACTCAAGGATCTTGTAAGAAGAGACGCCATTGTTGGGGTACCGTGACGGTGAAGGAAAGAAGGGATGGTGAAATGAAAGAGTGTAACGAAGGGATGGCTGGCCCATCAGATAGCTTTCACCTTCTGAAAGGACGGCTCTTGGCTTTGAAAGGGCCTCTCAAAGGTCAAGACTCAGAGCTGCATGGCTTGTTTTTTTGGTGTTTGGATCTTTTGTTTGGCGCCGGCTCATACGTCAGGTCTGTAGACGTCACGGGTGCGGGCTGAGCGTGCAGGTCTGTGAATCAACGCTATCTCCAGAGAACAGAGCTTTGTGAAAACTGATGCTCAGTGAAGTGTCATGGCTGGTGGCGTTTCTTGATGAAGTGTTCATTCAGCTTCTGAGGAAGAACAAAAAGACTGTCTTTTTCACAGGCCGGTCAAGGTCAACCATGCTTTTTGAAATTGACTATTTCTCTCCAATCTGTTAAAGATTCTGTTTAATAAAATGTGGGCAAAGTCCTAAAGTAATGATAATTACTGTAATATTCTGAAAGATTTTTTTCAGTTGAATTGTAGGGTTTTCTATAAACCATACACACGATTGTAGGCCTTTTATAAACGTTCGTGTGTTGTAGACTATTGTAAAAAAATTTTACCCAACAAATACAAGTATACAATAGGGTAAAATACTGCATCCAAGCAGTGTAAATTTTGTAGAAAAATAATCATTTACTGTGTAGTTCTGAGTCACATTCTTATTTTAGGCTTGTGTTAAATAAGTGCACATCATTGTTGTAGTAGATGAGGAGAGGTGTGAAACTGATCTACCTCATGTAATGTGACATCACACCTGCAGAGCTGTGACCAAACCTGTTAAGAGGCCATTAAAGGTGTGCAAGACATATGACACGTGTATGTGTGTGCGCATTTATCAAATGACAACAGTATGTTATTCTTTAAGGAATATCTTAGCTGTTTTTTCAACTTAAAATAACATGATAAAGATACTTTTTCTAAAGATACCTTTTCATGAAAATGGATTACAACTAGTGTGGACATGGTGTTAGACACCAGAATATGTTTAACTGATATGTAATGTGGCCAATTAGTTAGTTAAACAGTTAATTTTGTTGTTGTTTTGTTGGGTGCTATTTAGGGCTTGGTTATCAGACCTAAATTTACCATGACAATAATGTGAGTGTACAGAAAAACCAAAGGCAAAATGGCAGAAACTAATTGTGCGCCAGAGGCAATCAGATTAGCACTTACTCAAAAAAGTTTGTGATCTGTGGGACTTAGATTTTCAATTTTGATGAATCACATGATTCTCAAAGGAAAAAAATACATCATCATCTCCTCCTCCAAGCATCATTAAAGGTCTGTTCTCACCAAACCCTAGACATAGCAGTAGGACAGCCATCTGTCAATGATATACAGCCTGCAATGTGTGTGTATGGAGTGTGTGTGTGTGTGTGACAGTATTACTCAGTGAGTTACAGCTCTGCCTGTTTGTGTGTGTGTGTCTCTGAGGCCCCTCCAGCAGCCCCCTTCTCTCTCTCCATCAGGCTAATAGCAACAGGTGTCTGTGAGGCGGTCCACACCCACCTCTCTGTAGCCATGACAACAAGCGTGTCACTGGGGGCTGTATAATTAAGGGACGTTGTATCTAGAGGAGACATACATCCATGTATGTGCACACAAAGATGTAAACACACACACACCTGCATTCATGCATGCTTTATCACCAGCACGCACACGCATGCATCTCTACGGGCAACGGGCAAACAGTAAAGTGCATGTGATTGAGAGACGGGCACAGAGAAACAAACATCTGTCCATGGGTCATTCGTTAACGTTTGTGACCCTGCATGTAAAAAATAACATATACATTCAAACAACATTCAGTGAAAATATAACCTTGATATCTATAATTTTGTCAAAGATTGAAATCACAGTGAACATTTAATTTTTTATAAAATATGAATATTTTATTTTTATAACATTAATTTTATTTTATTTTATTTCATTTTTTATTGTATTTAATTTTTAATATTTTATTTTATTTCATTATTTATTGTATTTCATTTTCAATTCCATTTTATATTTTATTTTATTTCATTATTTATTTCATTAAATTTTTAATTCCATTTCATATTTTATTTTATTTTATTTAAATTTTTAAAATGTTATTTTTTTAAGCATTTTATATATTTTATATGTGATGGACAACCAGACTTGTTATCTTTAAGCATGGCTGACTTCTCTCTCAATGCCCAGATCAGTAATATGGAGGGATCATATCACTATCTCTCTGCCAAAGTGTTGCATAATTATAGGTAAATCTGACACCATGATCACTGGCCTTATGTAACCGCTACATATGCTGTTAGCTTCTCTTTGTTTCATATTCTTAATCATGTCATGTTTTTCTCTCTTCACTTTGACCTTTTAAAGTGACTAAAGTTGTATTTATCAAGACGCGGTTCACCCTGTTCTCCACTGGGGTTAATCCTGCCGGGTCAAAACACAAAAACAGTCTAAGCCTGTTTTAGACGTTCAAAGCAGCCAGACACCTTCTTCTGCCTTCTGTTTATTATTTTGCACTTTTAAAGGTTTAAAAACATTAAAAAAGATGCAGGTTGTTATCACCTATATTAAAAAAGATCTTATAAACAAGCCTATCCAACTGACAAGAGTTTTCTTTTGTAAAGTCAGTGGATGTTTTTAGTACCCGTCCCATAGGAGCCACACAACCATCCCTGTAAAATATATTATGACCACTGCTGTGTTTTAATAAGCTGGATAGATCTCAATATTCACCTCCCTTTGCTGCTAATCTTCACCACGCGGTTAATTGGTAACTCCATCCTCCCGCATGACTTGGACTGTCGCCCCAACAACCGTGTCATTATTTCTGCCCATTTAAATAACACCATATTGCTAATTGATTTCCTGACGGTGCATTAGCAGGCTGTCGCAGACCCTGGCTGATCTTTGTCACCGGTTTATATTTCACGACCGTGCAACGCTTTTTATTTTAGCACCCTCGCCTTCATACACGCATGGCTTGTTTTGTTTTTGTGCAGCATTTTATATGAGCAGCTACACTTATGCAGGGACCTATTAGCATGCCTTTTAAAACTAAAGGAACAAAACTATGGTCTTTCTGTTCTCGTGTCACCTCTATGAAGGTATGAATTAATCAGAGGGGTAGTCATGCGGTTATTGTCCTGGCAAGTGAATGCCCTCTGACTTTTGTACAGGTGGAAACCAAAGATGGCTTTCCCCGATAACCATCAGACCTTTAATAGGATCTCTCTCTCTCTCTCTCTCTCTCTCTCTCTCTCTCTCTCTCTCTCTCTCTCTCTCTCTCACTCACCTCCTCCTCCTCCCTCTCTCTCTCTCTCTCTCTCTCTCTCTCTCTCTCTCTCTCTCTCTCTCTCTCTCACACTCACTCTCTCCCTATCTCTCTCTCTCTCTCTCTCTCCCTCTCTCTTTCTGTCTCTCCCTCTCTCTTTCTGTCTCTCTCTCTCTCTCTCTCTCTCTCTCTCTCTCTCTCTCTCTCTCTCTCTCTCTCTCTCTCTCTCTCTCTCTCTCTCTCTCTCTCTCTCTCTCTCTCTCTCTCTCTCTCATAAATTTGTTTCATAAAGAGGTTGTAGTTCTGTGCTTTTATTACATCATCGTTGTTAACTCTGACATTGGAAAAATTTTACTTAATTATTATTTTAACTAATTTTAACTAACTTTTTAACTAATTTAATATTACAATTATTTCAAAACCTTGTATACATTGAAAAATACATAACAATAAACAATGATAATCAATATCACAATAACATCACAATATCATGAGAACATTAGGATATTTATGTTCCAACATAATTTCTTATGTTTGATTTTGTCTTGTTTTGCAGTATCAATATCTGTATTTTTGTGGTTTCATTAATATCAAGTTTAAAAACGTCTATATTATTTTTTAGCAGTAGACTGTAATTGCCTGTAGATTCATCTTAAGCGTGATGTTTAAATTAGGCTGCAGTTTTATTTGGACCTTGGTTTTCTGTTTTTGTCTCTTAATGGCACGGTTGCTTGGCAGTGATCAAGCGAATAGTGACAGCGACTTGTCTTTTTCCGTAGGCCCTTGTGGTACAGTGGTTGTCAGGGTTTATTTGGACAGGTATGATTAGATACACAGGAGCTGAAGGGAGAAAAGTAATTAAAAGAGCAGAGGAAGATGAATGTCGTTCCGCCCCACAATGCATCTGATACGCCTGTTAACTTTCATAATGACTCCACTGCCAGTGTATGTGTGTGTGTGCGCGAGTAAGTGAATTTACTGTACATCTTTTTAAAATAAATGTGAGTTTTCTCATAAAAATCAAGTCTTTTGCAAAGTACTTTGCCAACAAAATCAGACCGTTTTTTTATCATCTCAGTTGGACACTGTCGCTAAATGTGTGGTTGCATGTGAGCAAACAGGTGTACAGTATTGGCCTTATAACAGCGGGGATCATTTCAGGTGAGTGGAACCTGATCAGTGATCCAGTACCGATTACAGTGCGTCATTCTCTCGAACCACGTAAACTATACTGGCACTGGTATCTTAAGAACATTAAGACTGGCCAAACTGCCACTCCACAGCTGTCACTGTGGGAATACTGCGGTAACTTACTGTAAACTCAGGTGCCATATGGTCAAATGCATTAAAACTCAGTTGTTTGATGTTTTTCTATTACATACAACATCAAGGTCACAACACAGTATCAAAAGCAAAATATTTTTCTTATGCAACAAACACAAGTAAAGTGCATGTTGTTTTTCTTTATATATATATATATATATATATGTTTATTTTGAAAAAAGATGTTACACATAGTATATAGAAACTGCACAGGATTCAGTTTTAAACAAATAACCCAGAAGAGTTTAATGACTTTAAGGTCTCAAATGCATATTAAAGGCAATGCAATATTTACATATTTTTCTCTAACTAAATTATATTGTGTGCAGGTACAGACTGCACACCTTTTTTTTGGCAACAAGCAAAATATGTCATAAATAAATGCAAATCATTACAAAGCACATCTCTTCGAAAGTCCATTCTCTCTCTTCTTTTCACCTCTTTCCTTCATGTCCTCTGTCATTTCTTCTTGCTCTGTTTGCAGAGAGACTCTGTTTGTTTGCATTGTGGGCTGCTATAATTGGCCTCTTTTAAAAGTCAGATCTCCTCTGTTGCATTTCAATTGAGAAGCTTCAAAGCAAGAACCGTGTTTGTGTGTATGAACGGGCCATCAAACGATGTGGGTGTTTCTGAGAACCTGGAGACCGCCCTCCAAACCCGAGACCGTCTAACACGTGTTGGGCTCTAGATATAATCCATTTTTGTGTTTACATCTTGACCTATTAAAACCTTTAAATGATATTAAGTCACTTTTGAGAAAAATTATTCTTTATTATTCAAGGTTTGAAAACTGAGACATGAATTAAAGCCACTAAACTTAAAATTCTCCATTTCAGGTGGTGGTATTAATGGATCCCATGGAAGATCCAGACGATATCCTTCGCGCTCATCGATCCAGAGAGAAGACGTACATGTTCGATGTGGCCTTCGATTATTCCGCCACGCAGGCAAGCCCATTCTGTGATTGTGTGTGTTTGTTGGGACAGGTGGCTTTAAAAACGTGCAAAGTTAACATCGTGAAGCTTTGTGTTTGTGAAAAGGTTGTGTTTATGTGTTGCTGTTTGTTTGCCTTTATGTACATTCATGTGTTTGTGTAAAATTCTGATACAGTATGTTCATCTTTTGTTAAACATGTTTTGTGTGTTTCAATAGGATGAGGTGTATAGATCCACCACTAAAGGCCTGATTGAAGGTCTCATATCGGGGTACAATGCCACTGTCTTCGCCTACGGACCCACAGGTCAGTTCAGCATTTGTTATACATTACAATAATTAAGCAAAAATACTGTATTATACATCTAGGTTAAGATGCTTTAAGACATTTCAAAATATTAAGCTGTATTGCTTAGTTTGTTTGTACATGAACTTTATACAGAACATTTATAAGAAGACTCATATTATCATGTTTTTTGATGAAGAAATCGTCCTTATTTTTCGTATGCTCTGAAATGACATCCACATGGACCATATGGCCCAAGTAGTAAAAATCACAGACAATCGGGCACGACTAGGACACCCGGATAAGCCTTATCAACACCCTGATCTTCTTTACAGTACAGTACGCAAGTCACACTAAATTGACAGCCGATAATAACACCACTGGTGTTTTTCATTTTTGGAATGAAATATTCAGAAATATTGAGATCCTCAGAGATTTTGTTTGAGATGTCACATATCCCATTAAAGCAAACCTATGTAGAGCAGTTTGAATAGAGGCTAATTCCTGAAAAGCACATCTCCATGTGTACTCGTGAGTGTTAATCTGCCCTCAAACTCTTCCTGACTCTTCCTGTCTGTGACACGGGCTATAAAAAGCTCAGAGAGCACCAAATCTCTTCTCAGCTGCCTGTAAACATCATGTTTCACTTCCTGTGATTCATCCTTATGAAGATATGCTAATTTGCTTCTATTGTTATTGCACTCTTACAGTATAAGAGGCACTTTGTGTATTATTTTGTAACTTTATTTTATGCTCTTCTTACAAGTATCTTACTGTATTATGCAAAGCAATAAAATGATGGTAAATTATAGTTCTCTCTTTCTAGGTTGTGGGAAGACTTACACAATGTTGGGAACCGACAAAGAACCCGGTATCTACGTTCGCACGTTAAACGACCTGTTCAAGGCTATCGAAGAAACCAGCGATGACATGCAGTACAGCGTTTCCATGTCCTACCTGGAGGTGAGATCTAAACAGGATTATATTTCACCTAAAGGCTTGTGCCAAATAACTGCACGTCGTTAAATAAATTGCCTTCATTCAGTTTTAAGCATCTTTAAAAGGGTAATGTGATAAGATCATTTGTGAGGATCGACTGATAGCACATCTGGTTATCAGCTTCTTGTCTTCTAGAAAGGAAGGGTAATTTGTTGTCTTCGTGACTAATTTAGTTTCTTAGATACGGTGATGCTGTATTATACAAGGAAAGCTCTTGGTTGTATGTTTACTACTCGCCTCCCGGATTCCACCTTTAGACATCGACTGTGTTCTGCAGAAGATCAGTGTCACGTTCAGTGTGGAAAGACAAATTGTTGGTTGCAGAGACGTATTTAGGACACATGCGAGGTCAAAATATGTTGAAGTGGAAAGAACAGTGAATTGGATTTGTCCAGAATAGATGTTTAAACACTGTGTCCTCGGATATTGCTACAATTTTCTTCCTCTCTCTCCGGGAACAGACACTGTTGTGATGGTGAAATAACATACTGTCAAGCTACAGTTTCAGTTACAGTTTCTAAAGAAAAGACAGATATGATATTGATGTGATATTGACAGAATGATACATTATCACATGAACAGACTTTTATTTAAAAAGACATTCAATAATGTACATGTGCACGAGCATCACCTGTTAAAAGCAGAGCAAACCTCCCAGATCTCCTTAGCGACTGCATAGCAACACCCTGGCAACCATCAAAACACCACATCTTCAGGGCACTCTGTCTGTCTCTCACACACTCACATATATACAGTATACATAACACATACACACACACACACATTACATTTGCGTGCGCACACACAAACACACAGTATGATGTGTGTTGTTTGTCTTGTTTAGGTTACAGGGTTGTATGAGTAAGGCGCTCCGTCCACACGGAAAGAGCAGCGTACAGTAAATAGCACAATGCTCTCCTGTCCCCTGCTTGTCTTACACCTTCATATGAAAAAAGTCTTGTTTGCATTGGGCTGTCCAAATGCACGAGGGAAGGGAAAGCCTTTTTATTCCCGGCCTCTGTGGTTCAGACCTCCCAGTTCATCCTGTTTTGTTTTTCTCTTTCCGTCATCTGTATCTATAGCAGGTCTTCTCGTCCTCTGTCAATGGCTTCCATTCATGCAGTTAACATCACCCTAAAATTATCACATGCTTACTGTACATCACGCTGACCTCACCGACAGTGATGACATGTTACGTTTGCATTTGCTTTAAACTGAGAGCGTTTACGGTGACCACAGATGGCGTTCAGGATGTGGCCTTGTTCTAAATAGAGTTGAATGAAGCTTATTGATATATTTTAAAATGTTAAATCCACATTTAATATTTGCATTACTAGCTTTGTTGAAGTCTTGTTTCTGAGTGGTTAACACTCATTATACACTTGAATTGGTCCTAAAATCTATGGTCTTTGATTGTGGTCTACAGATCTACAATGAGATGATAAGAGACTTACTGAATCCATCTTCTGGATTTCTGGACCTGAGAGAGGATTCAAAGGGAGAGATACAGGTCGCTGGGATCACGGAGGTCTCCACCATTAATGCACGCGAGGTTAGTTACATAACTAAGATTTTAAAGTTTCAAAACGTTTAAAAGCTCCCTAAAGCATATACATCCATCATAAAAGGTTAATAAAGCTTTCTGAAGCGGTAGGTTTGTGAGAGAAAACAATTCATATTATTAAAAATTAAACCAAATTTTAACCTAATGGCGTTAAATTGTCAACACATTGATACATTAGATACATGTTTCATGACGAAATATTGTATGACAACTAGTAATGAGACCGGCAAGAACCAATGAGATTTTAAGTAATCGATGTGTTTGGAAGCGTCACCACCTTTTAACCTATTTTGTAAGTTTGTGGCGTATAGTGTATTTTATCATCTCAATTGAAACACTTAACAGCTTTATAATATTTTTAAAGCGGCACGGTCAGTTATTCCTCTGTTTTTTTTCTTACTCAGATAATGGAGTTATTAATGAAAGGAAACAAGCAAAGAACCCAAGAACCGACGGCGGCCAATCAGACGTCTTCACGATCTCACGCTGTGCTCCAGGTGGCCGTGCGGCAGCAGAGCCGATGTCGAGACATCCTACAAGAAGTGCGATTTGCACGGCTGTTCATGATCGATCTGGCGGGGTCTGAGCGGGCTTCACAGGTGTGTGTGTGTGTACATGAGGTCATCAATTTCAGGACTTTCTTTTAGAAAGTTAAAGCGCAGTCATTTGCTTTCAGTAAGCACAGTGGGCAAGCAGACATCCATGTCCATACATTTGACAATCAGTAATATTAAAGCTATCAATCTTTCTGCTTAAACAAAAGCAGGCACAGTCAGCTCCAAATATATTCACATTCATATATCAGCCAGTGACTCGGAAACAATTTCAGAGTGATTTAACTATAGGTCATAAGCAGGAGGAAAACTAACGTCTTTTAAATTAAAAAGCTGGATATAGACGATTATTAAACATGTTGTGATGTACGAGACATTGTCAAATTAGGTTTTTGTAATCAAAGCGAATCATGAATCATACTGAAGTGTCATTTCCCATCACAGAGTGAGACAGGAAGATATTATAACAGAGAACATGGCAATGTATTCACCATGGAAACTGCTAAAATGTTATACCGTTTAGGCACCCCGTGGGTTTAAACATGCATGTGACAGCTACAAAAGCAGCAGATCAGGTTGTTTCTGACTATGGGGTTATTGTTGCTCAGAAACAAGAGTGCTTATTTGTTCTCTATTGATGAGAAAGACAAGCCTGTCACTGTTGCTCTGCAGGAAATTAAATGAGCAAGGGCGCCACCTGCTGGAGGGCTGTAAACCCACTTAAATATACTTCAGTATTTACTATAGTAAATTGTAGTTTACTGTAGTATATTATAGTAATTACTAAACTTATGTATACTTTTTCTGTTAAATTAACTACACCTATTTATGTAGTATACCCAAATGTAGTATACTTTAATATTTACTATGGTAGGGTCTTATCTAAGAAGTTTACAACTGCTTACTATAGTAAATACCAAATTATACAAATTTTTTTTGTGGGAAGGAATAGTTTGCCCAATCATAATTTTTTTTTTATCAATTACTCACCATTATATTGTTAATGATTTGCTTGTGTTCTAAAACACTAAATAAGACATTTAAAAAAGATAATCAAATTAAAATGAAAAAAATATATAATACGTACAACTATACTATATAATAATAAATTCTTCAAATTCTTATTCTTGTTTTGTTAAGTAACTGTTTTACAGTAAGGTTGTATTTGTTAACTTTAGTAAATGCATTAAATAAAACGAATTATATGAACAATATAGTTTTCAGCATGTATTAAATTTTTGTTCATGTTATTTAATGGAAATATGAAAAATAAATCCTGAAATTGACATGAAATTGATCTACAATAGACTGTGTAACATCTTAAAATTGTGTCTCTGAAAATGTCAAGTTAAAGTCAGATAAGAAGCTGTAACTGCTTTCTCTTGTCTTGCAGACACAGAACAGAGGTCAAAGGTTAAAAGAGGGTGCTCACATCAACCGATCTCTTCTCGCGTTGGGGAACTGCATCAACGCCTTGAGTGAAAAAAATGGCAACAAATATGTCAATTACAGAGACAGCAAACTTACACGACTGCTTAAGGTACAGCCTGACAGATATGAGACACTTTAAAAGTAAGTGATTGGATAAGATCACCAGTTGTGTGGTGTCTGCAGGATTCTCTGGGAGGAAACAGTCGGACGGTGATGATTGCCCACATAAGCCCCGCCTCTCTGGCCTTTGAAGATTCACGGAACACCTTGACCTACGCCGACCGTGCCAAAAGCATCCGCACACGGGTTAGTTTACAAACCTACACGCTTAATGCATCTGTAATCACTGTTTAAACTCTTCAGCGAACATCTGTTCACTGTTACATGTCAACTTTGTCTCTGTCTGTCCAGGTAAAAAGAAACCTGTTGAATGTGTCCTATCACATCGCCCAGTACACCAGTATCATCTCTGACCTCCGCAGCGAGATCCAGCGACTGAAGAAAAAGATTGCGGATCAGGCCAGCAGACAGCTGAACCCAGATAGGACAGATATCCGTCATGTCCAAGGTAACAGACTATTTGCAACAAAATTTACAATGTTTTAATGTGGTCTCAACAGATATGAAATGTGTAGCATGACAATATGAATCTCTGGTTTTCTTCAGCTGAGGTACAGGCGCATTCATCTCAGAAGAGCCGAGCCGAGATGGACCAACTGCGAGAGCAGCTGATCGATGCGTTCAGACAGCAGATGGACATCAGAAAGCACCTTATGGAGCTGGACAACACCAACATGGAGATTCAGATAGACACGTCTAAACACCTGCTGACGATCGCAGAGTGAGTCTTCATACCCAACCCAGAGACACCCTCCCAAAAACACGTGTGCATACTGAAATGTTTTCTGTCTGTGTCTAGCTGGGAGCAGGAACGGTTTCGGAGAAGAAAGAAGTGGCAGAGCGAGAGAAGGAAGGAGAGTTTTAATAAAGATGAAAGCGAGAAAGACTCAGACTCGCCTGAATCTCTACCGGACACTTCGGAGACACCGGAGGTGGCCATCGCCAGGGAAAACCTTGTTACGCTTATGGCAGAGCAGAAGAAAATACAAAAACAAAAGGTAATGTGTGTCCTGATCCACTAGAGGGAATAGCAGCATTTTAGTAAAAGCTCAGATGTATTGACTGCAGTCATCCTGATCTTCTTAGACCGGTCTGGATCAGCGTCTGGTGGAGCTGAGGGAGAAAGCTCGGCGTCTGGAGGAGCTTCTCCCCCGCCGGGTGAGCTCAGAGGAGCAGCGAGAGGTGCTGTGTCTCCTCTGTAAGGTTCACGAGCTGGAGATCGAAAACGCAGAGATGCAGTCCAGCGCTCTGCTGAAGGACAACGTGATCCGACAGAAAAACGTGGTAGTTCAGCGGTTCGAGCAGCACAGGAACCTCTGCCACGAGATCATCCAACTGCAACGGCAGTTCATTGATGGTGAGGATGAACTCAAATACTGAATAGACAAAAACATATTCATATTTATTCATTTTAATGTTAAGGTCACACATTCGTAGCTTGACATGTTTTTTTTATAGGACATCAGATAAATAAATGACCAAATAAAAGAGAATAAGCAGTTTACTGTGTTTGCATTTTGCAGTTCTTTTAAAGGTGATATATTGTGATGTTGTTGTAGATCACAGTCTCCTGGTCCCTCCACATCTTCAAGAACTCTACGAGATGTATATGAAAGAAATGGATGAGAAAAACTTGGACAGAGTCGTGGCCTTGGATAAATTCACCATTCAGACTCTCAAGGTACTTTAAAAAATATCTTTATAGATGTGAAGTTGCTCTTCAAAGTCAACATTCTTGGTCAAAGCTCTTGGTCTTATCTTGCATTATTTTAGCAAACATGCATTCAGGTCTGGCTCCATTTTAATGTTTTAAGAAAAACACATTTCACAATTCGGTCAATATCTAATACATTAAACTAAGCCCCGCCCCTTTTCTCATTCAATATCCTGTTACATTACAGATGTGAAATGACCTGTGTGTCGACTTGAACAGCTTTTCATAAGATCACAGCACAGACCTTACAGATTACAATACATTAATCACCTGTGGTCATGAACATATTCACACATTATCTGACATATGACTCTCTAGGAGGGTTCCCTGCCTAAGATCACCCTCCCGAGCAGAGGTCGTGACCCCCTGCAGGAGATAGATTCAGACCAAGAGAGCGTTCGCACACTGGGCTCAGACAACAGACAAGGTCGAACCAAAGTGAGAAGACACACGCTGCCTCCAATACTCCCAGAGTCTGACGGGTAAGTAAATGTAGATTGATAATGGTCTTTAAAAATGCTTTTTAGGATAATATAATATTTGACTCTGTATAAATAAACAAGCTTGCTTCATGTTTTTTCTCTGGGTTTCTTTTCTCAATAGAGACAGTAATCGAGTGTTTAAGAGCAGTCACAAACAGATGAAGAGCTCAGAAGTTATGACCCCACCACCCATTCACATCAATGGCCTGGGCAACAGAGAGGTGAGATTCTCTTTATTTATCAGTTTTTATTTTGAGTTTATCTGTGTCTGACGCCTGGCTCACCGTGTCTCTGCAGCTGTTGCCATCTGTCCTGGATGATGCTCTGAGATACAGTCATCTCAGTCACAGTATGAGCAGTCATCTGGATTCTTCACCCGACAGCAGTGAGAACAGCACAGACGCGCCGCTGACACCTAAAGGTAAGAGTTCTTCTGCACTCTCATCTGTCTTATGAACTGATGTTGGGGTTTGTTTTGTCATCAGCTTGTCCTTTTTGACAAGCTAAATTTACAATGTCAAATGATCTATTGATGAAAATGTTGTAACATTTCTATTGCTTGTATTTGGAAAAACATTCTCATTATTTTCAAAACCCCACCAGAACGACAGCAGATTCTAAGGGGCGTGCAGAGCATTGCGGTCAAAGCTGCCCGACGCCGCTCCAAAGTCCTAGAATTAGATGCCCTCCGATTACCCCCACCACCTTCACCACTAGACCCCAAGAAGCACAAGAGTAATCTGTCTCTGAGTGATGCGCCCCCCAAAGGCCCGCTGCTGCGTCGCGGGAGACAACCCAGCCCTGAGCTGCGTCACGCCACATCTGACGACAACCTGTCCAGCAGCACGGGAGACGGACCCCCACCCAACAGCACATGGACGCGCCCGCGGAACCGTCAGGCTGTGAAGAACGCCGCCCCGCGAGAGCAGGACTTCGAGGGTCGCAGACGGAAGAGGAGATCTCGGTCATTTGAGGTCATGGGACAAGCAGTACGTTTTCAGATTATTTTTTTGGATTTGTTCCATTATTTTTATGACAATTAAGTACATTTCTTTAAAAAACTTTGTATTGTAATGACAAAATAATGAAAATGATAAAAAGGTTTTTTAACAAATTAACATGAAACATAAATTATTTAACCATGTAACTAATCTATTTTTTTGCATTACGTTAATGAATGTTGAAGATTACCATTTCAAACTATTTCAAACTAAATCAAAATGTTTTCTTCTAGTTGTCCCAAGCGAAGAACACCAGCCAGCGATTTCGGCCGCTGGATAGCACTTCTGATCCCCACTTGCACATCAACGGACACCCCCCTGCGCCTCTCCTGCGTCCCCAACACAGAGCTCAACCACAGCTGACAAAAGCTCGGCCCTCCCACAACATCCACCAAACAGGTCAGAAACGGAGTAAGTCAAGTTCTTGCTCTGATCGATGTTTAATTTGTCACTGACCTGTGTCCTTCTTTTGTTCAAATTCCACAGGTTCCACAGCAGACGTCACTTCCTCCAACCTGCCCTCCCACCTCATTAAGCGTGGACCCCAAACCAGGCAACTTCAGCCCCTCCTGTATGTCACCACCACCGGTGCACATCGCACCCGTAAACACTGATGGCATTCAGGCTTTTTGGAGTAGACTGTTTTGCCTTGACCTAGACAACAGCATGATGGATCCCCTCCAAAAATAATACTGAGCTGTACATGAGTTTAAACTTTTTGAAGTGGACGAAATCTGTAACTTGTGCTGATCACAAGAAAACAAAGCTAGAACAGGGTCGTCATCCTTATTTCTTTTTTTGCTTAAATGCTTGTAGCTTTTCTCTGACGACAGCAGACTTGCAATGTCTGCTTAATTTTTATATAATTTATAGGCTTCTACAAATGGCAAAGATTGATTGCCATGAATTCAGCAGCCTTGGTTTATGTGAAAACTATATTCCCACAATGATATGCAAAAATGCTCCCAAGCTAATTCGACAGGGGTTAAAACCTGCCTCAGATGCCTTTTGGTTAAATATTTATACCAGGCCGTATGGTGATAAGAATGATTAACAATTCCTTAAACGTTACTTGGGTCTGCTGATGTAAAATGAAGACGCTTGTTTATGTGAGCAGAGAGTCACGTATACCCGTCTCATCCCACAGGGAACGATATGTATTTCACAACTGCTGTAGCTGTGAATGTATTGCTCCCTTAGGCTCGGCACTAATGAATGTACTGTCACATTACACATAAATCATATGTCTGGCTTCTGTGAATGTGTTTCTGATGATGCACACTCTTCCATTACTGATGTCATTTTGTGTTTACTGATAATAATCGATGGTATTTTGCCTTCACTGTCATTCAGGTTTCGGTGTAGCTTTTTCTCAAAAATCCTTATGGGTTTCTGTAGGACTTAGTACGAGACGAGGTGGCATATTTAATGTAGACCAGACCCTCTATGGATTCTTTTTAATCAGAAAGAAAAAAAACTGCTGCCTTTTCTTTAAAAAATGTTCTCAAAGTTTGTGTATTTTTTTTCATAATTATACATGCATAGACACCTTTTCTACTCTTAATTTTATACCTTTTTTGTAACCAAAATAAATTTGATTGACAAAGTGATTACCTTTAAGTGTATGTGTTATGTTTTTTGATCATTATTGTATACAGTTAAGACTAATGTATCATATATGTGATCATGTCTGTGTAAATCTAATTATGAGAATAGGATAACTATTAAAATTGCTGTAAATGAAATATTGTATAATAGACTTCGACATACAGTACTTAAATTTTTATACTAAAATGTTTTAAAATACTGAAATAATTATTTAGTAATGAATAAATACATAAAAACAGTTTTGATCTTTGGGATGGCCTTACACAATAATAAAGATTTCATTATATTTATATTTAAGTTATATTTTCACTGAATGCTCTTTATATTGATTTACATGTAGAAAACTGTAAATCACAAAAAATGACTTTAGTTTCTACAATCAAGGTCACATTTTAAGAGTAAACTCTTGATAGAATTCCTTTACTATCAGCACATTGTAAGGTGTGCTCACATATTTTTAGCTCCCAGTTGATTGACATCAGGATTACATGTCAGTGTTTCAGTGTAAACTGATTTTTCTTGTTTCTATTGACCAAGCAAAACAAAACAAACATAACATGATATCTGGCAAGTGAGCATTTCCTCATCAAGTTCTTGTGCTCTTTGAACAACTGCAGTCTGAAGTATTTTTGTGTAATGACTGCTAAACTGTATAATCCCATTGCAAGACAGGCCATCAGTTTTTCTAATGCCTTTTTACATTTATGCATTTGGCAGATGCTTTTATCCATTGCGCATAATACATTGCATTATTAATATGTGTGTTCGAACCCTTGATTGTTGTGCTGCTAACACAATGCTTTACCAATTTAACTACAGGAACCTATAATAATACACAATTTATATTTGTATTTTAATATAATTAAAATTTAGATAATTATTTAAAACAATTTTAGAAAATGATCAATTATGCAACTTGCATTATTATTTAATTCAGACTTGCAAGTGCTAAACATTAACAATTAAGTAATTATAAAACACTTTAACCACCAACACTTTAAAACAAAAAATTACACAAATTCAAATAAAGTTTTTTAAAATAAATTAACAATAACATCCGGAGACGTAATGTGAAGACTTGTGAATATGCCGACCAATCAGCGCCGCCCTACAAGTTACCCAAAGCTTGTGATTGGTTCCCATAACGTTGACCAACCACGAGCCTCTTAATTTGTAAGACTGAGAGCTGATTGGTTGGCTGGTTGCTCGGTCCAGCTGATGGCAGGTGCGCGAGTGTGTTTGTGTCTGACTAGATTTTTAATTCTTGTTTATTTATTTATTAACGAATGATATTTATCGGAATTTTGGAAAACGGAATGTCTTGCCTTAATATATTTCATACGTAAGTATTCTTGCTCGTCTGAGCTTTAGCCTGTTAGCCAGTTAGCGTTAGCCGTTTTAGTGTTGACACATTGCCAGCAAAGAATAAAGCTAATTTGTTGCAGCGACAGTTTGTGTATTTTATTCCTTGTCATGATAATATTTTTATAATGTATAACAGTTGGTAAAGGAAGTGCAAAGGTACAGAAAAACCGTTATTGACCTGCACAGCGCGAGCAAAAGCAACCTCTTGGGGACGCGCGACCTTATGCACGCGCAATATCTTAGAACATGCAATAATAATTATGGAAACGGTGGCAGTATAAAGTGTTTTTTGTGTATTCTTATTAATGCATACTTATGCACTAACCTTTACTCTTATTCTTCTGTAAAGCATGTTGATCACATGTTTAACAGCGTCTTGTGTGTTTGTTTTGTAGCTGTGTCTGATGCATGTGGCAGTAAGCTGAAGCGTCCTGAAAGAATGCAGCCAGTAACTAGAAGAGATGCTGGAGTTTGGCATCAGACAAGAAGTCTGCTTTACAAAAACCTGCTTATCAAATGGAGGACCAAACAACAGAGTCTTCAGGTGCCTTTTATCTGTCATTATTATTATTATTCACCTTGTGGGTGCACATCTGTTGCATTTTACAGTTATGGTTTTGGCAGACGCTTTTATGCAAAGTGACTTACAGTACAAAGCAAACATTTTATTAGTATGTGTGTTTCCTGGTTTATACCCATGACCCTTGCACTGCTAATGCAATACTCAGGAAAACTATAAAAGCTTTTGCACATCTCTTTCGCAATTGAAAGTTTGACTCCCTTTAGTTTATTGATTGTGTACTATTTGTGTCAGTGTCAGTTTGACACTGTCCACAATAGTTTATTGGAAAGTTATTGGCTGTGTAATATACAGGTTAAAGCTAAAGGATAGTAACTGGAAGGGTTTGACATAAGGATCTGCTGACACTAAACACTTTTCTGTTCTGGTTAGTAGTTTAGCAGTTATGATTAGTGATACTGGTGGTGCAGAAATGACACAACTCAACTTTAAATAAAGCTGTGAGAATTGAAACACTCTTTTGGGTATTTGATTGCATAGTCAAATGAGATTAAACATGTGACATGTTAAACATGTATAGCCAAAAAATATTTTTCCTATGGCTTTGTAGAGCCTCTTTATTTTAAAATTGTACTATATTTACATAGTATTGTTACGTAGTGCTTCATCTCATTAAATTGTATTGTATAAAAGCATTCTCCCTTTTCTTCTGTTCATGCATTCATGTATTTTTTATTTAAGGTAACTTTCTCTAATGTATATTTAATGTCTTTAAACCTCATACTTGTTGTGTGAAGTGCACCATAAGAGTCTCTTAGAATTAAAAGGCTGTTAATGGATGAGTTTTCCACTGTCTGTAATATCTGCACCAGCCATCAATACACTGGTACTATACTTCTAAGCAGACATCATACAGAGAAGCTTGTTGTGAATTTTTATTAAAACCTTTCCAAATAGACTAAAGTAAATTATGCACTAGTCGTGGCTTTTTTTCCAACAAGTGACTTTACAGCTGTATTGATTTTCCTGGAGGTGGAAATACAGAAGCAAGTTGTGTTGTGCTGAGATGGCGGGTAAAGAGGTTGTCATCTTTGTAATTCGGATCTAAATTATTCAGTATAGCTGGTTAATAATGTTAGTAATGTTTAATAGTGCAGCTCCTCTTGTGAATCTTTTGGGATACAGTAGACATGTTAGTAAAACAAATGATTCTTACATTTTCAATGAATTCACATAGATTGCTGTCAGGTTTCTGACATGGAATGCTTCCAAAATTACCCAGCTTTGTGACTCTTTATGATATTCTGCCAAGAATTGCTTGGCAGTAACGAGAAGTAAATTTATTATGGGGTCTTAAAATCAGGGAATTAAGACATACCTACTATCTATGGATAAAATCATTGCACTGTATAAGTTGTAATGCTCTTTTTTTGTAGGAGCTGATCCTGCCCTTGCTCCTCTTGGGTCTTCTCATCCTCATTAGCACCCTCAACCCACACATTTCATACGGCAGTATCAGCACCAACGAACTGGAGTATGAACGTGACCTTCTATTCAAAGGTCTTGGTTACACCCCCATTAACAATGTCACCAGTCACATCATGGAAGAGGTGGCGCGGGAACTGCGTGAGTTGCAATAATTGTTTTTTCAGACACACGTTTTGAACTTTTTTTGAATCTTTTTGACAGCAAAAATACAAGAAGTTGCACATTTAATGGTTACAAATTCAATTAAGTCACTGTTTTTACAAACAACACAATTTTGCATGGTGTGTGCTGTATATTTGAGCTTCAGAGATAACTACCTTATGTTAGTTTTCATTTAATTTAAACTCAAGTATGCCCTTGATGTGTTTGAATAGAGTTTTGGTTTATTTTATTTCCTTAGCCATGAATGAGCTTCGGTTGGAGATGTTCTCTACTGAAGAGGATTTGGAGAATGCCAGTCTATATGAACCTGAAGGCTACGTGGGGGTGGTCTTTTTGGACTCCATGTCATACCGTCTTCGATTTCCCTACAGCCATCTTCCTCTTCCTAGTGATTTCACAGAGTCAATAAGTGAGTACGGCACCCTATTCTACTACCCCTTTAGTTCATCTGTGACCATTTTAATGCAAGTGATGTTCAATTAGAGTGAAAAAATGTAAATATCAAATTTATGTTTGCCGTTTTATCTCTGATTTTCAGCAAGCTGTTATACAAACTATATGAACTGTCATGCTGCTAACTATTGGTACTCTGGGTTCATACGCCTGCAGTCCCTCATTGATGCTGCCATCATACAGGTGACATACATGAATAATTGAATTGCATATGAGCATGTTAGTACTTAGGGGGCTAGATCTGCCTGAGGTGTGAGATGAATGTGACTTTGATTTTGGAAAACTAATGCTAATGTGCAAAGCTCCCTTTTTCCAGATGCAAACCAAGCGCCCAGTGTGGAATGAGTTAAAAGTACGTGCAGTGATGATGGGACATGCGGGTTCTGTGGAGGTCCAAAAATTCCCCCATGCCCTCATCTCCATCTACCTGGTGCTGGCGTTCACGCCCTTCGTCTCCTTCCTCATCGTCAATGTGGCTGCTGAAAAAGAGCAGCGACTTAAAGACACCATGAGCATGATGGGATTGTACGACTCAGCGTTCTGGTAAGTACAGAACTTAATGTGAACTTGTCCATTTAAAAAGTCATTTTGATAATTTATTTGCATGTTTGTTTCTTTCCACCAGGCTTTCATGGGGTCTTCTCTATGCTGTACTGGTGACGACAATGTCCATTCTCATGGCTGTTATAGCCACCTACACCTCACTCTTCTCCAACAGCAACTTTTTGGTCATTTTCCTCCTCATCTTCCTGTACGGCATATCCTCTGTAAGTTGTAGCAATCATCCAGTCACATCCTGTGGCAGTTTAAACAATAGCATCTCCAAGCATTAGAGGCTGTGAAGTCATTTACATGATTTTGAGAGCATCCTCTGGTTTGGCCATGAAGTCTTTATGTAGTTTTGCATGAACTGAGGATTAGTCATGAAAGTGGCAGGCTATTTGGACTTCCTGTTGAATGAGTTAAAGCTAAAAAGCCTTTGGCAGCAGCAAGATTTCTTTAACATCAGAGGAATATGACAGTAATGCAAAAATGTTTGAGAATGTAAATTGGGTCATTTGAGTTGAAAATTTTAATGAATATGATGTATTTACATGCAGGTTCTTAAAGTGACAGCGCTAAATATACATTTTTCCTTTTGTAATATAATTTAAATGTAATTATATTCATCAGGAAAGAGCTAAAGGGCTGTTGTTTCAGAGGCGGTGCCTCAACTTTTGATCAAATATTATGAAGACAGACTTATAAAGGTTGATATAATCTTATATCCTAATCCTACAGATATTCTTCTCCTTCATGTTAACACCACTGTTTAAGAAGCCCAAGTTTGCGAGTACGGTGGGCTCAATGCTGACGATGGTCTTTGGCTGTCTGTCTCTCTTAACTGTGCTGATAAGAGATTTTCCTCAGTCTGCAGTCTGGGTCCTCTGCCTTCTTTCTCCCACTGCATTCTCTATCGGCATTGCTCAGGTAACGCATTCACACGCGAATGTGTTTCAACAGTAAACATGCTCTCCATATTTTTAAAGGTTACAGAGTGAATATTTTGCATGTTCCCACGCACACATGTAGGTGGTGTATTTGGAAGCTCAGGGTGATGGGGCGGTGTTCTCCTCTCTGGGCAGTGGTCCTCATGCACTGTATGTTCCTATGCTCATGCTTGTTCTGGACTGCATTCTCTACCTGCTCTTAGCCATTTACCTCGACCAGGTGCTTCCAGGTGACCACCGGATTTAAATGTATTCTACAGTATATAAACGGCTATTTAGCATCTTGCAGCTGAGCTTTGTTTTTTAAGTCGAGTTTTGATATGATTATGATAGTTATGTACAGTTAGTAGTTATGATTATATGACCCTTTCATAAAGAAATCACAATTTTCCCCTCCAGGTGAGTTTGGCTCAAGGCGCTCAATCCTATACTTCCTACAGCCGTCCTATTGGTCAAGGCGAAGAAAGCGTTATGTGGAGGTGAGCTCTGTCTGTGAAGGGGAGGTGAACGGGACTCCTGTGATTAATGAGTCAGTGGAGACGGTTTCTTCTGAGTTTAAAGGGAAAGAGGTCATCAGGTACAAGCTGCAGTCACAATATATAATATACCATATTAGAATATTTACAGTTTGCATGATGAGTTGATCATTTTTCAACTCTTGCTTATATTATAACTTATTTCGTTCTAGCATGCGAAATGATTTTCTATAAAGCAGTAAACACTCAGGCCCTTTGTATTGTGGTGATCTGACCAATAAAGTGATTTAGGGAGAGGTTTTTAGAGCGGATATGTGCTGTAATCATCCAAAGCCCAGACAGATTCAAAGCCCAGTCAATTCTGAATCAGAGAGATGTGGCATGCTGCCAAAACTGCAGTTTAATATCCATTACAAGTGTGTCTGTCTTTACTTCATTAGAATCTGCAATATCCGTAAAGTCTACAAAGAAAAAGACAGCACAGTGGAGGCTCTTAGAGGTGAGAGATCCTGACTCATCATGTCACTTGTGTTCATATATGAGCAGTGTGTATTCTGTTGCTCAGTATTATCCTAGGGCTAAATGGATTAGGTAATACTGGTAAAATTCTTGTTTCTCAATTAAATGGGATGTTCAAGTAATAAAACAAGTGTGATTGATTTTATGCACCACCTTGTTTTGATTGTATTGTGTTTAAGTGCTGTCAGTTACAAAGGAAAGTTATTTTAGCGATGAACAATATATGTTATTACACAACAAGACCACAAAAATGTATTAGGGAAGTAAACTGGTTAGTTTGGATTCCATGTTGACTTTACTGCCAAATGAAACATTATCATTTGTGATTCACACATTTTGTAATGCACTTGTATGTTCCACAAGAGCTAGTTTTTAAGACCTCTTGATCTGATATGTTGGTGATTTATTTGGTCTTTCCTTTGGGTGATGTACAGGTTTGACCTTTGACATCTATGAGGGTCAGATCACAGCCTTACTGGGTCACAGCGGGGCAGGAAAATCCACCCTTATGAACATTCTTTGTGGTATCTGCCCCCCAACAGAAGGTCAGACATTTGATGCATATGATTAATTGTATAATTTTTGCACATATCACTTACGTAACTTGTGAGCCAACCAGATATCCCTGAGCTGATGCTCTTCCTACTTGATTGTGTAATGTGTTTTACGCACAGGCACGGCCACCATCTACGGCTCCCCTGTTGCTGAGATCGCTGAGGGAGCCGAGATGAAACAGCTGGTTGGTATCTGCCCCCAGTTCAACATCATCTTTGATGTGCTTACCGTAGAAGAACACCTGAGGATATTTGCTGCCATCAAAGGCATCTTGCCCTCTGATATTAACGGTGAGGTAAGAACTATCTAGAAACCACGTCAACTGACTGTGAGGCAATAAAAAGAAGATCTAACACCAAATGCATCAAAATAAAGTCAATTAAAGTCAATTTCTCTAAAGGAGAAAATTAATTTAATTTTTACTTCCCCAATCCTTTTAGGTAGAGAAGGTTTTAAGAGATCTGGATATGGAAAAGATTATGGACGCCCAGGCGAAGAACCTCAGTGGAGGGCAGAAGAGGAAGCTGTCAGTAGGCATAGCAATTCTTGGAGACCCGAAGGTAAATGTCTAATTATGCCGCTGTTTTTGACAGTGTCATTCATTTGCTTATTTGTCACCCTTTCTTCATTTGTTTTCTTTGCTCAATCAGGTTCTTCTTCTGGATGAGCCTACAGCTGGCATGGACCCAGTTTCTCGTCATCAGGTTTGGTCTTTACTGAAAAGCCGTAAAGCTGGAAGGGTTACTGTTCTCAGCACTCATTACATGGATGAGGCTGATATACTTGCAGGTAGTTTTCCCATTTCTCTCTCCCCCTCCTCTTCCATTTACAATCACCTGCTTGTCAATCTTATACACCTCTTTTTGTTTTTGGTCTTATAGATCGTAAAGCCATCATCTCTCAAGGGCAGCTGAAATGTGTTGGCTCTTCTTTGTACCTCAAGACCAAGTGTGGGGTTGGCTACCATCTTAGGTCAGTTCTACCTTAAACAAATTACTTTGTACTTTCAAATGGCCATACACTACACTTCTTATTGTTACCCAGGAGTCCATTTACATTGTCCAGCAAGTGACCTGGCCATTTAATGGTTATTCAAATTCTTTTCAATGTCAGTGTCTGAAGAGACTAGTGTGGAAGACCTCTAGTCTATTTTTACTTGGCTTCTCACTGTCGCTCCATTAAAACCGTTGTCCTGAACCTCTTGCAGGATGTCTGTGTCTGAGGGCTATGAAGTGGAGAGCATCACATCACTGGTCAAGCAGCATGTTCCCAAAGCTCACTTGTCACGGCAGCAGGAGGCTGAGCTCACATTCACGTTGCCTTTCGAGAGCATGGAAACATTCCCAGGTCTCTTATGAAAACTTTCTCAAGCCTTTATGTCACCATCTGCCACAAGATCACTGCCATATGTTCTGGAGAGCAACAGATTGCCTCCCTGTTTTATTTATTTATAATTAGTTTATAGTTTTATTAAATGTGGTTGTGTTATATAAAGTCTCTGGTGTTGGTTGGCTCCACAGCCATGGGGATTGTAAAACTATATTTTAGTATCAGGGTTCGCATGCTCATGCTAGAGAGAATTTTTTTTTAATATTGTGTTGAAGTGTTGATTAACTTCTGTACGTAGAAAACTAAACTCGTTTTACTTTTATCTCATGCTGTGCTCCAGGGCTTTTTGCAGAGCTGGACTGTCGGCCAGACCTGGGTGTCATGAACTACGGTGTCTCCATGACAACATTGGAGGATGTATTCTTACGTCTGGAGGCTGAGGCAGAGGTGGATAAGGCCGGTAAGAGGAATACATACTTGAACCAGTCGAACCAAACTGCAAATGTCAGATCAGCTTGTGCTAAAAAAAAAAACTGGTCTCAGGTCTTAGTGCTCAATAAAGCAGCATAATGAAGTGCCTTGGATACAAAGTGGTGTGCATATAGTTCCACATCAGTAACTGTCCACTTCCAATAGTTTCCTGCTGCAATTTCTTGTAGTTTTTCTCTGAATCCCCTATTGTTTCCTATAGCAATTTCTACTTTTAAAAGTAAAAATGAAAAAGGAACATATTTGATGTTTAATACATAGCTATGTCAAATTGGATTATAGGCCAATGAAATTTCAGTGTAGACTGAGCTGCCCATGACTTAGAAAATGTGTCGATTAACACGCTAGAGGTCATTGTTACATCTGACTTTGAAACCATGTAACAAAATCATTTCCAGCACTTGCAAAGTTCTAATGCAGAATCTGTTTTTCTTTGTTGGTAGACTATAGTGTGTTTAACCAGGAGAAGGTGGATGAAGAAGGAGATGCCTCTTCTCTGGATGATACAGACCAAAGGTTGCTTACCTTCTCTGACAGCAGGCAGGATGCAGTAACCGGTCGTGCCCTCTGGAGACAGCAGTTTAGCACGGTGGCCTGGCTGCACATGCTCAACCTGCAGAGAGAGAGAAAACCCATCGTATACAAGTAAACAAACTTTAATATTAGTGTTTTTTATGTTGCTTTAAAGTATAAACATGTGGTTTAGTCATTTCACCCCAGTGTGAGAAATGTCTAATGTAACTCATTTACTACAGTACACAGGCTTTTGTGGATTATTAATTAATCAGTTATCTGTTTTTTTACCATTTCGTCTTTAGCGTGACGCTGTTCCTGGTTTTCTTTTCCGCAATGCTGATTCTGTCTGTGGCAACAGGAAACATTCAGATCCGCACTCCCGAACGACTGTTTTCACCCATGTACCTGTTGCGCCACAACGAGGCTCCCCACAAATATGCCACCAGTCTGCTCGTGCAAAACTCAACCCGTCAGTGACAGAAGTCTTTCATTAAAAAATGATTTCAAATGATTTTTTGAAATGCAAATTTGTATATATGGTTAAACTGAAATATGTGTGTTGTTGCAGACTCTGACATTTCAGGGTTCATCCGTAATGTGGAATCCCAGGACATTAAGGTAGAAATGATGAGGAAACCGGATTACATGTCTTCTGCACCTGTGAGTGCTGCAATCAACGTGACTGGATCCAGTAAGGTGAGAAAACACTTCCTTCTGTTGGTTACTTGTACAGTTTCTCCACACAAATATTTGTTTGTGAACAGAATGTTGTGAAATGAATCACTGTGGGGAAATTCTCTCTCCTTTTCTTTTTCTTTGTACGATGAACAGGATTTTACCTACATTTTAGCATTCAACAGTACAACAGTTCATTCTCTGCCCATGGTTGTCAATGTGCTCAGTAACGCCCTCCTGAGGGGATTTAACGGCACTGGACACATTAGAACGTGGACCAAACCATTCGACTACGTAAGCACCACTATCAATACTCAGTCACAGCTTGTTTATTACTGTTGCTTGGTAAACATGTTTGCTTTTGTATTCGATTTGTAATTTAGCAAATCTCAGACAAGACTTCCTATGCTCTGGTTTACATCGAGGCAGGCATTCTGGGAATGCTGGCTGCTGGAATGCCTGCCTACTTTGCCATGGACCACACAAGAGACAGAGAGGTACGTCACACTTACAGAAATGGTGACTTGAAGATTTGGACTGGTTTGGCTTCATTAGAACTATCTGAATGTTTATTAATATACCTGATGTGTTTTTCTGTGCATCTCAGCTGGCGTGTCGCTCAACCCTAAGGATCTCTGGTCTGATTCCGTCTGCATACTGGTGCGGTCAGGCAGCCATTGATGTTCCCTTCTATTATCTCATTCTAACCTGTATGACCAGCACTTTGTTTGCCTTCCATTCTACAAACCTGCTGACCTCTCATAACATCTTGGCTGTGGTAAGAATATGTATCTAAGCCCATGCAGCTCCCATAGGAGCTGATGACTGATACTGATAATGTTTTCTTCTATTGCAGGCTCTTTGTCTAATCGGCTTCTCTCCAGCCATGGTTCTCTTCACGTATTGCGTGTCCTTCATGTTCGTCAGAGTCCAAAGTAACAGAGACTTCTTCTCAGTGGTCTGCATGATGGTGAGTCCTCATGAAACCTTTCTGCAACCTCTGATTATTATTATTTTTTCTCTAAAAATAATATTTCTTTTCTTACACAGATGTGTGTAGTGTCTGCATCCATAGTCCAGTTAGCGTTTGTGACTGACAATGAAGGTCTGGCTCGCATCCTGCACAACGTGCTCTGTTTCCTCAGTCCCCTGTACCCTTTAATGTGCTGCCTTAACTGCATTACCACGGTAACACTTTACATCTCTCAAGAGTCTGTTTACTGTATAAAAGCATACGAGAATGGACTGTTGTCAATATGAGATGAATTACTAACTAGTTAAGGCAATCCGGTTTGCTCATTGCAGGCCACTTTCCTTCAGTCTACGCAAGAGCCGGATTTCCTGTGGAAGTATCTCTTCATCTCTGTCATCGCTGTGAGTTAAATATTACATCCACTTAAAGTCTGTTAGGATGTGTTCTTGCTGAATATTTTGGTTGTGTCTGTAGCCTTACATCCAGTGTATCCTGCTGCTCTTTATTCTGAGATGGTTGGAGATCAAGTATGGAGGGAAGACCATGAAGAACGACCAGCTCTGCAGGTCTGACTCTGAAATCCATAAATTGTAAATTTGACCAGATTAAAACAATTTGTGTAAATTTTAAAACCCAGAGACACAGAATGACCTACAGTCTAGACAGTATGATAAATGTCAGATCGCTCAGAAGTAAAGCTTGTCCACTCTTACCTCTGTCATCTCATAGGATTTCTTCCAAAACAAAAGACAAAGTTCAGAGAAACCCAGATGAGAACATAAGCGAGGATGAGGACGTCCAAATAGAGAAAGCCAGAGTGAAGGAGGCATTGACGTGTCAATGCTGTGAGGAAGTATGTTACTGATTTATGTCTTTCTTTCCCTCATGTCACCTTCTCTGATTAAGTTCTTAAAAATTGAGCAATATATAACTTTACAGAAACCAGTGGTGGTGGTGAATAACCTGAGGAAACAGTACAAAGGCAAGAGAGAAGGCTTTTCGCTCAGCAAGAAGCGAAGAGTGGCCACAAAGAATATCTCCTTTTGTATTCGCAAAGGTAGAATTCTCCTCTGATTGGCTGGTAATTATGATGTCAGAGAGGGCAAGCGTTAAAGTAAACTTTCTCTTAGGTGAGGTTTTGGGGCTGCTGGGTCCAAACGGAGCAGGAAAGAGCACGGTCATACACATGCTGTCTGGAGACACGAAACCCACTGCCGGACAGGTCGGCTCTCTGCTCTCTTTCTGATCTCATAATACTGAACTTCTTTCAGGGTGGTCTGACTGTGTATTGCAAAATACCGTTTCGCTTTGTTTTTCAGATCCTAATGGGGGATTATGGCACAGACTTTCAGCCAACAGAAAACCCCTTGGAACATGTAGGTTACTGTCCTCAAGTCAACCCTCTGTGGCCTAGAATCACCCTTCAGGAGCACTTGGAGATCTACGCTGCCATGAAGGGCTTACATCAGCGTGATATCCCAAACATCATTAAACGGTACCAGATCTCATTTCGTCTTTCATGGGGACAAAAACTTTGTTGGCAATTTATGGAAAATGTCATAGTCTGTAAATAATTTCAGTTCATCATCCATTGGCACCATTATGGCAGTTTATAGTTCATCTTGCATAACTTTTCAGTGTAGTGAATGCTCTGGAGCTGAAGGATCATCTTAATAAACAGGCCAAAAACTTGTCTGCAGGGCTGAAGAGGAAAGTAAGTCAAAGTGACTTGATCATATGAAAGCTCTATCCAGTGTTGATGTAGAATAAACCCGTGTTGATGTGTGCTTCATGTTTTTTCTTCCGTACTAGTTGTGCTTTGCACTAAGCATGCTGGGAAATCCTCAGATCGTTCTGTTGGATGAGCCATCTACAGGGATGGATCCCAAATCAAAGCAGCGCATGTGGTAAACCTAACTACACTATACCATACTATGTATCAGTACACAGATATATTTTCACCATTTTATAAGATCATTGTACAAACAATACAAGGGATGCTACAGAAGTTGTCGGTCTGCATTCTGACAGGAGGGCGATCCGCGCTGCCTTTAAGAACAAGCAGCGAGGATCGCTTTTGACCACACACTACATGGAGGAGGCAGAGGCTGTGTGTGACCGCGTGGCTATTATGGTTTCCGGTCAGCTGCGGTAAGACGCTAAGGGTGTCAGTCAGGTCAAAAGATGAAAATCACATTGGAGTAAACCAGAAAAGAGGATGGGAAATGTTGTGTTTACCTCTTACAGGTGTATTGGTTCCATTCAGCACCTGAAGGGGAAGTTTGGGAGAGGCTACAGCCTAGAGATTAACCTCAGGGAGGTTAATCCAGGTCTCACAGGTCTTAGGGAGGTGGCGCTGTTGCACAAAGAGATACTGAAGATATTTCCCCATGCGGTTCGCCAGGACAGGTGAGGCTGGGTCTGAAATGGGTTAGATATCAGATGGCACGTCCAGGAGAAATTTTTAGCTGCGATCTTTCGAGAACCAAATTCTCTCAGACCATTTTTCCCGTAAAAGTGACATAAGCAGGATGTCACTGCTTTTTTTTGTGATAATAGAGATGGGAATGTAGATGTCTAGGAGATTAAATCTCCTACATTATGTAGCTCTACATATTATTGAGACCGAGGGAAAAAAACAATGATTATACAAAGGCAACAGGTAAATGCTGCTTATTAGCTTTTGGTATTTTTTTTGTAACGCTTTAAAATACTGTATTGGGGCATTGATTCAGCCAATGAATGTGCAATTATGTCACTGCTAATACCGATTGTGCCAGTCAGACCCTACTGTAAAGTAGGAGCAAAGAAAAACAGAAACTAGGATCTATGAAAATGTTGTGAAAAGTCATACTAGAGTGTCAAACTTGATCTATGTTTGGATATAAAGGGATTTAACTGGGAACTGTTAAACATGTCTTTTTTTGCAGTTTTGCCACCTTGATGGTGTATAAAATCCCAATGGAAGATGTGAAATCACTAGCAAAGTCTTTTGCCCAGCTAGAGAGTGGTAAGTAAAAGATGTATTTCAGGTTGTGCAACTACTTTCTGTGTCATGTATTTGTTACAAAACATGTTTGTTCACTGTCGTTTCACTTCACAGCTAAACAAAACTTTAACTTTGAAGAGTACAACTTCTCACAGTCAACTCTTGAACAAGTATGTGATCAGTGCATATTAGTCTTTCAAAATAAGTCGTTTAAATTTTCCACAGACTACAGAAAATGTTAGAAATTAATTAAAAAACAAAGTTGCAAAATCTGCCAGGGAAACTATATATATTTAAGATGCATTTTTTCCAGGTTAATGAATCTTACTTTCTGTTTCATTTATTGTTAATGTTGCGAAAAGAACTTATCTCTTATCGCACGTATATCTCATCTTCCTGCAAGTCTAGTCCATTTACAGTAAATCAAGTGTAAGTGAAATTACATGTTCTGCAGGTTTTCATGGAGTTTGCAAAAGAACAGGAGAATGAGGAAGAAGAAGTCGGCTCTCTTAGCACTACCTTTCAATGGCAGAGGCTGAGACCGGAGGGATCTGTGTCCATCAATCACACAGACAGCATAGTACACCAGCTATGAGACACTGTTCCCTCCTTTAACTCTTTGTTTGCATGTGCCGTATTTTGCCTTAAGAGCCTCACGCTGGTGAGACTCGCAGCAGGACCTTGGAGACTCCAGTGGCACACATGCAGAACAATGTGAGCCAAGATACCTGTACTGGCTGTAGCACTGGCACGTTGTCAGGACGGGTTCCAATCATGCATGACTCACCAAGTTAGACTTCTTTTTTTAATGAAGAAATTTCTTTGTAAATTACTCGCTCTGTGCAAGTGAGAGAAAACATTTTAACACGCATCTTCCGTTCACTAAAAAGGTTCACCCGACGTTATCTATAAAACTCACCGTCCTCCACGTACACTGGAAAATTAATTGCATGGAGTGGGTTCCACATTAACAAAACCGTACCAAAGTCTCACTTCAACACCAAAAGGATGCTTTTGGTGTCTGTAGCATGGGTATAAACGTCTATGTGTGTTCCAGCTATGTAATGCATAATGTTGATATATACCTTGTGTTTTGTATTGTATTGTTGATGTGTAACAAACTTTCAAACAGGAGAATCTCATCTTTCAAAACCAGTGTTCAACAGCACTGATGCTGAGATTTACCAGCATGCAGGGCGTGGCTCTTTGTTCCTTATAATCCTCTTTCTAGCCGAAACGGCTCTGCAGGTGCATGAAAGCCTTTTGTCTTTGCTGCACCAGGAAGATCTCAAGACTTCTTTCTCAATCACCAGCACACGATTCAGACTTTTACACTGAGCTCTCCAAAGAAACACAGGGCTAAGCACTCACAGTAGGTTTAAAATCAGGATGGTAGGGAAACACTGGTGAAAAGCTTCTTCTTATCATACTCCTTTGTTTCTGTCCTGTCATCAGGTTGCCTTTCCTTAGTAACAGATTAAATGTTCAAAATTGGTAGAAGAATATAGTTTACACATTCTGCACCAATATGTGTAGCACTCCTGCTTTGTCACACACTACTGAACAAAATGTTTTTAAATGAGTAACAAAGACGGATGTTATAGAGCTTTTTGGACGTTGAGCTTTGAATGTAATGTAGTATTTTTAGTGAAGTTCACTTGTGGTTTTTAAAATATCCCATCTAAATCTTTTGAGAGGTTTTAGGAGTTGGACTCATTTGGTTTGGTTGCTTGTAGCTCAAAGAGGAGCTGTGACTACAGTATACGAGAAAAAAAAAGTCCGTCCTTTTACTACATGCATTTGATGCTTTTATGCATTTTTTTTGTTAAGTTTAAAATGTTGAGATAATTTCTTTGCTGGACCAATAATAAAAGCTCTAAAAATGACGTTTTTTAATCAGTTTTGTCTGGGTAAGAATATCTTTTGGTATGTTAATGAGATTTTAAACATTTCTAAGTAAAAAGACTGAGTTTTAAACCTTTAGAAGTCCGCCTACAATGACCCTTTCAAGCATTATAGTGAGCATCTGAACTTTAAGTATTTTAATATATGCTTGGGACGTCTGACTGATATTTTTCTGATAAATGCTCTGTTTTAATTGGTCTAGAACAGCATGAAGTTTTCCTTCATCAGCCGTGTTGATGCAGAAACGTTATACATACAGTATTTTTAAGTTTTCCAAATAGGTCATTTTTATTTGTTTGGTCTAAATGTAAAATGTGTGGATCAGTCCTCAAAAATTGTAATCTATGCCAGAATGGCATGTTGTGTGGTGGTGTGACTTGAACAGATTTAATTATTTTAACTTTTTTTGGAAGGTCCATCTCCTAATCTGAGGTTGCGATATAATGAATTGTGGCTGATGGACAAACACAAGTAAGACATGTCTTTTTTGCATTATATACATACATTATAGCCAGTCAGTAATTATCAACAATATACTATAACGTCTAAGACTGTCCAGTTCAGTTGTTTCATAACAGTGTCAGAATAGAGGACACTGTTGTACTGAACACTATGTCTGTTTATTAACCATGACTGTTGTTTCCTAAAAAGTGCAATATATAAATAGTTGTATGTGTGAGTAATTGATGCATTATGTAGACAGTATCATTTGTAAAATTGCAATATTACCATTGTCTAAGAAGTGTCTTGCAGTAAAATGTAGCCGCAACTTTGTAATCTTCTGTAACGCTTTGCACTCTTTCCCCCAGTGCCCTTTTTCCTGCCCTTTGTATGCAAAATTTGTTTCAAAAATAAATTATATTCAGGATGTTGTTAACTTCTAGACTAGTGGATTTGTATAACATTGTACATGTTTCATAGTTAGCAAATCTTTTCCAGTCATCTTACTGCAATATAAACATCCGAACACAATGAGCATATATAAAGCGTGTGCCATATATTTTGTGTTTTCCAAGAAGTGTAAGATTAAGTGCACTTTTTAAAGCTTGTTCTGGAGTTTGTTGATGGTAATTCTTTTACCTCTTGTTACAAAACGTTTTACCATTTTTATCTTTTTGAGGATTTAAATAAATAGGGGAAATGTCATAGTTGCGCATGATGATGTTGTTTTTTTTTCTTGTGTTAGATTTATCTTTTATCTTTTTTAATCAGCACAGGTTTTCTCCTCCCTAATTCTGTTTGTTTGTTGGTGACCTTTGTAGGGTAAGTGGTAAAACCATAACCCTTTATTTAGCAAATATTGAAACTCTGTTGTAGTATTAAGAAATCAACAGCTGACAAAAGAATAATGTCAGTTATATAATAATGGGTTTGGTTCATACCAGAAAGCACTTTGCATTGTGTAGACAAAGATATGTAAATATGCTCGTCTAAAGAATACCCCACATACAATTGTAGATTAAAGAAAATGTTTTTTAAGTGTTTGAATTATCCTGATGTTATAAAACATTATAGGTCAGACTGGCGCTATTGTCTTTTTATACATTGACAGGGTTGTAAGTAATGCTTTGTAAGTGACACTTTGGTTTTGTTATTCATGTCAGCATTTTTAACTACAATTCTTTGACTTTTAAATCAAAAATTATAATAATTAGTTCCTTCTTTTGGACAACATTTTCAGCTTAATATGATAAAGGAATCTAGAATGACTAGTTACTTCAGAATACTGAGAATAACATTTTCCGTGTTCTGCATTGCAGCATTTCTGACTCTCTAACTTGTGCTTGAAAACATGCTGTACTTGTTTATCCCTTGGGTATTTCCATTTCATACATACCAAGTGTCCGATTTCTATTATCTTGTGTGTTGTGGTAAATGTAAAGTGTTGATGTCATCATAGCAACTGCGGAAGCAGGAATATTGCTAAAAATAAAAGTTAGTGTCAGTAAAACTTTAAAAAAAACTTTTAAGTGGTCTGTGAATGTGATGCAATATGAACATTTATATTAATCTAACAAAAATGTTATGAAAGAGTAACTGTTTGTTAACATTAGTTAACTGCATTATTTCACATGAACGAATAAAGAACTATATTTTAAACAAGCATTTATTTACATGTTAATTTCAATAATGACTAAATATATAATAGTTTTATTAAAATTGTGACTAATTAACTATACATTATGCATGGTGAACTAATATGAAATAATTAAATAATGACTAAATAAACATGGCATTACATAACTTAAAATTGCTATAAAATATGTTGCTCTGTTTTAAATCATTTATAGTTTATGCCTTCATTAATTTTAATGACTGAGGACTTATTGTAAAGTGTTATCGAACCTATATCTAAAGGTGTTCAAGGAAGTCTAACTTATTAAATGCCAGACATGCCAGGCATATATGTGTGAAATGTAAAGGAAATAAGACTTGAGATTTAAGCTATTGTAAAGAGATTACTTCTGTTCCAGTAATGATCCTCCCACATTTAAAAAACATAATAACTAAGACCTGAAATTCAGCATCACTGCATTCAGGTAAAAGTGCTGAAGAGAGAATCTTGCTAAGGTTGCTCTGCAGCAGCATCTCTATCTCGGGTAAAGTTTTCATCTGATTTCATCCTACTAACTCTTAATCACCAAATAAATTATTTAGTAATAATTAATTTGACATATAATTAATTATCTGGTCTTCTAATAATTTGTTTTTAAGATAAGATTATATACCTTGTATTGAATAACCTTGTATTGAATAACTGAATAAATGGACACAACAGGCAGTAGAGCAATGCAATTAATATACTATTTTTGTAGCAAATATTTTACATTAATGTGTAATTAATACAAATATATTTGCAGGGATCAAAATGTTTGCATGTTAATTAATGTTCAATTGGCATTATTTTTTACGATTTGTACTTTTAATCCACCAACAAGCAGTAGTAGTTTTCTAAAGTTTACATTTTTCTGTCCAGGTATTTGCTATTAATTGCTCACTAGTAATTTGTCGTATATAGGATTGTATTATCTAAATTAAAAATGTGTTTTTACAGATTTGTTTGGGCTCTTCTGGAGCAGTTTGCCACAATGAGGTTTTTAGTCTCATTGTGTGTGCCACTGCTGCTACTGATCAACGGTGAGACTTTTACATCTTTTAAAATGCAAACAAATTACAAGAATCAGTCACTTGTTAAAACAAGACATTGTTAAATGTAAAATGACACAATGCTACTATTCAAATTAATGCTTGTTTTTTCTTTAACAGATAAATTAATTAGTGGACAATGGTCAGGTAGGAGAGAGTGGGGATGGTTTTTGCATTTCTATTGGTATTTCTGTGAATATTTGTATTAATAATAATGTGTGTGTGCATATAAAAATATATGTAACATTTTTAAATGGTTTTAAGTCTGTTTCTGAAAATTCATAAACTAAACATGTGTCTTGGGGTATCCTGTTCTGATACCAATAAGGATCTCTTTTGAACTTGCAAAGGAAAAAAATGATTAAATCTTCCAAAAAATTAAGACTACAAATAAAACTACTCAATCATGGTATTACAATTGAATAATAATGCACCTTTCACAAACGAAACGATACCCAGAGGAATGGCTTTCAGTAGACAAATACAGTCTGTGTTTTGGCATTTACTACATAATGTAAAGAACATTTTGTGTAAATAACCTTCATATCTTTTATTTCGTAAGATCACGTCAAAGATTAAAATAATAGTTAAATTAATAGTTGATAATCAAACGTTTATGCTCCTAATCTCATATCTGAATTATAAGACTTTAGTCTGGTTTTCACAGGCAGGGGCACATACAGTTCGCTTCTCCAACTAACATGTGCAAATACCTTTTTGCACGTTTTGCACCAAATCCAAATCCTAAATCACTTGTTTTTCTAAAAACTGTGGCCACTTTTATTTAAGAGTGCTGTTAATAACATTAATAAGTAGTTAAATTATTGTTTTATTGTTAGTAAAAGCTTGCAATATTACTAAATCCAGACGTTATTTCTTGGTTTGAGGTGGAAAAAATAGTCTGTCTTTAACTCCGTATATCACGGGACGGGAAGCGTTATGTGCCGTTTGCAGGTTAAAACTCGTTGTGTATCAGCGCCACCTACAGTACAGGTATGAAATAACAGTAAATGCGATCAGTCGTTTCGCTTCTGGGTTGTAAAGCACAGTTCACTTGACTTTTCCCTTTTAAAAAGGCTTTTATTCTCTTTAATCGCATGAAATGCGGCAGAAATAAGGCAATATGGTCTCGATTAAGTAACATTATTTAGTAAAGTGTTAAAGCATTAATATTACTGAACATTAGAGCATTTGAAGCTGACAAAAATCATATCCCGGACCGTAAATATATGTAAATCAATAAAAAATAACAAAATTAACATTGATTCAACATAAAATTAATTATCTTTTTGCGTGTGATACGTGCACGCGCATTTGATCCGCGCTCAGATTTCTTCTTTAAAAATGCATCGAGTAAAATACCAATACCACTTTTTTTATTTCGGTCGTTAAATGATACTGTCAATACAATATTAAACTTCTTTGGGTAACATTGTTTAAATTATTTTGTCTTGATTCATTAACTTGAAACGATATTTTTTGTCATCACAACAGATGTTTCCTCCTCTGATCCCTGTGATAGCTACACGGTGTTGGATGAACCATGGAGAGCCACCAGCCATAGATACGCTTCCAATTTAATGTGCGACGCCTCTGTGAGCTGGTCCGGCTGGTACCGTTTCTTCATTCGTGGTGTGAGCGTTAACATGCCAGACACATGTGTTGAAGACCTGAGCTGTGGTACTCATGCCCCTCTGTGGCTCAATGGTCAACATCCACGAGTTGAGGATGGAGTGGTCACCCTACAGGTCTGCGGAAACTGGTTCAATGACTGCTGCTTTTTCCAAACCAGTCCCATTAGAGTCAAAGCCTGCCCTGGCAATTATTACGTCTATGAGCTTGTCAGCCCGTGGTTCTGCTATGGGACATATTGCGCAGGTATATTTTCATCTGCCTCAATCTGTCTGTCTTAGACAAATATCTGAGATGTTTGTATTTTCTTTATTAATATTTTTTTTCAATTTTAGATGACAGAAGCCTCAACATTCCTACTGTCAGTCCTGGGACAACCTTGCCTGGTAATTGTATGCATTATGTCTTCTATTGATAATGCATCAGTAAGAGATTGAGAATGCCTCTCATCCAAGCAGTACACAATATTGTTTTGATGGTTTTGACCAAATCATTTTAATAATGATACCTGTGGAGTAACACACTAAAGCAATAACAATTCTAAATGTTGGCACCTTTGCTGAACATCCCAAATAATAAAAAAATGTTTTCTTAACAGCCGCTCTCATCGCTGACCCCTGCTACAGCTATACAGTGCTAGATGAACCTTGGAGATCCACCAGTCAGTCTTTCGATTTTATGTGTGATTCCTATGTCAGCTGGTCCGGCTGGTATCGACTCTTTATTAACGGCGAGAGTGCTCAAATGCCAAACACATGTGTTAGTGAGGGTAGCTGTGGCACTGCTGCTCCAATGTGGCTAAAAGGTTCACACCCAAGAGTCGAGGATGGGGTGGTTAGGCGGCATGTCTGCGGTCACTGGAACAATGACTGCTGCCATTTCGAGTTCTATCCCCTGAAAGTCAAAGCCTGTCCAGGCAATTATTATGTCTATGAGTTCGTCAGCCCAACTTTCTGCTTTACGACGTATTGTGCAGGTAAATACATTTGCCTATTTGAATGTCTACATTGTTTGTTTGTGTCTTTGTTATTTTTTTAATGAACTAATATTTATCAAAATTATTTCAGAACTAGCTGGCACACAAGACACCATGCCATCAGGTAATGTAATTATCTCTGTCCTGGTAACATTAATTTACATTTTTCTCAGACATCCCTAAAACATTTTTTTAGATTTTTCACAAGATTTTTTTATTGGGTCATCACCAGAATCAGAATAGACTTGAGAGTTAGTTGTGGAGAGTTGTTTCTAGTCTTTTGAACTGCAAAGCTTCATTTCATTTTATTTTTGAATGAGTACTTTGCACCAATGCCACTTTTATTGTAAATAGATGCAATGCATATTTTCATATGTAGTCTGTAATCTGTAAAAACACTTTTGCTTACTGTCTTTTTGTTGTCTATCCTCATACAGTATCACCTACAACTCCCAACCCTGATCCGTGCTCTGATTATCACATTATTGATGACTTCTGGAGAGACATCACTCAATACCAGTATCAAAGTTATGGTCAAGATGACCTACTTCTTGATTGGAATGGCTGGTATCGTCTGTACTTGAATGGACGGAGTGCTCAGATGTCTGAATGGTGTGTCACTCACACCACAGGGTGTGGAGGTGATACCGGACTCTATCTCGACGGTACTCATCCACGACTTGAGGACGGAGTGGTGACGCGGGATGTCTTGGGAACTTATGTGTGGTACCCTTACCAGTGTGGCAACTACAGATCCAATCCTATCAAAGTCAAAGCCTGTCCAGGAGATTATTATGTCTATAAACTTGTTAAACCTGATCCGTCAATCCCTCGACCCACATACTGTTCAGGTACAGTTTTACCTTGACATTAATAAGTCTGACCATTTTAAATGATATGTACATAGGTTCAGTGGAAAATGCCTTTGAAAGCTCTTTTTTTTAAAGTTCAAATGTACATTAACTGACGATATTTTCTCCATAACAGTTGCTTTTAACAGCATCAGCAATGATCCTTGTTATGACTATAAATCTCTTGATCGTCCCTGGAGAGCCTCATATGAAAGTGGATTGACAATCTGTGATGAACCCTTCTCCTGGAATGGCTGGTACCGGCTTTTCCACAATGGAATGGACATTCGAATGTCAGAGAACTGTGTTAGTCAAGGCAGCTGTAACACAAATGTCGGCCTTTCGCTCAATGGTCCTCACCCTGAGATTGGGGATGGAGTGGTGACCCGGGAGGTCTGTGGAGATGAAGGGAATGGCTGTTGTAGTTACAAGTCAACACCCATCAGAGTCAAAGCCTGTCCGGGCAATTATTATGTCTATGAAATTGCAAAGCCAACGCAATTCTGTTCTGGATATTGTACAGGTACAGTGTTTTACATTTTGAAGTTACTAAATCTGTACTATATAGTCAAGTTACTATAATCTTTATAATTCTTTCAATATTGTTTAATTGTTGTTTGTTTTTGTTATAGATGTCTACACAGTATCCCAGCCGGTTGCTCCAACACCACCCACTGCAGGACCTTTGAGTAGGTTTCCAGAGTAAAAATTGTTAAAATAATAAAATTAAAGTTAAAGTTTAAGTCACTTATTATTTTATACAGATAATGCTAAGGTATCCATTTCCAGTCCAGTGCAATTTTGATAAAACACAAGCAACACACACCAGCATATCATATATATTAAAATGCACTAGTTTTTATGTTTCACTTTTTACTGACACCTAGTGGTGTGAATAATTACATCAGGCAGAGTGATTTACTTGAGTTAAAATATCTGTTTTTAATAGCTTAGATCCACAACCCAATCGTCAATGAAATTAATGAAATTATTTTGATCTCCTATAAGAATGTTACTTTTTAGACATGAATTTGTTACATTGGTATACAGTTATGTAATGTGTGCATCACCTCTTCTCTCCTAATTCTTTCTCATCAGTTACCTTTAATGATGATTACGACCCTTGCTATAACTACAACAATCTCGATGACTACTGGAGAAGTGCACTCAATAACAGGCACGTGTATGGACCGATATCTGGAAATGACGACACACTGGTTGAATGGAATGGCTGGTTTCGTCTCTTGCTTAATGGACAAAGTGCTCAAATGCCAGAGTGGTGTGCAACTTACATGTCATGTGGAGGGTTCAGTTCTCTGTGGCTTGGCGGCTCTCATCCTCAACTGGAAGATGGAGTTGTTACTCGTGAAGTCTATGGTACTCAAAATGACCAGTGCAGCTACTACACATCCAACCCAATCGAGGTCAAAGCTTGTTATGGAGATTTTTACGTCTACAAGTTTGTAAAGCCAAGTCAATCGATCCCAGTGCCTGTATATTGTGCAGGTACAATTATTTTCCTTAATGTCTTTTATTATACGTATATTGTTTTTTATACGACTGACCTTACAGACTTTTTAAATATATCCATAGTTTTATTATTAACTCTGCTATACATAAAATGCACTCTTTCAATCTACCATTAGTTCCTTTCAACACTCCGATTGATGACCCTTGCTACAACTACAACAGTCTGGATGACCCTTGGAGAGCCAGTAACTTTTTTGATCCCAGCTATTCTGAAAGTTGTGATTATAATATTGACTGGAATGGCTGGTACAGGCTTTATAACTATGGACAAGATGCTCAGATGCCAGAATCATGTGTTCGTGAAAACGCATGTGGCTCCCATTACCCTTTGTGGCTCAACGGTCCTCACCCACAGCTGGAAGATGGAGTGGTCACCCGGCAGGTCTGTAGTCCCTCATGGGATGACTGCTGTGGTTACAAATCCATTCCTATACAAGTCAAAGCGTGTCCTGGAAATTATTATGTTTATGAGTTTGTCAGGCCCCCTTACTGTGGAGCTTATTGTGCAGGTAAACCTATTGTGGGTATTGTGCAGGTTTCATTTATAGACTTTGATTATTTACATTTTAGGTTTGAAAATTGACATTAATTTAAAAACAATTTCTGACACCAGATCTCCCAAGCCTTCACACCACTGCCCCAGTGACAATTTCACCTCCAAAATCTGTCACAGTTCCTGGTAAAGTATTAGATTGTTTCCTGATGTGGATTTTCAGATTCCTACTCTAGCAATAATTAGAAATAGTCATATTTAACTAAAACTAGTTTGTGTAAGAGTTTTTTTTAGAAATGCACTTCAGCAGATTTTATACTACAAATAGTCAGTTATACACACATGTATAATCAATTATTCAGCAATGCTTTCACTTTTTCATGTTTCCGTAACAGAGGCTTTTGATCCATGCTACAACTACACGGTGTTGGATGAGCCATGGAGAGCAACCAACATAAGATATGCCACTATAACATGTGATGCTTTTGTGAGTTGGTCCGGCTGGTATCGTCTCTTCATTTATGGTCAGAGTGTTCGGATGCCAGACACATGTGTTGCTGACTACAGCTGTGGTACTCATGCTCCTCTCTGGCTGAATGGTCCACATCCAAGCGTTGAGGATGGGGTGGTCACCAGAGATGTTTGTGGTAACTGGGTCGGTGATTGCTGCTTTTTCCATTCCAATCCTATTCAAGTGAAAGCATGCCCAGGCAATTATTACGTCTATGAATTCATCAGCCCAAATTTCTGCCATGGGACGTATTGTGCAGGTATGTACATTTAGAAATGCCCTCATACACTTTTATCTGTGTCCGTGTTGATATATAAACATACTTTACATATATCTATCCTATCCTATTATATTAAAGGTTTGATAGGCAATTATTATTTCTGTGTATTTGAAAGGCCAGGTGCCTTCATGTTGCCATACTGTGCAGATAAACAGATGTGTATATAAAACGTGTGCATTTTTACACTTTGTACATCTGTGTCTGAGTTAATTCATCTTCTAATCTTTTTGCAGATGTTAGCACCATTAACACCAACTACGCACCAACTACCGCACCAATTGGTAATGTTTGTGACCCTTCTTGAAAATTATTTTCAGGTTAAATGCATAAACAAGTGTGTGTCATGGAATTGAAAAGTATAGTACAGGCTAATGTAAATTGATAATAAATACAGTGTATAAAATGTGCACGGCACTCTTAAAGTGATGACAAGCAAGGAAGGCTTCATTAATCTTAGGTTAAAGTCATGCACACTGAGTAATGGGCAAATCTAGTTACAAGAAAATGACTAGTACAGAATGGTAGTTATTATTAAGATTAAACAGTTTGGTGTATTTTGTGACCATCTGTATACTAAAAACCTTAACATTCACTCTTTGTCTTTTTCCATACTCGCAGTGACCTCCAGCTCTGACCCATGCTCTAATTATAATATTCTTGATGACTATTGGAGAGACATACACGAAATCCAGTTAGCTTACAATACATATGGATATGATGACCGGTATGTTGAATGGAATGGCTGGTATCGGCTGTTTGTGAAAGGACAGAGTGCTCAGATGTCTGAGTGGTGCACAAGGTACACAGGATGCGGCGGTGATACAGGACTGTATCTCAGAGGTTCTCATCCCAGACTTGAGGATGGAGTGGTGACACGTGAAGTCTCTGGAGCTTACATCTGGTCCTACCAGTGCGACTCTTACAGCTCCACGCCCATCCAAGTCAAAGCCTGTCCAGGAGATTATTATGTCTATAACCTCGTCAAACCTGATATGTCAATCCCTCGGCCTACATACTGTACAGGTATAGATCTCTGTAACACAATGATTTAATGTGTTAAAAGATTAATATTTTGGACTTTGAGGCATCATCATTAAGCAATTGAAATGCCGTATAATTTTGTAGGGCTTTTCACTAAAATACATAGCAATGTAACTTACAAACACTATAACCAAAATTTTTTGATCCCTCTCTGATAGTTGCTTTTAACAACACCAGCAATGATCCTTGTTACAACTATGAATCTCTGGATCGTCCCTGGAGAGCATCAAATGAAAGCGGATTCTATATTTGTGATGAGTACTACTCCTGGAATGGCTGGTACCGGCTTTTCCACAATGGCATGAACATCAGAATGTCAGAGACCTGTGTTACTTCAGGCTGTAACACATATCACGATCTGTGGCTCAATGGTCCTCACCCTCAGATAGAGGATGGAGTGGTGACCCGGGAGGTCTGTATTGCATATTATTGGGGTGGCTGTTGTGATTATATATCTCCACCCGTCAGAGTCAAAGCCTGCCCAGGCAATTACTACGTCTATGAATTGACAGAGCCACTGCAATACTGGTGTTCAGGATATTGCACAGGTACTTTTTTTTTTTTAAGTATAAGTGTTTGACTTTTAATGTAACTTTTTTGATAGTTATTTTAATAATGTTTTGAAAATCTCTCTTTGTAGATGTCAACAGTATATCCCAGGCATCCTTTACAACTCCAGCTTCAATTACTGGATCCATGATGACATTGCGTAAGTTTCCAGTGTCAGAATGATTGTTTTTGTTAAAAGGTCATGGAACATTAAAGCATGTTTTGTAAGGCACTAACATACAATAATAACTGTTGATTTATAGTGACTTTCCATTGTGAAGCTTAACGTCAGTTTTAAATGTAGGATTAGTAATGAAATTACAATCAACAGATTACAGGTTGTGTTAACCTGAGAAAGAGAGAGAGAGTGTCACAAAACTTTAGGATCAGTGTAGTTATTTTAACCACTTCCAGTCATTGTCTAAACTCCATGTCCACATCAGTATTGTCATGTACGGTATTGTCAAGTCTGTGGTGTACAATATTTAAATGTTGTGTTTTGCTGGTTCGGGTTGTGATTCACAGAATTACATATCCCATAAAACATGTTTCTTTTGTCTCAACAGCTGACAGTAGTGTAGACTATGATCCGTGCTATAACTACAACATTCAAGACAACTACAGGAGAAGCACACTTAATAATTGGTACATTTATGGATATTCAACTGAAAATGACGACACGCGTGTCAAGTGGAGTGGCTGGTATCGACTCTTTATCAATGGACAAAGTGCTCAAATGCCAGACTGGTGTGCAGCTTACATGACATGTGGAGGGTTCAGTTCTCTGTGGCTTGGCGGCTCTCATCCTCAGCTGGAAGATGGAGTTGTTACTCGTGAAGTTTATGGGACTCTCTATGACCAGTGCAATTACTTCAGATCCAACTCAATCCAAGTCAAAGCTTGTCCAGGAGATTATTATGTCTACAAACTCATAAAGCCAAATCTATCGATACCTGCTCCTTCATATTGTGCAGGTAAAATTATTCTCCTTCATGCTACATGTGTTGTGTTGTATTAAACGTATTACAACTGCATTTACTGATCTGCTCTATAATAGTAGTATTCATGATACATACGGGTGTATTGCTCGTCACATACAGAAATGTCTGATTTATTTATTTTTTCTTCTTTCTTTTTTTTTTTTTTAAGAAGATTTCCATTATCAATCATTAATGAATCGTTCTCTCTACTTTTCTCATACCAGTTGCTTTTCCCACTCCAAGAGATGACCCCTGCTTCAGCTACACCAGTCTGGATGAGCCTCAAAGAGCCACCAACTATCCTTACTATGATAAATATTACTCCCCAATGTGTGATTATAATGTCAACTGGAACGGATGGTACAGGCTTTTCTACAATGGACGAAGTGCCCAGATGCCAGAGTCATGCGTTGGTTCCGGCATGTGTGGCACCTATTATCCACTGTATCTCGGTGAACCTCACCCACAGCTGGAAGATGGAGTGGTTACCCGACAAGTCTGTATTTCCTCATGGAATGGCTGCTGTGGTCACAAATCACATCCCATACAAGTCAAAGCTTGTCCTGGAAATTACTATGTTTATGAGTTTATCAGGCCAATATTCTGTTCTGCTTACTGTACAGGTAGAGCATTTTATTATGGACTTTGATCATAGTTTTGTTTATGATCTATATCTGTATATAGATTTCACAATTGTAGGTTTATAATTATTAAAAATGTTCTCTGTATTTATTTTTCAGACTTCAGCAACGCATTTATAACCACCACTAATTCAAGCATTTCCTCAGGTATTTTAATAATTAAGAAAAACAAATAATGCACATGTGACATCACATTATTACAAAACATTAAAATATCAATTACTAAATACCAAATGTGAACTTGTATCGTGTTTTCTTTTTGTCTTACCACAGGCCCATTTTATCCATTTGGAACTGGAGACACAGAGAATGAACGCTCAGATGATGGGAGTTCACCAATGATCAGCCTTACGCAATCCTTTACATTTTTTGGGCAGATATATAACCAAGTATATGTAAGTTGATCTGCTATAGTTATATATTATATTACTTCCCAACAGTTTACAACAGATGTGCATAATAACAAGTCGTCACTGGTTTCAGGTCAACAACAATGGATACTTGACTTTTGACTGGGTAGGGTACTACTACTATTCTTTCCAGTTTCCAGCTCATAGTGGCAGAGACATCATTGCTCCGTTTTGGACAGACATTGACAACCGGGGCAATGGTGTTATTTCATATAGTCAGTACACTTCTGGAGATGTCCTAACGGGGGCCACACAAGACATAAATCAATATTTCCCTGACCTTACTTTCACTGCTACATGGGTCTTTGTTGCAACATGGGACAGAGTTGCATACTACTCATATTCAGGAACAGTAAGAAGCCTTACTCAATCACATATAGCCTAACTGCTCTACATCAAATTACCTTGTAACCTAGCCAACACATTCTGATTTATTTTTAATTTATTTCTATTTTTTTTAGGAAACTTCTTTCCAAGTTGTTTTGATTTCAGATGGCTATTTGTCATTTGTTTTAATGAACTACGGTGAAATTGCTCCAACACAACGATATGTACAGGTGTGCACAGCATGATTATTTCATAAACTGTATTACATTTCATTACACTGTATTACAGTTACTTTGGTTGTTTATTTTAGGCTGGTTTTGACACCCATGACTCAAGTAATCATTTCTCAATTTCTGAGTCACTCATGAATAATATCACAAGCTTAACATACAGCAGCAATGTCAACGTGCCAGGAAGATGGGCCTTCAGAACAGATTATGGATCACGGAGTTGTCAATTTAATGGTAATGGCATCTGTGTAGACATTATTGTACATTATTTCATTGTAGAATTGTTTTCTTTATATGTTGTGTGAAAATTGATTTAGGTCATTTTTGGTAAGCTGTAGGTGAAGAAAACTTTAGAAACCTAAATAAATTTAGGTATTTATTCCCAAATCTAATCATGTGTAGCTGAAGTCCATGTAAAACTGCTTAATTGTACTGTAGATGTTCCAGTGCAGTTTGGTAACTCGTTCTGGACTGATGCCACCTGCCAGCAGAGATGCACCTGTACTTCTGGGGGCCTCGAATGCAGCTGGGACCCTTGTACATATTCCCAAGCCTGCCGTCCAGCTGCCTTCCAGTACTCTTGCCAAAACATTGAACGGCAAACCTGCACCATCGCTGGTGATCCTCACTATTACACCTTTGACTATCAGGTTTTTCACTTTCAAGGGACCTGCACATACGTTCTTTCTGAGGTTAGTCCTTCATCATTATGTCCATGGCTTTCTGTTTCTTGAAGGATACATTTGAATCGATTTGATAATCCTTGCGTCTTTGTTTAGGCTTGTGGCAGCAGTTTGCCGTACTATCGCATTGAGGGCAAAAATGATCATCGAGGCAGTACACATGTGTCTTGGACTCGCATGGTCAGAGTTTTCGTCTACGATGAAGTCATTGAATTGGTCAAAGATCACTATTATGAAGCAAAGGTGAATATACTATATAGTATATACTATATATATAGTAATTAAATTGCTGTAATTATCACTTGAATACATTATCACTTTTTATTGTCTATAAGGCTGCTTTGAAATGTTATGAAAACTTGTGCATTATGCAAAGCAAAAATTAATAATATATTGAATTGATTTAAAGGTGGTGTTTTCCATGTTCCATATTTTTATCATTGTGCAGGTTAACGGAAGTTTTGCAGCAACGCCATTCTCCCTCCGCGATGGTTCCATCCAAGTCTTTTGGTCAGGCTTTTCTGTGGTTATCAGCACAGACTTTGGACTTCTTGTTACATATGATGCATACCACTACGTCACCATCTCTGTACCGTTGGAATACTACAACTCCACCTGTGGTCTGTGTGGGAACTTCAACCTGAATCCTGAAGATGACTTCCGTTCACCTGATGAAAAGATCTTGAGTTCAGATGTTGACTTTGCCAACAGTTGGAAAGTGGAAAGTGACCCAGACCCCGAATGCCATAATGTCAGGTGCACAGGTTTGGGTTGTGCCGATTGTACCGCTGATGAAATTAATGTTTACAGTGACATTTATCACTGTGGAATCCTAGGGGATGCTGCTGGCCCTTTCGCTCCTTGCCATTCAGCTATTTCACCACAGACCTACATTGAGAACTGTGTCTATGATCTGTGCTTAGGAGGGGGGTACCAACCCATTCTATGCCAAGCTCTCAATGTGTATGCCACTCAGTGCCAACAACAGGGTGTAGAGTTAGGACAGTGGAGACAAACAGGCTTTTGTGGTAAGTCCTTCATTTTCTACCATCGTTTCAATTCATAAAGAAAATCCTAATGCAAGCTAATAAATTACAGAAACTTATGCGTGATCTTACAATTGCAGAGATCAGTTGTCCACTTGAGTACAGTCATTTTGAGGCTCAAGGAACAGGCTGCCCTGCAACCTGCAGTAATCCATCTGCCCCAACAAACTGCCCCTTGCCCAATCAGGAGAGCTGTATCTGCGATGCTGGGTACATCCTCAGTGCTGGGGCATGTGTGCCTGAAGCAAACTGTGGTTGCACCTTTGAGGGTTTCTATTATGCTGAAGGCCAGTCAGTCATGTTGGACGATGACTGTGGAAGGAAATGTGTATGCAGTGACGGATCAATGAACTGCATTTACCACCAGTGTGGTCCAGCAGAGGAGTGTGGCGTCCATAATGGTGTGAGGGGCTGTAGACCTACCAGCTATGCTACCTGCTCGGTTGAAAACCTAGGGTCATATCACACCTTTGATGGACAAACCTTCAGATATCCAGGAGCTTGTGGACTGACTCTTGCTAGGGTGATGGGGCCATCACCACTACCTTATTTTGTTTTGACAGTGGAGAAAGTGCCTAGAGGCCTTGAAGACTTTTCCAGGGTGCTGAAGTTTGAAGCAGAAGGAATCCAGGTCTCCATAGAAATGGGAGAAGGCAGCAATGTACAGGTTAGGACACATTACCAGAATTATTCAACTTTTCATTTAGTTAAATCAACAGAAGTCCATTTTCTTTTTGATTCATATGATGATTTGATGAATTACCTCTTGATCTCTTTACCTAGGTGGATGGACAGAAGGTTGGTCTACCCATCAGTGTTGGCTCTGGTCAAATCCACATCTATCACAGCAGTGTGAGGGGTTTTGTTTTAGAAACGAACTTTGGCGTGACCGTAAGAGCAGATTGGCCACACATTGTCAAAATCACAGCACCTGGCACATACAACAGTATGCTCGGAGGTCTCTGTGGGAACTTAAATGGTAACATTGATGATGAGTTTTACAGTCCAGATGGAGTCCTGCTTGATGACCCCCTGCTTTTTGCGGACAGCTGGCGTGATGGGTCCCTGTCAGCCTACTGTGAAGACCCAATTGACTCATGGGAATCAGGACATTATCAGAACAGTAGCCAGTTTTTTGATCTCTGCCATATCATGATGATGGATGATGGTCCATTTGCTGAGTGCAGCAGAACACTAGACCCTTCGGAACGGATACAAAACTGCATTTGGATGCTGGAACGGACAGGGGGCGCCGGAGAGGCCCTATGTGAGGCCCTGCGAAGTTATACACTGCTTTGCCAGCAGAATGGTTTTGCAGTTGAAGAGTGGAGAAGTGTCACCAGCTGTGGTAGGCGTCTAGTACTTTAATCCTTTAAGGTCAAACTTGATTTTTTTTTTAAGCTCACTGTGTCAGTCTTTTTGTTTTTGTTATTCCAGATCCAACCTGTCCACCAAACAGCCATTATGAACTTTGTGGTACATCCTGTCCTGCAGCCTGCCCTGGCCTCTCTTTTCCATTTCATTGCTCCTTGTCATGCCAGGAGGGATGCCAGTGTAATGACGGACAGGTGCTAAATGGAGATCGCTGTGTGCCCCCCACGGGTTGCGGTTGCCACTATAACGGGCGTTATCGGCAGCCTGGAGAGCAGTTCTGGCATGGTGAAGAATGCCAGTCTCATTGTGTCTGTGATGGAATCACTGGAAATGTCCATTGCACAGCATCAGCTTGCAGTGAACAGGAAATCTGCCAGATTGTGGAAGGGGAGTACGGCTGCCATCCTCGGCCGCATGCTAGTTGCTCTGCTTCAGGAGACCCCCACTACATCTCATTTGATGGAACCGTGTTTGACTTCCAGGGCACGTGCCGATATGTGCTGGCCACAGTGTGTGACCAATCACGTGGGGTTCCCCATTTCCAGGTGGAAGCAAGGAACGAGCCATGGCAGGGACTCCCAGTATCAATTACGGTTGAAGTTTTTGTCAACGTCTCTGGACATCTTGTGCACATGTCACTAGACCAGAATCTTTATGCCAGTGTTGAGGTAAGTAAGCCTCATTGACTGCAATTTGTATATTGTGGAGTGTTGCTATATTGACAAACTTGCAGGTTTTTTTAAGGTTTAATAATCTAATCCTTATAAAGTCTCACTGTTAAAAGAATTCTTTCTAGGCGATTTAACCTTATTGTATATTTAATCTATGAAAAAAAATGCTTGCTTGACTTGATCAGTTGGTTTTATTTGTATTTTAGGTTGATGGAGAGACCAGAAACCTCCCTGTCCTGCTTGACTCTGGTCGAGTATCTGTCTACAACACTGGACAGTTCTTAATTGTCTCCACGGATTCTGGTTTCAGTGTGACTTATGGTAGCTTATGGGTAGTGAACATCATCGTACCAGCTGTTTATAGTGGAGCTACTTGTGGCATTTGTGGCAACTTTAATGGCCACTTGTATGATGACTTCATGCTACGATCAGGTGATCTGGCATCTTCAGCAGACCAGTTTGGTGCTGACTGGAAGGTTGAGGACGATCCAACATGCAATCATGGATGTGGAAACAACTGCCCACTGTGCCAAGATCAGACAACTGCTGAGGCCCTGTGTGACATCATCAGGACCAGCCATGGCCCCTTCAGCTTCTGTCACGCTTATGTCGATCCCCAAGCCTACTTCAATGACTGTGTGTTTGATGTTTGCATTTCTGAGAACAACAATGATGTCCTGTGTCACTCTATCCAAAGCTATGTGAGTGCCTGTCAGTATAGCAATGCTCATATTTACCCCTGGAGACAGAATACAACCTGTGGTAAGTGTTTTTAATTGGAAACTGCTGTGGGGTATCCCTTCCCCAATTTTGACCATTTTCTGTAGTGTAAAGAAGACTTGACATTTTATTTTATTTCAAACATTTCCAGGAATTATCTGCCCAGACAACAGCCACTATGAGCTGTGTGGCACAGACTGTGGCCATACATGTGCCAGCAGCATTGATGCTAGTTGTCAGCACACATGCTCAGAAGGTTGTTTCTGTGACGATGGATTTGTAAGGAGCGGCCAACTTTGTGTGCCGGTGGAGCAATGTGGCTGCTTATACAATGGATTCTACTATCATGTAAGAACAAAACAAACACCTTTATGACCAATTATTAGATAACTTGTGTATTACTCCTAAATCTGTCTTTCTGTTCTGGAAATGTAAAGTTCATAATTATTGTTTTAATAGATTGGTGACCAGTTCAGGGATTCAGAGTGTACTCAATTCTGTGAGTGTTTTGCCCCGAATGATTTGCGTTGCTCTGAATCTCCCTGCCCCTCGAGCACGGAGTGTACAGTCAGAAATGGACTTCGTGGATGCTACAGTCAGATGTCAACATGTGCAGTCTGGGGTGACCCACACTATGTTACCTTTGATGGGGCTTTGGCCCACTTTCAGGTATACATTTTCAGTAACAGTAAAAGTGTGTTTTATATCACATGATTTCATTCAAGCCTATCCTATATTTTACGAAAATGAAAAAGTTTTAGATTTTTTGTCGTTTAAGTTAAAGAATAAAGTAAATGGTCAAGTAATGTTTATCGCTTGTGAGATGCTGTTAGTTAGAGATTAACAGGTTAAATTGTGTTACATTTCCACCAGGGAACATGTTCTTATGAAATTGCCAATACCTGTGGTAATGCTAACGATGACGGTCTGGCCTTCCGTGTGGTGGCCACCAACAGACACCGTGGAAGCCGAATGGTGTCCTTTGTGTCTGTAGTGGATGTTTGGTTGTCTCAGTATGGAGTACAGACGCATATCACAATTGATCAAAACAGAAGAATTAGCGTAAGTTACAATTTAGTTTCCGTAGTGTCATTTAATAGTGTCAATGCCATTTTCTGAATCTTTAATCTAATGTTTTTTTGTAATTGTCTGTGTTTATTCCAGGTTAATGGGCAGGCCTGGGACTCTCCATCTTTCCAAATCGATGACCTTGTAGAAGTTCACGAGGAGCAGGGATTTATGATCCTTAATGCATTGAATGAATTCATTGTCCACTTTGATGGTCACAACACCCTTCTAATCAGACTGAGTCAAAGCTTCTACGGAGCCCTATGTGGAATGTGCGGCAATTACAACGGTGACCCTGCAGATGACAAAGTGATGCCCGGTGGGGTCACAGCACCTGATGACTTCACCTTCGGCCACAGCTGGATATCTAACATCAGTTCTAATGGGTAAAAACATGCACATTTGCCTATAATCCCCTTATTTTTGTCAGTAACTAACCTCATGTTTCACTGGTTGTTATTTCACTCCCTAGTTGCGGTGCTACTGACCGGATGGGCAATGCTGATAGATGTAAATTCAAACAGGAATATTCTGAGCTCTGCGGTATAATCAGCAGCACCACTGGGCCCTTCCAGCAGTGTCATCTTCACGTTGACCCCGAACCTTATTACTCCTCCTGTGTGTATGACCTGTGTCTCTCCACACCTGCCAACGGCATGTTGTGTTCAGCTGTGGAGGGGTATGAGGCAGCTTGTGCCGTAATGGGAATACTCGTCTCAGAGTGGCGCTCAAGTGTGCATTGCCGTAAGTCACCGACCTTCTCTGATGCCGTTCATAAATGTCTGGCATCCAAAGCATCCAAATCTGGCAAAGAGTAATAATGGCATAATGGGGGTCATATAATATTCCCACTAAGTTTATTAAAAAATGTACAAAGGAATAATTGTTTTTAATCGGCCAAAGTCATTAAAGGTCTAAAGTGTCTCTCTCTACATTATTCTGAGTATATTTAAAGATTGTTTTTCTTGTTTTTGTTATTAGCTGCGACAGACCCATGCTCTGAACTCGGCTGTACTGAGAATGAGTGGTGTGGGGAACACAATGGTGTTTACGGCTGTTTCTGTAATGAGGACTTTGCCAGAAATAACCCTGACTCTTTTGGTTTGTCTCATTCCTTGGCAAACTTACAAACAAGTATTGAATTATGTTTTTGTTTGTTTTGCTAAATGCGTATAATCTGTGCTTTTCCTCAGATTCCTTTGAGACGTGTGAAAGCAGCACTGGGTCCATGTCTCTGTCTCGCTGTCAGCTCTTTGAAGCTGGTTTTCCTGCCGACAACTTACATCTGAATGACCTCAGCTGCAGAGCAACAGTCCAGAATGGCAGAGTGGATTTCACATTTGACAACAGTGACCACATCTGTGGTACAAGTCTGACGGTAATGTTGTTTGCATCACATTAAATGGTATAAAGTAATAATTACTGTTACTGTCTGCTTGTGTAAATTTCAAATAAATATTAATTTATTTGAAATTTATTTATATAAATACATTTTATATATTTATTATTTAAAAATAAATGTTAAATCAATTCTGTCCCCTTTATACCCCATTTGCTAAAATATTAAAATATATTCCTCTGCTTCACAGGCCAATGGCACACACATCATCTACGAGAATTACATCACTGGGCAGCCTGACTCACCTGACGGTCTCATCAGCAGAAAGAAAATTCTGAAGCTGCGTTTCAGCTGCACATACCACCAAACCCAAACCATCTCCATGGACATCAACCCTGTGGAGAGGTAGGGCTTACTAAATTAAGCTCACTTTAATATTTTATTAAACATTTATTTAAAAGATTTTCACAGATCTTTGTTATTGAACATTTCAACAGCGTTTTGAACAGAAATATTCAAGGTGAAGGCAAGTATCAGGTCAGGATGCTTCCATACCAGGATGCGGAATACTCCAACCCATTCAACGGTAATGTGGATGTTGTGGTGGACCAGGAGATTTTTGTGGAAGTGCGCGTTGATGGAGTTGACAGTAATCAGTTTGCCTCAGTGATTGACTCATGTTGGGCTACACCTGTGAATGATCCTCTGTCCTCTCCCCGCTGGGACCTCATTGTTGAAGAGTAAGACGATGCTTTTTTTTTTTTAAGGGTCATTTTATCATTTTTAATGATGTATTTTCTTATAATGTACACTGATATAAAATGAAATAATAATATAATTTTATATGGCCACTTACACACGCTCTGTGAGTCGATATAGAATAGATTTTGTGAATGGTTTTTCTTTATTACGTTGATTTGTTAATTATTATCAATATTCTCAGGTGTCCTAATCCCAATGACGACACAGTAAAGCTCCTGCAGAATGGTCTCTCCACATCCAGCCGTTTCTCCTTCAGGATGTTCATCTTCACTGCCAACTCCACTAAAGTTTACCTGCACTGCAATATTCATCTTTGTCTCATGGCCAACAATGACTGCTCAGCTGTGAGTTTACAAATCCTCTTTTACCTTACTAAATGTTTGTACTGTATGGTTATCATATCCAATTGCCACCCATTACCCACCAAAGATCATATAACCCAGTGTTGCTGACAATATGTGAGAAATTTGGAGAAGTATATATTTAGGGGCTGAACAAGATCCTGTATAAGTCTTTAGACGTTTCATTTAAGTTTTATAGCATTAGATGTTTATTGTAAGTTGAGAAAAAAACTGAGTCATACATATTCAGATTATCAATCTTCAATCTTTAGCATTGTTACCCTGGACATCACATGAGAGTGGGTAGATCACTGGCCTTCCATGACACTGCCTCCATATCTATGGGTCCACTGGTCTTGTCTAAGAGAAACTCTGGTAAACATTTAATTCAGATTTTACTTTACATAATACCTTATATTTTCTATCATGCACTGAAACATGTTGTGTTTCCTGCTCACAGATATTTTGGCGCCACAACAAGTGAAGATATCTGGAGCCCCAGGTCTCTGTGGCTCCTTGATTTTATTGCTTGTTTTGTGTACGAGCTTCTACACCATCTTCTAATGCATTTACACAAAGGATAAAAATATTTTTCTAAATATTTTATATGTTGTCTGTTAACGTACAGTAAATGTATTTTTTCCATACTATAATGATAATGAACTTAATGATTTAATAGTGATAATGAATAATCAAGTGACATTCAACATTTAATTAATAATTATAGGCTTTAATTACATTTAATGATTGTTTTTTACTTTCTTTTACAATACTTGTAACATTTATGTAAAATGAAAGCATTTTCTGATATTTCTTGTAATATCATAATTTCATATTCTTTATGAAAGAATTTAAATGATAAATTGCTTGCATGTAACTCCAGTAGTTAAAACCGCCCTCTACATGAATTCATGAATTCAACCCATCAATTCATACTAAGCGTGGAAGTCTAAATTTGTATTTTTTTTAAGTAACAGCCAGTCTGACATCGTGTAAATCTTTTGCAAGCTTACAGGAGATTTTGTGCAATAGATGTGCCCAGTTGCTCAGATATTGTGTTAAATGTATTCTCATTACACTCATTATTACATTGAATTAGGAGCTTCTTTTACATTTTTGAATGTTTCACCTCATAACATTATATGCTTAATTAAAGTAAAAAATTAATAATATTGATATTGAAAATATTATGTATCTTAGGCTGCCTTCAGCTCTACAGTTGTTTTAAGACCTCAACAGGATAATTTCACTGTAATTAAAAATATTTCATGCAGTTATATTTCTCTAATTCATGTATTTAAACATTTTTAAGTATTATTTTATTATAACCTGTATAAGATCACTATTATACCTATTATATCAGCCATAAAATGAAACCACTATTTCACAATCTTTAATGACCAGTTACCTCAATTATGACCAGACAAATTATGACAAATTCTTATACTTTTTTTTTTTTTTTTTACAATTTTTAACATGAAACAAGTAAATATAAAATAAATAAAATAAAGTAAATATATTTGTTAATATATTTGTAAAGTAAAGCCTAAATATTAAATCAATATCTAGATTTCTGTAATTACAAAATAATATGCAATATGCAGTAATATGCAAACTTTACATTATGTTAATGATTGTGAAATTATCTGTAAGTATTTATAATAATCTTACTTAGTATACTACATTTTCATCAGAGTCAAAGCCTGTCCTGGCAATTACTACGTCTATGAATTTATTAATATTATGAAGTTAGAAAATCAGTGTTCAGCACATGTACTGCACAGGAAAAAAAAAATTTCCTTGGTTTTTATTATTGTTTTTTTCCTAACATTTGCTTCTGATTCTTTCCCTGTTGTTTCTATTCCCTATTCTGACTAAATGTAAATGTTTTAGTAATGGCTGATAATTAAACACAAACCGTTTCATCTACAAGTCCAGCTTTAATTACTGGACCCAGAATCCCCTTGTGTTTTAATCAGATGTCATGTGTAGGGTTCAGGTCTCTGTGGCGCTCTTTCTTGGCCAGAAGATGGCGTTGTTACCAGTGAAGTTTATGGTACTCTGTATAACCAGTGCAGTTACTTCAGATCCAACTCCATTCAAGTCAAGACTTGTCCTGGAAATGATTACGTTTACAAAATCGTAAGGCCACATTTGTCAATCCCTGTGCCTGTATATTGTGCAGGTACAGCAATTTTCTTTCACATTGTGCATGTCATGTATTCTAACCTTTCTAATTAATTTATTTACATTTAACATATTATTTCTTCTTTTGTTATCTTTCTTTTAATACTCCAAGTAGTGACACTTGCTACAACTATACCACTACAACTATAGTACTATACTTGCTATTCACAGTAATCAGTTTGTGATTATAATGTCACCTCATATGATGAATCATATGATGAATCTTGGAGATCCACCAGCAAACCTTCTGGTTATAATGATTTCCAGACTGCAAGATGTGATTTGCAATGTGAACTGGAACGGATGGATCAGACATTTGCCAGAGTCATGTCATGTGTTAGTTATGGCAGGTATGGCACTCAATGGTCCTCATCCACAGCTGGAAGATGGAGTGGTCACCCGGCAAAACACATCCCATACAAGTCAAAGCTTGTCCTAGAAATTACTATGTTTATGAGTTTGTCAAGCCAGCATTGTGCTCATTTTACTGCGCAGGTTTGCAAGTTTTACTTACAGTATATATACTTTGATCATTACCTTATTGCTTTTTGGGAATTGATTTTACATTAATTGGTATTAATGTTAAACGTTTTCCATTTCAGACTGCAGAAGCATCAACCAGACAACAGCACGTACAACAACAGAGACAATCCCACCGGTAAAGTATTGATCTGTAAAAATTGTACAGTAAATTTCACATGAATTTTTCTAATGAACCTGTTTTTTTTCCCACAAATTAATGACTGAGTGTAATACTTACTAAATGAAAATGAATAGAAATATATATGTGACCCCATCTGTGAAATCCAGGCTAAATTCCCAAGAGATTAGGAGCATTAAAGTAGTCATAGCCATATAAATGAATATAAAGTGTGAAAGTATGTCAAGCGTGTTTATCGCTGTAAATGGTAGACTATATGATAGATTTGAGATAAGATGCTCAATTTTTCATTTATATGACTGAAATGAATGAGAAATGAATGATTTTATTGACACTGTGCTGTATTTCGCACAAAACAAAACCAGAAGTTTAGTAAACATTGAAATCAATCTGACATGGCCTTACTTAGTCAGCATTAAAGATATCAAGGTTATTTTTACAAAAGGTTCATTACGTTATGTAGAATGATTTGATGTACAGAAGAAAATCACAAAAATAGACTTTGTATTATTTTTAAGGATTTCCTAGACTAATCTTTGCTGCCAAATATACAAAAATAGGTTTAGCAGAACTCTAAACCTTGCCTGTAACTACACTTTTTTGCTTATGTGTGCAGTTACGTGGAACTATGTACCTTTTCACACAACAGCAACCTGATTGGCATGCACACGTACATCATTCAATGCATTTTCTGGTGATTGGAATCTTCGTGACCCGCCCTTTTTACCTAATTGGTTTTATTGTTTTAGTATTATTTAAACATGAACTTTTTAAGCATCATAACTTATTCGATTAAGAAATGTCTAAAGCAAAAATGTTCGCTTTTTGCTCCACAGGCCAATGGCACACGCATCATCTATGAGTATTTTATCATTAGACAGTCTGACTGATGGTCTCATCAGCAGAAAGAAAATTCTGAAGCTGCGTTTCTACTGCGTATACCACCAAACCCAAACCAAATTCAGACTCCAACTGTCCCACTTTAAAAAGCTGAAGTAATAATGTCAGGTAAATAGGTAAATACATAAATTAAATAATTTATACACTGAAATGTGTGAACATTCAGTAAATACAATCTTGTTTTATCTATTTATGTTGTTTCATCAGCTTTGTACACAAGATGCTTCCTGAAGGGTCAGGGGACATATCAAGTTAGGATTGTTCCTTATCAGGATGCTGAATTTTCCCATCCATTCAACGGTAATGTGGATGTTGTGGTGGATCAGGAGATTTTTGTGGAAGTACGTGTTGATGGTCATCAGTTTGCCTCAGTGATTGACACCTGTGAATGATCCTCTGTCCTCTCTCCGCTGGGACCTCATTGTTGAAAAGTAAGACGATGTTTTATTTTGGAAGTTACATAGATCATCATTACATTTTTGTTTAAATCATATATTTTAAGTTTGGTTAAATGTTAAACTATATATTTTTCTAATCTTTTCTGCTACTATTTCTTTTATGAGTGAGCCCTGTTTGATCCTTAGACTTATGACTTTGTTTACAGTATATGTAAAACACAAAAGGAGATGTTATGCAAAATGTTGAAATGAACAGCTGAATGAGTTGACAAAATTGATCAAACCTGTGCTACAAATCTTGTGGTACTACATACCTTTACAAAATTAAATCACTAATTAACCAAACAGCAATTATTACCTGATTGACTGATAATCACGTTGTTGACAGGCACTAATATACATAATACACTGTCATTTAGTACATTCTTAGGAAATGGCCCTCTGAATATACTTTTGTAGATGGTTCTCACACTTTTTTTTTTTCTTTTTACTTATCTTTTATCTTCTACTTTGATATGTCTACTTGTCTTGAAAATACTTTATATAGGGCTCAGGCACAGAAGAGATCTGTATGATGCACATACAGATCATACAAAAGTGTTACGTAAATTAAAAAGGATACTTTGGTAGCCTAAACGTTTTCCACTGTATCCATAAAAATGATCTGTATATGTTTCGTGACTAAATACGCGTTTGTAATTTGCAAAGAAATGTCTCTCAGCTTCACAGGCCAATGACACAAACATTAGCTGTGTCCCAATTCAGAGACTGCATCCTCCGAAGGCTGTATTCCAAGACCAAATGTGCCGTAGCGGCACGACTAAAGGCTGGTAAGACTGGCCCATTTTAAAGGCTACTTTATCCCTTCTTCCCGTTGGTTTCAAAGGTTAAAACAAATGAATTCTTCACGGCCTAGGCTATACCGAGATTCATTGCGTGTTACTAAATATGTTTACTGTTACTAAATCCAGATGTTATTTCCAGGTTTGAGGTAAGAATAATATTCCAAATCCGAGTTTAATGCTTCTTACTGACAGAAATAAAATCGGCTTATGTGAGATTAAATACTTCCCAACAAATAAACATTTTTACATGTTTTTTTAAATGATGGAAATAAAGTTAATGTGGATATTCATTAAGCCTTATTTTAATTTACTGTTTTATTTGTATTATGTTGTATTAGCACTGGTGGCGGTTGAGAGGAGAGTAACCATAACATACTATTAACCAAATTAATAGTAAATCTGAAAACAAAGTAAAAATGACAGATTTTTACCATCACGTAGTGACTGGCAAAATCACAAAGTTAATATATTCCTCAGTAATCTTGTGCTCAAGTTCTGATGAAAACAAAAGTGATCAACATGAAAAAGGGATAATTTTGCTAGTTCACCCAAAACCTCCAGTAATGTTTTAGAAATCTAATGAGGCTCCAGTACAAATCTTTATAGAAAAGATTTGTACTAAAGTTTTATAAAAGTGTACAATCAATTATCATCATAAATGATTCATTTGTAATGTTTCCATAACAGCTTAACAGCTCTTTTCTTTGATCACTGCTACAACACACTACGTGACGGACTAGTCACGGAAAGCAACCAGCAATTACTGGAGCACAATTAACACCACCATTGCAACTGTCACACCAGAGATCATCCCAGTAGGTAATGAAATGTGTCGTGGCCCGATCTGTTATTGTTCCTAATCTTTATGACCTTCTTTTACAGTATATGTGAAACACAAAAGGAGATGTTAGGCTGAATGTGAGTGACTGACAGCCTTAATGTGATTTTTACAATCCATTACAATTGTTGTTTTTCAGACTGCACAAAATAATTCATTCTGATTTTACATTTACTTGATTTTAGTTTGTTTGTAACCAGAAAAAAGTTATAGATTACAGCTTTAATTGGTCTAATCATAAAGCCAGTGTGATCACTGACCTTTTTAATTTACTGCCCATAACACATTTTTTAGTCTTGTTGATATGTAGAAATCAAATTAATATGCTTTTATTAGTGCTATACTGTACATCAATGAATACATTTGTTACTATAAAATTGCTTGAACTGGCAGTGCAAAAGGGTAGTTATTAATAAAAACCTTAAAACTTTCGCTATGAAGCAGTGACTTCCATTTCCTATCTGTGCTTTGATTATAATATTCTTGATCACTATTTAAAAGACATATTTTCTGTTTTGTTTTATCTGTTTTTATCACCATTTTTTTTATCAGTGAGCCTCATTTACAGATAACATTAGCAGGCCCTTTTTATATACAGTCATTTTACATATACCATGTTTGAGGCTTGTACAGTATTCTTTATAAATAAGCCGATAAAACATTATAAAGCAATATTTTGTGTCCAATGATTCACTCATGTGTAAAGTCACTTAATAAGCAGGATAATGTACAGCTAGCTGATTGTTATCACAAAACAAACCCATTCAGAGTGATACTTCAGGGGTCTGATCCCTTTGCAATAACAACTGGCTGGCTGTACATAATACTTTACAGTCAGAGTACTACATTTAAACTAAATTTTAGTTCAAATAAATATCTACATTTAAATATTGTCTTGGTCTCAAGGGCTTTTAATTTGTCTCTGTTTTTAATGCATTTGGATTTGTGGTGGTCGCAGGTCTTGATATTTTATTTCTATGGTCATTCATAGCACTACTTGATGTGCTATATAGCACTGATTACTATAATATATAGCTATAATGATAGCTATAATTACAATAATTATTATATATTACATAATTGGGTTTGGACACACCCAACTGTTGGGTTAATTAACCTAGAATGTTCAAGGAAATCCCACCCACCCTGTTTTCTTGCTAAATTTCACCCAACGGTTAGGTTTTTTCTATGCTTTTTAAAACAACCAACAGTGTTTACACACTGAAAAAAGTAAGTGCGAGATCAAATGAAAAACTGGTTGATGACGTTTTTAAAAGAGTACTTGTAATTCCAGTTTTAAACCACTCGGATGAAAAGAGAGTCATTTGTGATGTCAGAGGGATTCTAGAAGAATTGTCACAATAATGGGGCTTGTTGTCAAAGAGGCTTTATCTTAGTAATTATGAGTCAAGGTGCTGTCAACTGTGGCAATAACTAGTCTGATAAAAAATGTTTGTTTTTTTTTGCTAATGAATGAATCATGTTTATAACAAATATAAAATGATGAATCTTAATATAATATAAAATTCATGTCATGCAACCTGCAAGTTAAAACAATAAAATTACAGTACAAGTCAAGTTCAATGTATTTCTGAACAAAGAAACCAAAAACACTTTGCACATACAGTAAAGTAAAAAAATAAAATGAAACATCATAGCCGTGAGTGAATTGTCACATCAATCCAGCTGAATAAATTGAAAGACAAACAGAACATTTGTTTAAAGACATAATTTTAGCATTCAAACATTATATTGTAGCTTTTCATTTGTTATTTATGCCATTTACTTTTAGGATCCTAAACAAACAATTTGAACAATTTCCAACAATAGATAATTTTTTTAATAGGCATGCTCATTAAAATGACAAGTTTTAATGCCATTGCGGTAGCTGGGTTTAAGGTATTGTTAGAAAACTTCTGGAAATTCTGGTTTCAGTCCTGGTCCACCCACTTTTTTCATCAATAAAAGTGCGGATGAGATTCTGAATCTCACAGTTTAGCATCACTGTATGCTGAATAATCTGAAGAAAAGACAATCCACTGTGCAGCTGTACTTAATCTCAGGTAAAGTCTCTTCATTCATTCTATTCTGAAATAATCTATTTACTACATCAATACTACATTTACTACATAAATTAATCACTCAAATCAAAGCAAAGCCATTATACATATAGAAACCATGTTTTGTTGTGTATATGTGCAGGTGCAAGAAGAAGTCAAGTTTGTCACAATGAGGTTCCTAATCTTACTGTGTGTGTTAATATTCCTGCTGATTAATGGTGAGAGTTTTACACATTTCAAAATATACCCAAAAATATCACAATTGATTGATACGGGCAACTTATTGAATCATCTTCCAATGCTAAATCGTTATGTGCATGTTGTGTTTTAACAGTTGAAAACACAAAAGGACAACCAACAGGTAATAATTCTTATTTTTAATAGTTGGGTATTACTAGTTAAATGGGTAGAAATATGAGGTATTTTAAACACAAAATGTGTTTTTCTCTGCACTGGACTGATGATAATGAAAAACTGGATGAAACCTGCAAAAAAATCTTGTTTGAAAATATCTAACCTCTAACCTGTTATCACCTGTTATCAAGTTTTGTTTGTATTATTAATAGATATGAGGCTGGTGAATGGTCCTCATCGGTGTGCTGGAAGATTGGAAGTTCTTCATGGTGGAGTTTGGGGAACTGTGTGTGATGATAGTTGGGATCTATCAGATGCTACAGTGGTGTGTCGAGAGATGGGCTGTGGGGATGTTATAGAGGAAACGACTGAAGCTTATTTTGGAGAAGGTTCAGGACAAATATGGTTGGATGAAGTAGGGTGTACAGGGACTGAAAATGGACTGAAAAACTGTCCAGCTAATCCATGGGGAACACACAACTGTGAACACTCGGAAGATGCTGGAGTCGTCTGCCAGTGTAAGTTAAACAACTTTATCAAACTTGGTTGTGATGCTTTTTACATTTTGTTTTCTAGATTGCTGCAGAGTTTAATACTAGAATGTGATGAAATATTGAATGACAACAATTGTCATCGAGTCTTTTGAGTGTTGTGTATTTGTGTTCGGCTATGTGAGTAATACTGAACGCTTTAATCCCACGAGTCAAAGATATTGATGTCTGAAATGATATTCTTGTAAATATTTTTGTCATGCTTTTACATGTTTATCATAACATTACAAGTTATATCAATTAAGATATGCTGACATTTTCTTCTATTTTCAAATTGTTTTGTTGATAGTGGATATCAGGCTGGTGAATGGTTTTAACTCGTGTTCTGGAAGAGTGGAGGTTCTTCATGGTGGAGTTTGGGGAACTGTGTGTGATGATAGTTGGGATCTATCAGATGCTACAGTGGTGTGTCGAGAGATGGGCTGTGGGGCTGTTATAGAGGAAAAGACTGAAGCTTATTATGGAGAAGGTTCAGGACAAATATGGTTGGATGACGTAGGGTGTACAGGGACTGAAAATGCACTGAAAACCTGTCCAGCTAATCCATGGGGAACAAACAACTGTGGACACTCGGAAGATGCTGGAGTCCTCTGTCTGTGTAAGTTAAACAACTTTATTAAACTTTATTAATTTCAATGTTTTCAAGATTTTGTTTTCTAGATTGCTAGAAAAGTTTGAACCATTTGTTCATTCAATATATTTTTATATTTGATTTTTAAATGTATTTGTTTTTGAATTGTACAACAATATGTTTCAGTTATCAGTTTTGTGGCTACACAGACTAATGACATTGTAAATATGACAAATAAATAAAAATGACAAAATAAATACATTCATTTTAACAATTGCCTTTTTCTTCAGATGGACGGGAACCAACAACTACAGTGAAAACAACTACAGGTAATTAGAAATATTAATACGAAAAGATGTTGATTTTTTTATTAAGATTGATGAAGATTCTTAAATCTCTGTCTGATGTTAAATATTCATGGGTGTTTATCACCTATAATTCAACTACACTAAGCTTCTATAAGAAAAGATCTGCTTCTAAATCAAGTGTCTGTAATTACCTGGACTTGTACAGTAGGTGCTGCAGCTAAAGAAAAGAAAGACATTCAACATGCATCCCAAACACATTTATTTACATTCTCTTCTTTAAAGTAAAAACAAACATGAACAGTGGCTATATTTTGGCATTGTTTTATACATTTGAACAAAAACACCGGACCTTGAGATCGCATCAATTTATAAAAAAAAACAACTAGTTAAAACGTAAATGCTGCAATCCATAACAAAAATAAAATCTTCATCTACAGTGATTTTATTTTTGAATTTATTTGTTTTTAAATTGTACAAGATGATGTTTCAGTTATCAGTTGTTGCAGTTTTGTGGCAGACAAATGACATGTACATTGTGAGGTTGAGTTTATCTTTGTCATAACACCCCCAATGTTGTTCCAGGCAAGCAGTTCCTTATAAATTAAGTAGATGAATCTTAGGTAAATGTAAGTAAATAAATAAAACTTAAGTTTAACAATTGCATTTTTCTTCAGATGGAATGGCACCAACAACAACAGCACATACAACTATAGCTAATTAATAATATTATTACGAAAAGATGTAGATTTTTTGATGGATTTGTGGTCCTAGGAAGATAAGCCACATTTCAGAATTAGTTTAATAAATAATGAACATAAAGAAAACATTTAATATACTGAAACTTTATCATGAATTTTTTTGGTTCCCTTTGCAGTAGACCCGTGCGCTTTGCTCAGCTGTACTGAGGATGAGATATGTGGAGAGCGTCATGGTGTTTACGGCTGCTTCTGTAATGAGGACCATTACGGATGCGATTTTGGTATGACACCATTCATTGCAAACTTTCAAACAAATAATAAAGTACAAGTTTTCTTCTTAATTGACATTGGCTGACTGTTTTTCTTTAGATCAGTCTGTGATGTGTGAAAGCAGCTCTGGGGTCATTTCTCTGTCTCGCTGTCAGCTCTTTGAAGCTGGTTTTTCTCCTGAAACCTTACATCTGTATGACCCCAGCTGCAGAGCAACAGTCCAGAATGGCAGAGTGCTGTTCAGATTTGACAACAATGAGCACACCTGTGGTACAAGTCTTGTGGTACGATCACTCGGGTCTTACTTACCATGGTCTAATCACTCGTTCAAAAAGAACGAGTCAACGTATCAATAAAATAAATCTTAAATTAACTGGTCCTGAAGTACAGTATGTTACTTAAATTCACTTAATACTTTGTCTCTACTCCACAGGCCAATAGCACCCACTTCATCTATGAAAACGCTATTCTCAGCGAGGCACACAGTAATGATGAAGAAGCTGTCATTAGCAGAAATGCATTTGTTAATTTGCATTTCCGCTGTACTTACCACCAAACCGAAGCACTCTCCATGCACATGCACCCTCTGGGGAGGTAAGACTCACCAAATTCGGTCGACTGGAAGTTTTATTAAGCATTTATTTGATAGAAGAACTTCTTTTGTTTCTTGTCAACAGCATTGAAAACAGAATCCTTCAAGGGGTTGGGACATATCAGGTCCGGATAGTTCCGTATCGTACTGCCGCATTCTCAGATCCTCTCACTAGCTGTCAGGATGTGAAGCTGAATAGGCCGGTTTTTGTGGAAGTTAGTTTTGATGGAGTTGACAGTAATCAGTTTGCCTCTGTGATTGACTCATGTTGGGCTACACCTGTGAATGATCAGACGTCTTCTATCCGCTTGGACCTCATCAATGAAATGTAAGACAATGCTTTGTTTATGTTTATAAGGAGGAGGATTTAGGTCCAGTGAGTGTTACAAATGGTTGGGATGAAATAATATAGTCGTCATTCCTTTTGTCACTTGTATTATATCTCAGGTGTCCCGCTGACGACACGGTAGAGATGCTGCAGAACGGTGTCTCCACATCCAGCCGTTTCTCCTTCAGGATGTTCATGTTCAAAGCACATACCTCTAGGATTTACCTGCACTGCAGTGTTCATCTCTGTCTTACGGCCACCGCTAACTGCGCAGAAGTGAGTTTACAAATCCTCTTATACCTCATTCACAGGTTCTGATATTTCCTATTCTAAAAGTTTCTTAATTATTTGAATAAACTTAACTACGCCTTTCAAAATGACTACAAGTATACAGTACTTTTACTATTTTAAGAGTTCTCCCGCTCATCCATTCTCTATAACAATAATAACATTTAAATGATCGCAGTTGTGGAGGGATGCTCTTAGTAAATATGCAATGAATGACGATCAAGCTCCTCCCAAACCTACTGTACATTGAAAACTTTTGACAAATTATTAGTTGTGTTCTAACAAAGGAATATTTCAGTTTTGAAGTTATTGACGAGACGCCATATTCTTACTTATTATTTTAATGACATTGTGTGGTTAATGAAAGCTTACCTTGAACTAAATCTTAAATATTTTCGATTATCTATTTCAATCTTTAGCGTTTTTGCAATGTACATCACCGGAGAGAGGGCAGATCTGTAGACTTTCATGACACTGCCTCCATATCTCTGGGTCCACTGGTCCTACCAGAGGATAACTCTGGTAAATATTTAATTCTGATTTTACTTGACATAATACCTGATATCTTTTTCATGCACTAAACCATGTTGTTTCTCTTGTTCTCAGAGTAAAGTAAAGATGTCTGGAGCCGCAGATCTGTGTGGAGGGATCCTTGATGTGTTGTTCCTCATTTCCTACTTTTTCTAAAAGATTTACACAGATGATAAGTTTTCATTTTACACGATGCATTGTTATATCTATATTACAAAATACACACATAAATCACATAAAGCCATATATATACACAAAAAACTTTTTATCCATACTACACTGATAATGAATAACTGGCAATGAACTTAACTAAACGGTTGATTTTGAATGAATGCATAATGGCACTTTGGTGTGGTGAGTGGTATGATGTGGTTATATAATATTAGATTTGATAGACTTTATTGTTTATTTTAATACTACTATCTCTACTGATACTTAAAACCTTTTTGGTATCATTTCTATCCTATAACATTTAGAGCTTGGGATTACAATAAAGATGTATGAAGTAAGCAAACACAAAGAATCTTGATTTATTTTTTTAGATAGCCTAAAGGACAGGAGAGTAACAAACACATGCTTTCTCAGTTAAATCAGTGTCAGATATAATAATATTGCATTCTGACAAATGGCCATCAGATGGCACTATATACAAACACATTGAGTTTCAGAATAATTAGCTCTGTTCTCTGCAGAGCAGACATTGGTGTTTTAATGACTGTGTGTCCTGGTGCAGAATCACGTTTGTCTAACGTGATCGATATGCATCTCACCTCCTCAAGCTGGGGATAAAATTGAAATTGATTTGAGAATAGTGTTATTCAAAAGATCCAGCCAGTGATGTAGCTGCTTTGTTGGCAAAGACATGACTGTTTGTGGGATATAAAAGGGCCTTTGCGATTTTACTTCCTCTGTGTTTCAAGGTTTGTTGTACACAAGGATCTTCTTTTCAGACCTTGTGAATATTTTCAACAGCAGATATGATTCTGTCTGTGGTAATGTGTTGTAATTAGTCAACTATAAAGATGAAACCCTTTCATTTATTATCCATTAGGGTTTGTGCAATTTGAAAAGATCTATATTATTTCATAAGGGAATCTGCAATTATTGATGTGGCAAGCAGTGTTGGTTGTAATTGACAGTCAGATTACAGTTAATTTATTGTGCATCATATCACACTATTGACATCATACATTATGTGATGATTTATCGTTCAGCTATTCTGCCCTATTGGCCAACACCCTAAACAAGGTGGCCAGTCCATCATTGGGCCAACCGTAGATGCAATAATGCATTTTACAACTTTCATCTTAGACATGATTTATTAGTGACAGAAATATATCATGTTTGCTAGTCTTTGCCATTGGTACAAATGCATTTGATAGTTTTATAGATTTTTATGCAAGTGCCACTTTCATGTTCCTGTTTATACACTCACAGTACAAAAGGTACTATGACATTAATTACATTTGTAAGTTAGTAATCAAATTAGTAATCAAATGAAATTGTCTTTTGTTATAATGAAAGATTAGATTACAATGTGTATCAAAGAGTCCGGTATTTGCTCTCTGGTAAGACTTTTGGCAAACTGATGCTCAAACATTCATTAAGGCTTTTAGATAATATTAAACCCATGTGTCATGTATCCTCACTTGAAGAGTTAATGTTATATACGTGATTCTAGCATCATCACCAGCCCTGGCAAAGCTTGAACTGGGTGAATTATTATTTAAAGGCCAGAGAAATGAACTAATCAAACAGGGATAAGGGCCATTAACCAGCCATAAGAGAGAGCAAGAGAAACAGGGAGAGAAAATAAACCACAGTAAGATTAATAACAAGCATCTGCGAATCTACAAAAGCCTGTTAGTCTGCAAACTTTGGAGACTTTAAACATGTGATGCTACCAAGAGTTTACTACAGATGAAACGAACCTCTTAGATTTTGATTTCTTTTTTCTACTATAAAGTAACGGCTCACCCAACAACGTGGTCACTCACGTCTCGTAACCAACTACAATCTGACTGATTTTTTAAGTCCTTTTAGTCTTTCCTTAAGAGACTTCATCCAGGAATGAAGGAATCAAACTCTGTATAATAACCCCTCAAAAATATACAATCCCTCACCAAAGCAACTCATTTAAGAACGATAATTAAATGTTGTATGGAAGAACGCACAAGAGAAGTTCTCATGTCACAGACGCACACGTACGCTCTCCCAGACACGCAGACATTTGGCTGATTACTTTTGGCCCAGACGTTCATTCATGTGTCTATGTGAATTTTCTGTCTGTATTTTCACCGTAATGAAATGCTGACTTTGTGGCATGTTTGATTTAAACGATTTTGGCATACAGTGATATCACTGGCTCAGAAATGTGATCTACAGAGAACTCATTAAAATAGCAGAAACTAATATCGCGGAGACCAATAGGACATTACCTGTACCTGTCTCATCTGGAGAGAAGAATTATCTTGGAAACACGGTGTCATAAACAGGAACCTGGCGTAATGATGCTTTAATAATTGATGAAATAATGGTTTTGTCTGTTGTGTGATGTCGTATTTGAAGGAATAGTTGGAGCATGTAAAAGCTCTCTTTTTTTTTCAAAACCTTATTTCCTGAGAAAAAGAAAATTTTGAGACTTTTTAGAAACCTGTCGTCTGTCTAACTAACACATATATATTTCAATATTTCAATATTTATTACACATCAATATTTATTATATTGATATTTTTAGACACTATCAACAGGGTTTAGAAAAATACAAAACGATGCTTCAATATATGGCTATAAATACATTCTCTAAGAGTTTATATTTGAAGTTTTTACTAAAAATGACACATCTATAATGCTTGAATTGCCCATATGTACTTGACTTGTCACATAAGTACTAATAAAAACATACAAATATGGACCAACATGAGGGTGGGTAAATAATGACAGTATGTCAGAATTACACGGTTGTATTTTTTCACCAGAAAGATCACTTATTAACTTTTCTTTTGATCTCTCTTGTCTAGCATTGAGCAGACCCCAATCTTGTCTCTGTCTCAACACTAACTGCTTTTCTGTACGTCTTCACAGTTTGACAGCGTTTAGATGTTTCTGGACATCTCGATACAGAAACCAGCAGCTCGATGGTCTCGTCTTCCCGGTCGTCATTCAACATCAGCTGTCTCTTTCAGCCTACAGCACATAAGAGAAGCTCTATTCTGTCTCCGTCTTTTGCACTCCGTCTCTCTGATGTGACACGGACGACTAGCTCGACTCTCCCATTAAGACTGCACATACATCCTGCTCTTCGTTCCTTCTCATCCGCCTCCTCTTTCGTGTTTTCTATGCATTGTGTCATAAACTTGACGGCTTCTGGTTTGTGTTCTGTCTGTTCTGACAATTTAGGCAAAGGAGAAGACGTTCAAGGGAAGAGTGGGCAGACGTATGTCAGGTTGCGCTACACTTGCCGTCGAGAGGCGACGTTTTAAAAAAATACAGACAGTAGCGTATAGCACTGTCATTATAAATATAGCCTGTTAACAATAATTACGCTTTCTGAGCTTCTCCATCCCTAATGATGCCCTTGCTTCATATCCAATACAAACAAATATCACAGATTATCATGATTAACATTTTTATATCAGGTAGTCTGTGCCTTATTTAGCTTTGCATAACTGCGTCTAATTACACGGTGCCTAAATGAACGAGGTGTTGTGCTTCAATATATCCCCTGGAGAGGAAAATCGTGGCATATGACGGATTACAGACCGGTCCAGATGCTGAGCTTATCCCTGTAAAGACCCGGTTGGCATGGCGATAGGCCCTAAAGCAGCCCTTCCGTCTTTGGTGGCGGCTGAGCTAACTCAACAGATGCTTTTCAGGCTATGAACTGCTCCGAGGGGGCTCAGGAAGTGAGGATGAGGTCTGGATGACTCAGAGGTCAAATTAAATGTTGCGAGCTCTGTGACACCGTGTGTGTGAACATGGAGGGTCGCCAGTTTGAGAGGTCTCTGGGACCTATAAAGGTGTGACCGAGCGTAACCGGCGTTAGTGTTTGTTATCACGTTGTAATGACTGAAGCTGAAACGCAGCTCAGATGGGACCTGCCCTCCTCCTCGGCTTTTTCTGTTTACTTTAGAACCCGGTTAAATGCTTTAGAAATTCCAATTTAAATCCTGAAGCTGGATTTAGATTTAAACTAAAGTAGAACTAAAAAATGAATTCTAATTCAAATCTATCTGCTCCATTATATTAGAAGCTTTATGATTAGGCAAAATACAATAATCATCAGTCATTGAAATGGCATATATATATATATATATTAGTCTACAAATGTATTATTGTTTTACTTATTCTCTATTATTAATGCATTATGTCAAATTCTAAAGCTTATCTAATAGGCCTTTACTATTGTTCCTATTGTCAGATTTAGTGTTTAAATATTTAGCGTTTAAGTCAAAGACAGACTATTTTAATGATTCAGGCTGTCAGAGGTAGAGAACAGAAGTCTCTCATAGAGATTATGCTGACTAATGATCGCTCTCCTCAAATCTGGCAGAAGAAAACTCTAGGACAAGCGCTGATGGAGTAATGAAAATTGCTCTGGTGTCTCTGCATGTTTCTGTAGCTCTGAGTTCACCTCTCATCTCCAGCACCGTCAACCGCAGTGAGGCGAGTTTCATTTCAACCTCTCTGCAGCTGTCAATTCACATTTACGTGAAGCAAATGACTGAAAAGGTTGCCATACACCTGCCTCAACTTTTAATTGCTCTTGACTGTCTAATGAATCAGACCAGCACTGGAACACCGGAGAAAGGGGATGTTTGTACACAGGACATGATCCAAGATAAAAACTGATATTGCAGATTGCAGATCTTGTTGTTGATCTGCATGTTCCTTTCAAATTTGTTGATAGATATTTTTAAAGTCCTCTTTTTATCACAAAGTAGACATGCAGAAATACAAATATTTTGTTACATTCTTTTTACCTGTTGTCTGACAAAACACATAAAATGCAAAAACACAAATCTAAGCAGACAACTGTCAAAGTGCTCAGAGGAACATGTTTAGTTTTTTCAGAAGCCTTAGAGACTTTTTGGGGATCTTAGTTGTTTTATTTATGTGTCATCTTTGTTTCACATATTTCTACTGAAATATATTAGAAGATTATGAAATATTGGAAAATTATAAAATTGATGAATAAATGTAAATATAAATGTAAAATTGCAGAGTAAAACAGAAGACATAAGAATGTAGCTATGAAATTTATTTGGTTGTGGAAGATTTTGTTACACTTTGCATTTGTTACCATCAGTTAATTAGTTGATATAAACTATAAAGAACAAAACTTATAACAAAATTAAACTACAGAATTTATGCCGTGTGTCCATTAAAGTGTTTTTGTTGTTTAATTTTTTCAGCCTTTCCAATGGAAGCTTTACGTATTTTCTCAGCCGTCCAATCACAGTTCAGGAAGGGCGGGACAAATACCACCCCAACCAATCAGCACATCCTCCGTGCACAACCGTATGTGTGTTTACAACAACTAAAACAATCCAGAAGTTCATATATTCTTTCTCCAAGTATCCATGTAAGTACCAAATTATATTTTTGGATTACCACACTATTAATAGTCGTTAATATTAAACAAACTATCAGTGAAATCAGATACTCGTACCAAGTTATCTTGGCTGATATCGCGTGTCAAAAAAGGCACATGGTCTTATAAATCACATCTATTCTTACTTTTTAGGTTCATTATCGCATGTTTAAAATACAAGGTTGTGGATATTAACATAACGAACAGTTGATAAGTTAGTAAGTGTTCGGGAAGTGGTGTGACTTCAGCTAGTTTCTGAAAATGAATTGTGCTCCGGGTTTAAGGTTCGAGGGATGGCGAGCTCATCTTTACTCACTCGAACGGAAGCAAAGAAAAGGACCAAAGTAGGACATCCCTAGTGAAGACATACAAGGACAATTTTGCAATTTCCCAGATAAGATTAAAACCTGAGGATTTCTGTTCATGGCAAGGAACATTTTCACTTCGTCATCTCCATTTGCTAGATGAGAGACTCGCTCCCGCTAGACACCTGCTGTAGAGACATTTGAACTTCTAACATTCGAGTTAACTTGCCGTAGTGATTGATAAATATTTAACTCGGTTGATGAAAATTTTATAAAGCTATTTGATGAATATATTCAGAATGCTGTTTATTACCGCAACGGTTCTCTTCTACGGAGATCTCGGTCAGAAATAACCGGTTTTGATGTCTGGCACAGAGGACCAGGCCGAGAGGAAAGGTGAGGATGATAACTGTTTGTGATCATGTGTTTGTGTTTACATCGAGAAGATTCAAGGGCAAATGTCCATACAAGTTATCTAGATATCTATCTACATACAGAGATTACAAGAGTACAATTATTTTAGTAAGACAATTTTGTTTTTTCTTAACAGATTCGTTTATGTATTTTATTGTGATAATATTACTAATATACACTACCGGTCAAAAGTTTCACTTACAATAAACTTACTTTTTAAAGACTTTTTCCCATGTTGTACAATAATAGTAAATTCATCAAAATAATATATGAATGAGTAATGAATTATGTTTTATCTATAAAATATTATATATATTTATCTATGTAATACTTTTACACTTTATCAAGCAGCTTTCTCACCCTGAGATATTTTTCAAAAAGTATTGAAGTTCCCATTTCTTCTGGACTCTTGTTGACTGTTTTTCAGTCATTATTTAGTTTAAGTTATCCATTTCAACAACATATATGTTCGCACTATTATATTTTGTCTTTAAAAACTCAAGTAAATGAGACATTCAAGTAACATTCAAGTAAATGAGACTAAAAGGTTTTTAGTGACCGTAGACGTCTAGAGTAGTGTATATAATCTATATTGCTTTAACAGATTGAATGGCTTCAGTGAAACCTGTTGTAATTTTACATTTAGGCATTTAGCTGATGCTTTTATCCAAAGCGACTTACAAATATTAGGGAGACAATGAAGCGACACATCAAAAGCAACAATAGTACTAAGAGATGCTTTACTAAGTTTACAATGTTTTGCAGTGCTAGATAAGGACCTGTAGAGGAAAGAAAAGAGTTTAGTGTCTTTTTTTTATTATTATGATGTCAGGTGTTTGTGGAAGAGGTGTGTTTTTAGCTGTTTCTTAAAGGAGGTGAAGGATGTGGCAGAACGGATTGCGTTAGGGAGATTAATCCACAAGCCGGGAACAGAGAAGGAGAAAGAACATGAGATTTTTGGCTAATTTTCTGTTGGGAAGTCCAGACTTCATATCACAGTCTCTAAAATTCACAGTCTAAATTTTCTTAATAGCCTGACTGACATCCGTCATTATAAAGCAAAGCCAGACAAAACAAATCCATCCTCGTTGAGTCTGTCAAGCACCATTAGTCTGCTGTGACAGAGCGGATCAGTGACAGTTTAACCAGCCCCGGGAAAGTGACGCAGTCCAGTGGTGACACATCCGTCATGGAAGTTGTCGGATGTAACATGGCAATGCGGAAAAGCGTGCATTCAACGCTCAACCCAAAAGGATTGATAGATTACAGACAGCAAAGTGACATTTCTTTTGAAAGGTGACCGGGAGATTCACGTGTAATTACTACAGCCATCATCGTATTGATGGCTGAACTTTTGATTGACGGCTCTGATTATCTTTCAGGACGTATTTGGGACTCTGTAATTTTGTTTATCTTTTTTTCGTTCGTACCTGTCATTTAATAGACGCTTATCATGGTCACAGTCTAATTTGCATCCCAATGTGGAATCTGAATTTGAAGCGGCGATATTAATGAGGTTTAATTAGATTAGGTTCAGCTTTTCCTCTGCATCAATTAACTATCAATTAACTTTGGCTGAGATCAAGGAATATTCCATTTATAATTCTTGTATCAATACATTTCTAATTTAATTATATTTAATCTGTTATCTCAATCATTAGCATATCAATCAGAAAGTGTTGAGGGGCAAATAAATAAATTACAAATGGTAAATTGGGGGAGAAATAGCTTTGGACATCTATAAATCATAATCTAGTTATATAACTTTGTTCAGTCACTGCTATCAATCAGAAGTTGCACAATTTATGATTAAGAAAACATCACTGCCGGCATGTTTGTGTAAGATTTCTGCCTTTGAATCTAATCAGTTTGAATCAGTATTTTCACTTTTTTAGTCTGTAGTTTTGGTGGAAAACTACTGAGATATCTTGCTTTATATCTACATAAGCAGATACCCAGTTTGTCTTTATTAAATTTTAGTAACAAAATATTGGACTGTTGGCATAGAATGTAAACATTTGCTGGACTATAACTTCATTTGTTGTTATATACATAGTGAAAGTTTAACTATGATTGGCCTCAAAAGATGAAAAACTTTTAAAAGGTCAGGCATCCCATTAGAAGAAAAAGTGCTTTAAAATGATGCCTATGAAGGAGCCCACTAGGTTTTGAAACAGAAATCAGGTATTTCAGGGGAGTTTTATTTATAATCTCTGCAACTTTACTAACATTGCAGGACATGATCGCGTTAAGAGCGAGTATTCATGGCCATCAGTATTCCAGTAGAGCATGATGGGAAGGTCATTACTGAATGCACATTAATGTTATAAGAGATAAACCGCTGACCTCAGATCAGCATAGAAAACTGAAGAAAGGTCAAATTTACATTTCACTATTCTCACGTTCTCTCTTCATCCACCTCCACACTTAACATATTTACACTCCTACCTATGTCATTTTTATTTTATGAAAACACGTAAAAAGGGACAGCAGGTGAACCCACATGACAGTTCCAACATCAAGTCAGACACGAAACAGCTGGACAAAAGAAATCCAATCACAAAACAGCTCTAAGCCAATCATATTACAGATGATTATTATTCTTCTTTCATGTTGTATCTGACATAGAGATGACAGCTGATGGACTGATGGGGAAGTGCTTTAACCAAAAATCAAAACGAGACTGACAGAAGTTATTAATAAAACATTGTTAGCTGATGATGTTGTGAATAATGATGGCTATTTCTTAAAAAATAGCGGTAACATGCAGAAGATGATGTTGATTCCAATAACTACTGTATTCGTCCAGACTTTTTCGTCATTATCTCTGCTGATTTTAAGGATAAATCTTATAAAATATAGATTTAAAAATGTTGATAGATTTAAACAGAGAGTAAAGTATGGTGTCTTTTTTGTGTCACTTTGCAGATTATTGTTATATTATATATACATTTTTTATTATATTATATTATATTAATATATAGTCTACTTATTTCTTTTGTCTGTAAAATATGCTAAAAGAATACATTTTACAGAAACTGAGATCAATAATATACACTTAAGATGTAAAATGTATAAAATGATCTAAAAAAAACCTTGCACATATCTATAGGTTGGTTTTGAAAAGAATGGTTAACGCTTCTCTTAATCACCCAGTATATATATCAACTAATGCCAATAATTTAAACAGCCCAATCTTAGCCTGGCTGGTATATTAGTTTATCACTGCTCGTGACGGCAAACATTTGAAAAAACAGGGTTTTTTGTTAAATTTATAAAGACGTCTTTAAGACAACAGTAATGTGACTCCTGCTGGGAGAGTTATTTGTACGTTGGTGGTCTTTTCGCTCTTTTTATTGCAGTGGGGATAAACTGTGGCCTTCTGATCAAACAAAATGTCTTGGGATTCACTGGGTCACATAAAGCAAAAAAAAGGTAAGTAACCTTGTGCTCTTTTTCTATTTTTTTCTTTCCTCATGGAGTTTTATCCTTAAGTGACTGAAGGAAGGTAGTTCACGTTATAGCTATTTGGACAAATTTGGATTATTTGAAATAAATGTTACACTGTCCTGCTTTCTTTTTGCACTTCCATTTTTGAAAATTGGATAGAGAATTGATTGTATCATTATTGGTCGGATAACAAAGTAGAAAATAAAATATTCATGATCTGATGGATTGTACAGCACAATTCATCAGAGAAAAAGAGAATTATAAATCCCCAACGAGTTCATATTTGACCTTGCAAATCCAGAGTCTCTTTTTTCTGCAATAACAATCCCACTGGAAACAATTACGAACCTCATGTTCTGGGGTACATTTTTAATCGCATATTGATTTTTATCCTGTTAAACTCAAAACTAATTCAATGCAACCTGTGTGTTTTTGTGTGTATGTGATTTTCTTGCAGAGAGCTCAATTTAAAAGTTATTTTCAGGTGTTCCTGCCACTCTGTGAGAGATCTCTCTGATGTTCTTGTCACTAAGAGTAAACCACCTCTAAATTACTGTCAGCGTAACGTAATTACCTTACAGAGAAAGGTACGTGAGAGAAAGAAAGAGAGCGAGGTACCGCGCACATCTGCTGTACGTGTCGGACCTAAAATTGCTCCTACAAGCAGTATAAAGCACAGCAGATGTGTTACGGTCGTGTGACAGATTTCTTTTTTTTTTTGAAGCTGCAGTTCTGTTGATGAAAACTCCGACTCCTAAACGTGTTAGCGTTAATTTGACTTCATCCGCTGGATCTGACTCCGAGACAACCTGAGAATACTGAGCCGAACATCTGCACACAACCTGTCTCGTAATTAACCGTATCCCCGTGCAGTCCGACTGACACAAACCTGTTTGTATTCGCAGAGCGCTCGCAAGCTGTGTTGTCAAGGCGTCTCACATCTCGATGTGAGAGTTTATTACTGTACTGTTTAATTCTGCACGGGCTTTGTCAGAAAATATTAAGATCTAAATCAAGATGGAGAGTTAAAATAAACCTCGTATAAAATACAGATTAGCAGTCTTGCTTGTGATTCATAGCACCTGTTAAACTCTTTGAACTTCAGGTCGACATTTAAAGAGTAAAAAAGTTTGGGCGCTTTTTACGAACAGTGAATGAGTTAGTTTGGAATAACTTTAGCCTTTTCTTCTTCTAAACACGCACAGACCCGTTCAAAGTTAATAATACGTAGATCCTAAACCGTATATTTGTGGCGTAATACATGCAGAGTACAAATAGGCAATTTTCCAACAGTCATTATTTTCCTAACCGTACAATTTCTCAAGAACAGGAAACAAATAATCCCCCTCGCAGGCTAAAGTAATGTAAAATAATGCACGCTCTTATTGTTTTCATGACCTGATTTAAAGATTCACAGACTTCTATGAAGGTAGTGAGAGCGGGCCTAATGCTCGGCTTTTTCTGCTAAATAATGGTTTATGCCAGTATTTTGAATATAATAAGAGACCTAACACATGCATTCCCTCAAGGATCTCTATTGTGCGTCTGTCAATGCAGAGATTACATAAACACAAGTGTCTTATCTGTTATATTTACAACTGCAATCACACAACCGTGAAAAGCTTCACCGGTTTTCTTTTATGATCAGAACGGAGCAGCAGGATGGAAAGACATCAAAACGTTTGCATCACCCTTCCCTCAGGAATACAAAGTATTACATGAACCGCTGAAAGAAAGTTCCAGACTTCCTGGAATAAAAAGGTACCGTATTTAGACTGGAAAGAGCAAAACACTACCCTGAGGTGTTAACATGTAAGCGGCTTTATACGGCCTCTGAAAACAGGCTCTGAATCCTTGTTCAACACTCGGATGGTGACTGGTCTACTTGTTTCTCTGTGTGTGGTTTGCAACAGAGAAGAAAAAGGAATTGTGTTTATTTGAATGGTCTGTGTTGAGAGAATTTGGGCTTGTGCCTTGTACGATTTGCACCGTCGAGTGTCTTAAATAGATGGTTTTTAGATATGTTTGGCATGAAGTCACGTTGGCCAAATGCTCCGCTCGAACAGGTTTTAATCATTGCCAACAGCAAGTGCAGAGGATTTTGTGTATTGCATCTCAATCTAAAATGAAGGAGCAGGTTTTAATCTTGATCCACCCAAAAATTTAATTTTTTAAGTTGCTTTCATTTTTATATTTGGCTTGCTCTCTATTTGCATTTTTAAATAAACTTTATTTAGTATGATTTATAAGCTGTTTTACTGCTCATGGGGACCAAAAAATAATATAATTACTGGTATTACCGAAATAGACAGACAGACTGAAGTCACATATGTGAGATCTGCAGTCAAAGGAGGTTTGACTATGGTTAAAATGAAGTAAACTGGTATGTGACATTACATGTCTTTTGAAATTGTATAAAAGCATAATTTTGCTTTTGTCTTATCTTTCAGCTGCAATCAAAGCACGACTCGAGACCTCTCCCAATCAAGACTGCTGAATCACAAGAGTCTCCGTAAGTCGTTCTTCATCTGTTCTTGAGTAAAAACTGTGATCTGAGAACTCTTAACTTTTTTGTGCAGATAAATTATATATCATGACATTGACTAGGGAATGCATGAACTAATAATATGTATACCTTAAATGCACTGTAAGTTGCTTTGAATTAAAGCATCTGCCAAATTCATAAATGTAAACAATTTGTAAATGTAAAGTTTTCTTGTCTTGGGTATGAGCTTTGTCCGCTGGCTGTCTGATATAAAAGTAAAATGCATTGAGATAAAAATACAAAACAGAGATGTTTTTTTCTTTTAATTTTACCTAGTTACTTTTAGAATGACATTTGATTACTTTTAAAAGTGGTAAATGTTTTATTGGTGCAAAAAGCCATATGTACAGTAATTACAGTACCAAATTAAAAAAAACACTCTTATGGCTGACATTTTTATAGTTAAGCTTATATTAAATATTAATTAAATGTTTTCTGTGCAAAGCAACTTATATTGCAGTCAGATTTATTAGTCAGGAATTAAACCATGACCTTGGTGTTGTAAGTTTAAGAAAGTACTGCATCGCTCGCTCTGTCAGGATAAACTTCAGCTTTAACTTTATTTAATTAAAATGACATTTTAACTATCCTGAGGGCCTTCATCAGACATCAATGCCCTGATGAAGCAAACATCATATTAATGAAATAAAGTTGCAGCTAAAGTTTAGCTCTGATGCAGTTGGTCGTGCGGCTTATTTTTAACCCTTTCTTAGGCTACATGGACATAGCAACAAGTGTATGTTTTGTTCTGTCTGAAAAACATTAATTATGAAAAAATGAGAAATAAATGAAAGGTCAGACAAATTTTTGTGCAGTGAATCTGTCCGAATGAAAAGCTCAAACTAAATGATTAAAAATCCGAAGTGATATTTCATCTTTCTGAGCGAGATGATGCATGTTTACTTTTAACACATTTTTTACAAAGGTTTTCAAACAAAAGTGGGCATCTTGAGTCACACATGTTTGAAATTACAACATTTTTCATTAATATTTTCCCTTGTTCTTCCATTTCAAGGACAGTTTTATGAGCTCTGCGCTCTATTGGTTAGAAACAGATATGAGATTGAAATAATAAAGACTTTATGATTTATTATAAGAATAAAACGTCCGGTCGATTACATTATGCTTAAAGAATGAAAGTACGTTTCTGGCCGGGGCTCTACAAATATACGCTAACTGCAGCTAGTTTCTCATTGCTTGTTTTATTGTAGAGATGAGCCAAATGAAAACAGATTATCTTGTCGTCTCTAAGCCTGTAATTCACAGATCACGTCCATTCTGGTATGTAAAGATACAATATACTTCAGTTCAGTTTTTCTCTTTCACTAAAGCGACGCGCACCCACTCATGGCTGTAAGTGCACGTACAGAGGATGAGGACAATTTACCAGAGAGGAATGTTTAACCTCGCTCTCATGTTTCAAAGCTCTATAAAATAGAGTTGAAAAGAGTGTTTTTACTCTGCTGCAAAAACGGCTTTGGTTAAATCGATATCATGCTCTCCAACATATACAGTATATGTTTGGCGAAACAGATTGTCATAATCTAATGGAGGTCTTTGAACCGATGAATTGTCATGCACATTTATGTCACATTCAATGCAATTGCACGCGGATGTTTGGTTATTTATAATCCTGGCTGTATTTCAATCATTAATGCTGACATTTAAAACCATCACAAATTTTGCACCCTCATACTTTAACTCTCTTCTACATACCTACAACCCATTCAGAACCCTGCGCTCAACGAACGAGCGTCGACTGGTGGTACCCTTACAGAACGGCACTAAATCTCTCTCTCGTTCTTTCTCCTTCTCTGTCCCCGGCTTGTGGAATAATCTCCCTAACGCAATCTGTTCTGCCACATCCCTCACCTCCTTTAAAAAAAAAACCTCTCTTCTTTCCTCTACAGGTCCTTATCTAGCACTGCAAAACATTGTAAACTTAGTAAAGCATCTCTTAGTACTATTGTTGCCGCTTTTGATGTATCGCTTCATTGTCTCCTAATATTTGTAAGTCGCATTGGATAAAAGCGTCAGCTAAATGTAAATGTAAATTTCTTATCATGATGAATGTTAAAGGACGACGTGAAGAGCAAAGTAACAAAAAATGTGATGAATCACCACTGTTTTTTCTACCCACATTAAATAAAATGGCCAAACGGTCACGCACGAGCCTCCCAGAAGCACGGTGGCCATCGAAAGCAAACTCCTTCACAAACTTACTGATCCTCTGTTGCAGTTTAAACTTCTTTGAGATGCTTGAAGATGACCTGAATCCCTGCTTGAGATGGAGGGAGGTGTTGGAGAATGAGAACAGTTTAATCTGCCCACTGGTGAGAAAGATGGGAAAGTGAGACATCTATTAAACTGAATCTTTGTGCCTGAATATAGAGTTGCTCTTCCTCCGAGACCCTACCTAAGGCTCCTGCCAACAGTCAGCGGCTTCCCAGGGGATCGCGACTTCCCACGGAGAATCCCGAGACCGTGAACGTGTCACAATATTCCTCAGTCCTCGATCACAGACCAGCCTTCCCCGCGGCACCTTCCTCTGGTATTTCTCTCCTAATTACGCAGGTGCCACGAGGCATGACCATCCGTTCTCGCTAAGACTGCATTGCCATAACCTTTAATTGGGTCTCATTATAAAAATATCCGACTCTCGGCCGAAGGGATGTGACTACCTGCTGTTTTTCCTCTTAACAAGTGTGAATCGCTTTGGAAAAGACAAATTATAAGGCAGAGTTTTTCCAAAAGGCGTATTTGTTCGCACGTGTCTCTCGGCCCGATCGTCGCACACCGGTTGCGATGCGGAGACGATCTTGACTGTTTCACTAAAAGTAATTATTTCACTCCACCTCGGCTTCTGGCTGATCATTATGTGTTCAGAATACTGAGAGGATACTTGCGGTTTGAGGCGGACGGCCTGGTCAGCTTGTCCTCTGCTGTACGAGTGAAATTTGATTAGGAGACTAATTATGTGTAGCACAGAATGAGAGGGGTCACGCAAGGCTAGCTTCTTTTCACAGTCTTACTCTTTCGTTTCCAATCATTTCTCACACCCTCCAAAGCTGCAGAAAAGAAAACGCTCAGCAAAACCAAAAGTGGCACGTTCTTTCAGTGTTATTTAAAATCCTCCGTGTCCACTTCATTTTAAAGTGTATGTGCTTTGATAGTCAAATGGTTTGATTTTTAGAAAATGTTTTAGCAGGTCACTTCTAAAGTAATGTAAAATAATGCACATTTTTACTGTATTCATGACCTGATTTAAAGATTCAGAGACATCTGTGAAGACACAGAGGTAGTGAGAAAATCTCATATATAGAACATTTTACGGCTTCCTATCTTTGGATCATATTACAGATTTAGTTTTAATTTATTTAGTTTTGATTCATTTGGTAACACTTTCCACAAAAGGTTGTATTTGTTAACATTAGTTAATGCATTAACTAACATAAACTAACAATGAACAATACTTCTCTGCTGCATTTATTAATCTTATTTCATGTTAATTTCAGCATTTATTAATATATTTTTCACTGTTAACATTAGTCAAATGCATAATGAACTAACATGAACAATTGTATTGCCATTAATTAAAAAACATTAACAAAGATTAATAAATGCTTATTGTTAGTTTATCTTACCTAATGCATTTAATAATGTTTACAAATACAACCTTATTGTATTTGATTTTTAATTTTCATTAAATTTCAAACATGCTTTAAAATTTAAATCAACTATAAAATATTAAAGTATTATGCAATCATAATTTATTTCTCCAACATTTATGCAATAATCATTTTTCAGCATTTCTTCTTGAATACAGCAAAACCTTTTCGGCACAAAGAGATCTTCAAAATTTCATAAGCATTAATATTTTGATTAGATTCTATGTAGAATATAAAAATCTATGTTGACCTTTCATGTACAGTATGACTTAATTCCTCACTATCTGCAGTAGAAAGCTTTCTGTTTGCATTTTACTGAAAGAACTTTCAGCTCCTGCAGTTTTTCTAGATCGCGCTGTGATGTCCGGAGCTCAGCTGTACCACAATGGTCCAGTTACAGAAGATCTACTTACCGTGGTGAGTTTTTATTACTTGTAATCTAGTGCTGGTGAAGAAGTTCTCTCTATCCAATTTAACAGGCCACAGGCCAGCCTTTCACACAGTTCCTCTGTTCATCACAGTCTCTCGCTGGGGAGATGAACTCTGGACAGAAATGTGGCACTATTGATTTGCGGTTTTTGATGGATTTGGCAGACTTTTTGGTTGAGTTTTCATGTACTGTAGGCCCTGTGTGTTTCTCAAAGTGATTATTTATGTGAAAACTCACAAAGGTGTTAAAGTACATAGATGGTGATGCTTCAATTAGAAAATAATGTGTTGTCACTTTTTGATTGAAATGTTGTTGTTGTTAAATCATCCTACAGGACAGAAAGAGTCACATAATTAAGGAATCAGTCAAATATTTTAGCAAAATCTAAATAACAAATAGTTATAAGTGACATTGCATAATGCTGTGGATTTACTTCAGTTTAACTTTTGGACAGTAGACGTATTTTGAAAGATCTTATTTTTCATGTTGTGAAGTCTTAAACTCATTACATACATTCCTGACAGTCTTTTCTGCTGTTACTATTTTAATAGTCTGTATGCTGATGCATATTGCATATATAACAAATTCAGTACCAGGCTGCTGCTATAATGAATGCTTTTGGGAAAAAATGAATCCAGTTTAAATGAGTTAACTAAGTGGCATTTGAAGAAGGAAAACAAAACTGATTGGTCACGCTACATGTCAATCAAGCTGTCGTTTGCTCTCGTGGGTGGGTCTGAAAAGTCTTCTATTGCATGACAATCAAGATACCTGTCTTACATATTGTTGGCAACCAGTTGTCAAAGTATTAATGATATTAGAATATAACATCATGTTTGGGTTTTCCAACCTTGTTTCCAATAGCACATTTTGATGGAGTTTTGACATGCAATCTCAGCCAGACGACAGCAGATATTGCTATGTTTTTCCATTAATGAAGATTACCTGCCCATTTCTATTTGTATATACAGGTGTCAGACAGATGTGATTCCATCAGTTTGATTTTACATACGAGTTACTACTGTGCATTGATAACCTATCCAGGGAATAGAGTTAGGTTCAGTTAGAGCGGGCTTAAATACACATTTGTCAAAATTCAGCAAATGTAAATATAAACAGACAGTAATGCAAGACATTTTTCAAGTCATCTCCCAGATGGTTGTACTACCTGAGGTTCGGCTGTCTATATGTCATAAACAGTAAGTGAAAAATTGACAGGCAGCTCTTTATTAGTGTCTTGCACCAGGAATTTGTTTATTAATACAGAAATCTGTATACCTTTATAAGTTAAAACCTCCGAGCGTAAACTCTTATTGCCCGTGTTGGGTTCTTGTAACTCAGATTGATGAAGTAACATAGCAGCTATTTTCTGAATTTGTTGACACACAACCTGTAACTTCCTTAAGCAGATGATGATTTAATGAGACGGGGATTTTACTCCATTCTGTTTCACAGGGAATTATGATATAGTTCAACTTTTTGGTTAAACTTAATACAGTTGCTTCTTACTTTAATGTATACTAGTGTGTTGTTTATCCTAAAGCTACAACAATTTTTTTTATTTTGTAATATTGTATTATTTTTTTATGCTTCAAACCAACATACAAAACCACTTCTATAGAAAGACACACATTTCTAAAAACTCGACTCCTAAAGCAACAAGGATTATATTTTAAAACCATCTTTTTTCAACAATCCTTTTTCTTCATTCTTTACCAGGTGACCTTCACCATCGACTTGAACACTTGATGCTCTTCTGGAATAATCTGCATTTCTCTGAGCTCTTCTAACAGGATACTGCGCTCCTCAAACAGAGCCGATGTTCTGCTGATCTTTTACCACTTGTTTCATAATGAATATGGAAATGATTCTCCAAGGTGAAATCAGAGAGAAGAAAAGCTACATTAGCTCACTGTGTGCTTACTGTAAAAATACACTAAGAAATTAATAACTTGCAGTCACAGGTGTGGCAAATAAAATAATTAATACAAAGTATTAAACACAAATCACCAGACACGATTTGTCTTGCAGGTTTGATCCGAGTGCTTTTGGAGGACACAGTGGATCCGGCATACTTTACTGTACAGGATCACCAAATCATTGAGGTTTATGCATAAGAATTGTTCATAATATATACACAATTTTAATGTTTGATTAAATATATACTGAGATATCTCTTGAAAGTTTAGATTTTTAAAAGAAACATATAAATATGATGAAAGGAAAATCATGAAATAAGGCTAATTTACATAGAAAACACTTTTCAATAAGGTTGTATTTGTCAACATTAGTTAATGAATTTGCAATTAGTTTTCAGCATTTTAAAATTGTATTTATTTATAAATGTTAGTTGATGCCAATACAATTGTTCATGTTAGTTTATTGTGCATTAACCAAAGTTAACAGATACAACTTTTTATTTTAAAAATGTATTCGTAAATGCTGATGTTCACATGAACTAAGATTAATAAATGCTTTGGAAGTATTGTTTATTGTTAGTTCATGTTAGCTTTTGAATTACCAAATACAATCTTATTGTAAAGTGTTTGAAAAAGACTAAATACCACATGCAAAAGTTGTCCAGCTGTATAATAAAATAGTTTTGTTGTAGGTCAAAAACCCCCTTGTCATTCTAACTGGAGCGTCAGGTGATCTTAAGAAAGAACTCCTTGTCATTGTTGCCTCCATCACAGAGACCTCATATGAAATCACGTCAGCTCGGATCCTGTTTACCTCCCAATTAGATGCTACGGGTCTGGTAATCTGAGATGTCATCTTTCATTGCTTTCCTGTCATATTCGTTCAAAACCATTCAGTGACCTTTGCAGTCATTCGATATTATATCTGTGACTGATTAAAGATGAATTTCCCTCAGGACAGCCCACTTCCCAAACAAACAAAAGATCTATGCTTTATTAACCGATTGACGTAACATGGCATACTATTTCTTTTAATAGCTAAATGCATATGATACAATTAGATTGTGTTGAGTTCGGGCCAATCTCTTTTTCTACCTCCTGGTTATTTTGCCATCCGTAATCACACAAAGCCACATCTACCTACGGGCCAATTTCATTAGTAAAACCTCTGAAAATTCTTTCTAAACATCTAAGAAGCGAGTATTAAAACATCAAATAACTCAGACAGTCTTGCCCTCAGGAGCAAAAAACTTTCAAAGTAAAACAAAAAAAAGATGCTTCATCTCATTCCAGGAATATTCGGAAGTATTCTCACGAGTCCCGCCTTTGCCAATTTCCTTCTGTTTTTCACTTCCTAAAATCTCTGCCATTTAAGTCACCCAGTGTCTCGCTAAAATGCCTGCGTCAATCGCTGCATGGTGACCAATGCATAATTGCATTTCATTCAGTCAGAAGCTGTGGAGCCAACAGGGCATTATGGTAATTAGAAAGGGACAGAAAGCTGGCGAATGAAATATGGCCAAGACAATAAATGAAGGGGGGGTTTGGAGGCTACTTTAATCAACCAGAGACCAGGTGCGGCCAAAAACAAAGTTATAGATTGAAAGAAAAAGTTCAACCTTTACACCATAGAAAAGACGAATTAAGAAACTTTTAATACGGTATTGACTACTATTATTCTGCTATAGTTTCTTTAACCTGTACCTGCTGACCGTGTGCCTTAACATCATGCAGCAAACGAATATTGGCTTGATACCATACGGCTGGGCAGCCGTAAAATAAACACATGGGATGGGTGTATGACGGCTGCAGGTGAGTAATGGATTGTGAGAGGTTAATTTAATGAAAGTCGCACAATTGCATTAAGCAAACATCTCTTTCCTGATCTGGCAACGTGGCTGTAAACTGATGAGAATATAACTCAATTTGTTGTCTAAAATGGGGGTGGAGAGAGCAGCTGTAAGGCATGTGATTGGTGGAGAGGATGACTGACAGGTGTCAGATTGCACTCGTGGTCTAATGTGCTGTAACAAAGCCCTCATGTTTCCTGAGTGATCCTGGCAGCACATTCCCTCTTTAGATTAAATATGACCTCTTCTTGTTATTGCGGGACATATCTTATTGCTGTAAGGCCAGAGCCATCTGTCCGTGCAGTTATTTGGGGGAGGTATAAAAGCAGGTTGGTTTTGATTTAGACACCTATTCTTTTCTTTTTTTTTTATGAGCACATAGAACCTGGTGTAGGTTTAGTTTCATTTTTTTATTTATATTTTTATTTACTCCTTCAATTTTGTGTGTTTGTTTTTAGTTTAAGATTTAGTATTTTTGGACTGACATATAAACTAAATATGTTTAACAGCATTACATTTCTCTGGTTCAAGTTATAATATTGCTGTGTATTGACATCTTTATTGGTATTTAATGCACATTCACATTGTATACTAAATTGCAAATTAAAATGAAAAATAATCTTTTGCATTTCGGTTTATTGGAGTCATGAATATATATTTTAGCTTATTCTTGTATGATTTTCATGTTTTTAATTTTTTTACCTTTGTATCTGCATCTCTGTTTGAAACATAAAATTGCAGGTTACTTTGCATATTTATCTCTTTTGAAAGACATCTGCCATTTCCTGTAACTTATAAATCATTATTATCGCTTATTGTTGTGATCCATCAGTTTTCAATAATGATCTTTTTATATATTTGCTTAATAACAGATTTTTGTTTAAACATTGCATATATTCTAAAAACAATCAATCACTTCACGAATTAAAAATCTTGTATTATTAGTAGTGTCAGGTTTAAGATTACTTCTAAAATCCATCAGTATGAAACATCCGTCTATCTCTAATTAGTCCCCCCTTAGCACACAAGACTGACAAAGAAATAAATAGCCGAAGGAGATCAATGATATCCTGAGAAGTTAATAAAATGATCACCTCATGCCCACTGACCAAAGGTATCCAAGGAGCTGTGTAAACAGGGCTGTGGGACTTATTATTCAACAGCCATACGCTCCAAATCAGACGAGAATGAATAAGTAAAATGTGTCTTTTTGATAGTCATCCACATTCATTTATAGATGCATGTGGGGTCGTCATTCTCACTATTAATCAACGGATATGGAATATCAGTGTAGGCCAGGTGTGGATATCATGCCATGCAATATGAGCTGATGTAATGGGAGTCTGTGTATTTTACTTTTGATTGATTCAATTCTGGAAGAATTTAAAAGTGTTTGTGAGGTTCATAGTTGCTTAAAATGTCTTCAGGCGTCAGAGTGCATTTGACAAAATGTTTGCCTTTTTTCTCAATAGTCAATAGTTGTTTAAAAAGATCTATTACAGCAGGAAATGATCTCTGTGTGACATTTATGTCATTATTCATTATAGTTTTATTATGGTACTGGTTTGCAGTGAAACAGATACTTAAACAAAATCAGAATAATTTTATATCCAATTATATTATTTATATCCTATGACCTGCTCTGTATGCATTTATACTTTCATTTCTCCACCTTGATTGTTGTGTATTATATGTTGGCATGATGGCAAAGGTAAGATTGTAATTTCTGGGTCCAGTGTTGTAATTTTCATGTCAACCTGAGGCAGTGGTTTTATTAAAGTCCTTCATATATCATTAGATGAATTACACAAGCAGATAAAGAGCATACATTGAACTAAGTAAGTTTGATTACATGTCTGTTTTATAACCTGTATTATGTAAGGACCATTACCTGCATCTTTACACATGATCTCTTCTCACACAGACAGACACACAAAATCGTTTCATTAATCTAATCAGATATAACAGTCCATAATCAATTTTGCTTTGTATATATAAGATGAGATGTATATTTTAATATATCAGATTTCTGTTTTAAAAAAATTGTTTTTGTTTGTTCCTGCAGCTCAAAATGTTTCAGGTTCGATTCCCAGAAACTGTAATACTGATACAGATGTCTACCTTGATACACTATAAATTGTTTCGGATAAAAGCGTTTGCCAAATGCAAAAATGTTTTCAAGTACAAATGACTAATTACACATAAAACAAATGATGCAATAAGAAACAGAACATTTTCATTTAAATGCTTCTCAAACTAATCTACACCACGTCTCGCTGGCATAATGCTAAATGTATTTCTCATTCATAGGATAACTTCAGCAATTAAAATGAGATTCAGTCTTAGTGCAGTTGCTTCCCATTAGACATGACAAATTAGTCTGTCATCCGAACATTATGATACTTTGGGACGTTTTGGGAGGTTTTAAGATTTTCTAAATCATCCCATTGTCCCCACTTACAAGAATAAAGCAACCAATGACTTTCAACTTTGAACAAAAACATTTCAGGTGTAAAAGCCAACTTTTACCACCAAATATGGTAGGGTAAGAATCATCCTCAGATCTATGAAATCAACCCGGCTACAGACGCATAAAAAGCTTAATACAGAACATGAATTTATTACTATTGAAAACACTGATAATGCCTTCTAATCTGACTCCTCATGACTTTACACATTAATAAACTGTCTTTCAGGAAAGCAGCCCGGGCTTCAGAGACAGAGATGATAATGTATAAGCTCAGGGGTGTGTCAGCGTACTACTCATAAACAGCTCCTGAAATTCCAGCGTTTTCTAAATTGTTAATCTCACGCACAATCGGGCAGAGGAACTGTGCTTTATTTATTTATACTGTTCTGGTCCCAAGAGCTCAAGAACATTAACAATGAAAGAGTTTCTCAAAGCAATAGAATGGACATATTAAATGGAAGCTTGTGAACAAAAGATTAATCAAGGTTACTGATCTCTAAAAGAGTCTCTAACAAACAGAAGAACCGGATGGAGTCCAAGAGAATTTATATTAATTTATTTAATATATATAAGAAAGTATATTTATCTGTGTTTATACATCTAGATAAAAGCTTTTATAATTTTTGTCTTTCTCATGAGGATGGATACACTGTTTACAAAAATGCTTCTGTTTGTTTATTTTCTTCCTAATTTAATGCAACATTTTGCATTTCAAAAATGAAATTTTTCTGAAAGTTTTATTTAAAATTAACATGTATTTTATATGATGATGCTCACTAGTAAATAATCCTAAATATTTTTATAAACTCTTAACATTTTCATTTTTTAAAATTGTTTAAAAAAAGTTTTTTTACCGCTGTACATTCAGATTTACACAATCCATTCAATTACCAAAATATGTGGTCTACAGGTTTGTTGTTTCTTGTTGTTTAGATGGCTTTGTTTGTAATAAATCTGTTGGGGATGCAACTGGCCTTTTCAGTTTTCTTTCCAAATCCCACATGAGGCACGAGGTGTTGGCGTGTCAGGTCTGTTTGTGTGATACGTTTTCCAACCAACTTATTCCAGTGGAGATACTTGGGTCTCCAAGCATCTGTTCACAGTCTCCGCTAAAGGAAACACAATCATTCAGGTCTGAGACGGCCCTCCCTCTGTTTCCGTCAATTCACATGAACAAACAAATACAGATCAGGAACAGCGGATGTATTTGCATGCACATTGTGAATTGTACTTAATAATCCTTAACTATATACGCAGATTCTACATTGTCATTCTCTTCTCTTCATTTATTTGTTTGTTTCTGTAATTAACCTTCATTTAATTACTACAAACCAGCAGGCGTACTACAGTAATTGTTTTGCTTTTGCATTATATCAGTAGATTAGATTTGATACGTTAAAATGCTATTTATGCTAGAGGAACATATGAACAGATTGGACCCCTTCGGAGACCGTGAGCTAATGAAGTTGGACACTTGTGTTCACCCTTGAGGTCCGTGGACGTGAGGTGTGTTATTTAAAAATTCCTCGCACAGGCTGAAGCGATACAACAGTCGTCTCTCCTGAGCTCACCAATAACTTTAGCTGTCAGAAACATCTCCTGAACACATGCTGCGAGTCGGCGGACGATACGAGAGACGTTGGGAGTCTCGACATATGTGTGGAATCGTCTGAAATGTGAATATGCATAAATACCCTGATAGCAAGCAATCATTGAATCAATGTTAAAAAATTTCATTTTTCAATGTTAATTGCATCAGTGTCACTTTTGCACCTACATATAATGCTGAAGAAAATGTTGAAATTTCATTAAAACACCACAATGGTGATCAGTGTTTGCTTCAGTTGGGCTCTTGATTTTCATTAAATTATTTCTTTTCTTAAGTGTTTGTAACACATGCGTTCATAAAGAGCTTTTTCAAGAGCTTTAACAAAAGAAGAAATTGTTTAAATATTGAGCTGTGTCAAATGCTGAAGTACTTTGACAAAATAAACACAAAAAAATTGACATGTGTTCATCAACATTTATCATACAAACCTCAACAATGGTGACAATCATCAAAATAATTCAGATGAACTGCAATTTGTTCTGGGAGTGATGAATGAGTTTCGTACTATGTTGATACCCAGCATGCACTGCAGCATGAAACTTTCATTTGTTGATTGTCACCATTGTTGAGTTTTATACACTGATTCTTCATGTCTAATTTATTCAGGTGTTTTAACCTTACACAATGCTCATAAGTTGATAATACAAAACACACTTGTGAACAATTATATCTGCATTTAAAGAGTACCAATATAATTGAACCTTAATTTTCTTTGTCTTAACAAACTTATTGTAACAGCGTTATTGCCTCAGCCAAAGGCTAAAAAACAAACGTGACAATGCAAGAGGCAAAAGCTCAAACAAACACTAATTATCATAACAGTGTTTTGAAAAAATTTCAACATTTTTAACATTAATTGCAGGTGCAGAAGTGATATTGATTCCATGAAATTAACATTAAAAAATCAATTATTTTTACCATTGATTAAAGGGTTTCTTGCTATGAGGAAAATGACCCTGGAAAACGTAACTTTTTTAAAGCTGCGTGTGGAAGTTACGGTTTTACATATTATATCTTAACTAAGAAAGTGCTTCACAAAAGATGCACTAAACTTTAATACATTATAATACATCTTCCCATTAAGTAAAACTACCAATTTTTCTACACATAACTTTAGCCAATACACTTTTTCAGATCTGTAATTGCACTTTGTTTTTTGTCTACAGAATTGATTCATTTTCATTTTAAATGAGAAAACCAACAAGCTATCATGTCTGTAATATAGAGTAAGTGGTCTAATGAAAGCGTGCTAAGTGGAAGAGGATTTTTACATTCATTTTAGGAGTAAATTAAACCCCTATTGTAATGTTTTGACTTAATATAAACTAAACCTTGTGTTTGTATAGGCATCTGTAAATATTTTATTACGTGTAAGATTATGACAAGTGGATTGGTAAGAGGATAATTGTGATTATTGTCCACAGTTTGAACGCCATGTTCGTGGTATTAGCGTTGCAAAAACATTGGCACGTTGCCTCTTGGTTTTGAATTAGCTTGTTCTTGTGAAGTGTTGTCCTTTTGCATTTATTGTAACAGACAGAGAACAATTTCCTGAGCACAGATTAGACTCTTACACGTGCCACAATGTGAAAAGTAATTTCCTAAAAATTTGCCTAGAATCTGTCTTGGACACTGTTTTTCAAACCCTTTTTACCTGAACCTATTTCACAACACATGCCAAATGTAACATAAACGAATCTGAAAGTACCTAGGATGTTTGTAAGGAAAGCATTAGCACAGTTTTGGTAAATGTGCTTATATAGACACGAACGACTTGCAATGTGTTGCCGTGTTGTTGTTTTTTTAATGTTAATTTTATTCAATCAATATCACTTTTGCACCTGCAATTAATGTTGTTTTTTTATTTTATCAAAAACCATTATTGTGGTCAGCGTTTGTTTTAGTTGGGATCTTGATTTGGATGTTAAGTCTTTCCCTTTCCTTTCTCAAATAGCAGTAGTGTTTTAATCTAGTTACAAATGCATTGATAAAGCACATCATAAAAAGCTTCACAAAATGCAAGTTGTAAAACATTTTTAAAACACTATTAAGCTTTAACAAAAATAAGAAACTGTTTTAAAAACACTGATGTTGATTCTTTTATGATGAGCAAGTGTTTTGATTGACAAATGCCAAAACACTTTGACAGAAAATACTGAAAAATTTATTGACACAATTAAACATCAACATGTATAATACAAACCTCAACAATGGTGACAATCATCAGAATAAACAGATGAACTGCAATGCATGCTGGGAGTCATGAATTTAGTACTATGTTGATACCCAGCATGCACTGCAGCATGAAGATTTCCTTTGTTGATTGTCACCATTGTTGAGTTTCATACACTGATTCTTCATGTCTAATTGAGTCAAACAAAATTACAATATATTTTATTAGTTCTGTGGAAATTAACAAACGCGCAACTAAATTAACACTTATTAAAAGAGAAAGTAATACTTACAATTTGTGTTCTGAAGTGTTATAAAAACTGTTGTTTTTTAACATGATTAGTCCAGCTGATTTAATGAAATGAGTTTTTAAAACTCTTTCTCTTTTTTTACTACATATTTTTAGGCTCCATTTACTTTTTGTTTGAGGTTTGGATGTTTATTTTGGCACTTTGATCTCAGCAGTAGACTTGATTCTGGCTGCTTTTATCAGTAAGAGAGTGTTGTTTCCTTTTCTGAGGTTGGTAGGTGTCCAGACTGTTAGATACACCCCACAGAGTTTATCAAATCACTGCTTGTTATGTGTGTGTGTTGTTAATAACGCAGCTATGTTTTTTTTGGTTTTCTTCAGGACTGTCTCATAAATCAAAGCATGCCAAAACTAAAATAATATATATATATATATTTATTTTGAGTACACTACTTTGAGTACACAATTAGTTTAACAAAATGTAAAAGGAAAAAAAAAGAAGACATATATTATCATTATATATTTTACATCATTATATGTATAATTATATATAAATTTGCAATCAAAAATATATATATTCACTAAAATTTTATATAAAATTAATTGTACAATTATTTATTAAACACAATAAAATTATTTTTATCTTTTAATTTTTTTATAATTTAGTTTATAAAATTTTATATAAAATTAATTGTTAAAGTTATTTATAACATGTAAATTATTTTATCATTTAGTATTTACTATTATTTTCTGTTTAAAAAAGGTAGTACTAATGGCACATTTTATTAAACTTTTTGTAAGGGTCAAAATATTTTGTGCAGTTATATCTCTTTACTGTCTCTCTTTATATACCATTCGCCTCTAGCAAGTAGCAAAATCATGATTCACTGCTATGATTTAACATAAGCCTATTGGCTGTTAAAAAACCCCTGATAAAACCTTCAGTACTATATACACCACCTTGTTATAATGTAAAACGCATCAGCACAGAAATAATTGTGTTCGTCGGATGCTCTGTATGTGGTTACACAGTGAGTTTTGATAAGGTCTACAGCTAACATTTAGCACAAATGTCTTTTAGAAACATCAGAAGAGAAGCACAATAATATCTCCTCATACTCATTTACATGCATCGGCCTTTCAGATCTGGCATAATGAATCGGATCACAAACCCAAACACAGATGCGGATATAGCTGAATCACAGATGAGCAGTGTGCTTCATTTCCTCTTTCTCGTTTTGAAGGTCACACGGATGTCCGCAGTGACCCGAGAGCTTGTCTTGGTTTTAAAGCGCTGTTTAACTCAGGGAGTCTCTCGGCTGTTATGTTTGAGATAATGTCAGGCCTGACATTTTTCTTCAGATAGTATGATTACCGCTGAACCCTCGGTACCTTGCTTTTGAAACGTACTGGACTTTGAGCGGTAATAGCGTTGTGTTGAGAAACACGGAGTACTTTCACAGGAAGACATCTCTGCGTCATTAATATTCCATAAAGGAAAACTAATCTTTAATGTTATTTCATTTATCAGGCAGAAGTATACAGGAATCCTGTTTGAGGTTTGATGATGTGACTGGCACGTCTACAGTTTTCAGTCTCTGTAAGCCAAATGGCATGATTAATTTATCATGTGCCCTCGGGGAGGCAGTGGAAAGTTTAGGGGAATGTTGCAATGTCTCTCTCAGGACACTGTGTTTTTTAAGCTTAAGATTTTCATTTATATTGTATGATTCCTTAATGTACTTCCCTGCAAAATTAATCATGAGATTGTTAAATGCCAAAAACTGCAGCGTACGTATCATACTGTCAAATGATGTGACTGTCAGAATATTTTTCTAAAGTCTTGTTTTGTTCTTCAGCAGATGTTTGGTGCTGGAATAACAAGTGGTAAATAATGACAGCAAGTGATCAAAGATAACAACTCATTAATGAGATATCAGACACATACCCCTCATGGAAAAAAAGAATTCATTCATTTACTGAATTCAGATTTTGTGTGAGAAAGACAAAACTGATGAAGCAGTTCATGCATAAAATACAATTTTGTGATTATTTTCTTACCCTCTCGTCGAAACCTCTTCGACTTTTTACTCAGGGAAGACAAACGTCTCACAGCTGTGATGGACGCTTGAGATATTTAGTGAATAATAGCTTGTGTTTTAGTCTGTTTAGCATGCGAAGCCTTCCTATGCCTTCAAAAGGTTTGAAATACAGCTCACAAATCATATAGAGCACTTGATACTTTTATTACGCTTTTGCATCCTTTAAAGCTCCAGAACCCATTCATTATAATTGCATGAAAAAGAGCGACCAATATATTATGGAATAATTCCTCTTTTGTGTTCCACAGAAGAAAGTCGAATACGTGAATAAATAATGAGGGAATTTTCATTTTTGGGTGAACTAATCTTTTAAAGCCAAAAAGCTATGTATAGATTAATACTAGGATTAAATGAATATATTATATGTGTGAATATTTTATATATAATGCTGCTTTGAGCTAACTTTACATTCCGGAGAACACTAACACTTTGAATATTAATATTTAGTTCAATATTAATATTTATTAAAGCAAAAAAGCTCTATTCTGATTATTAAAATGTGACAACTTTAAGAAACAGATTTGTTAGAAAAGATTGGCTGAAATATGTTTAGTTATGAAAAACATATAATATAAAAATAAAAGATGAAACAAAGGCTTTGTGAGATTAAACAAGCTGGTCGCTGCCTTGTACTCCAAAGAGGTTCCCGGCTTTATAAGCGAACGCTTTTAAAAACCATGTCAAAAGACTAGTAAACAAAACATCAGAATTCGGGCCATAGGAGATGTCTTTTAGAACCTTGTCATATATTTATTTATTTACACGAGAATAGCTTGGTTTTGATCATCACCGCCATAAAAAGAGAACTTTAAAGAGTATCTCTTCAGATTGCCCAAAGGGTCACAAAAGTTAAGCGCAAACATTTTCAGCAGTACTTATGATGGTTATATAACAGAAACTGCAAGGTATCGCTAAAGGTCCAACTGCACAAACAAGTGAAAAACGCATGCACATGAAATCAACAAACAAACGCTATCTATTTAATTCTGACAGGGCTTTAAGATTCAGGATTCAGTGTTTGGAAATGAGCTTATTTTGATATAATCCTCTTTTTACTTGCATTCTCTATTGATTGGCTTACAGTATTAGGATGTATAAATCCAACATTATTCGCACAGCTTTTATTTAAATAAAGCTGCTTTTTTCCTTTGAAACAAAGACTTACGTCTAATTAAGGTTGCAGTAAGACAACAGCTCAACAGAGTTTCTTCAGCTTTTGTATACTGATTAGTGTGCACTTGTTTACTAAGCAGTGGTGATTACTTTAAACCGCTGGAGAAACAATCCACAATTCAACAGCAATGCAATCAATAAATACACAAGTTTAATAGGTCAATTTTCATTTTCTGTCCCACGTTTTCCTTCTTTTGAGTTTATTTACTTTCTGGTCCAGCACTGCTTAAGGAACCAACATTTAACAGATTCCTGTACCATTAAGTTTTCTGTCTAATTACCAGAACTTAAAAGGGAAAAACCTTTTAAATGTTTTCCATATTTTTCACTCCTTTCTATTACATTTACATGAGGCAGAGACTCCTATCCGAAGCGATTTGTGTGTTCAAGCTACAGTATACCTTTAATCCGTATTAAAATGCCAAATGATTATTTGAAGTGTCCGGTGGATAAACGCTCAGGCCTCTTGAGGTTTTTCTGAGATTGATAAACAAAGCATTTATTTGCATGCATAAATAATAATTAGGCCGTTTCATCCGATTCTGCTGAAGATATAACAGGCGTCAGGGACGATCTTAATGATCTCACAAACCCCAATGTCATGAGGCACGTCTTGATCTTGACACACTTTTGCAAATGTATATTTATGAGGAACCTTGAGCATCCAAAGCCACATCTGTCAATAGCCAGAGGCTTATAATGTTGTTAATTAGAAATGTATTATCTCCTTTGTTCTCATTTCAAAGTGTTCGCCGAAAGTTTTCAATGACCCTGCGTCAGTCGGCGCTGGAGTTAGATCACTGAACTTAAGGGTGGTATTTATATCAGAAGTAAAAAATCTGCAGAACACATTGCTATATTATTACCTGAATGTGTTAATAAAGCATTGCTTTAGTAGCACAGGTCATAGGTTTAATTCCCAAAAACACACATACTAATCAAATGTATAGCTTGAATGCACGGTAAGTCACTTTGAATAAAAGTGTCTGTCAAATGCATGAATGTAAATGAGAAAAGATGCTTTTAATCCACACAAGAGTGTAGTTGCAACATCCAGCAGCAGGGGGCAAAGTGCAAAAACTAACCAAACAATAATAATAATCTCCCTAAAGCAATCTGTTCTGCCACATCCTTCACCTCCTTTAAGAAACAGCTAAAAACACACCTCTTCCACCAACACCTGACATAAAAAAAAACCCTCTCTTCTTTTCTCTACAGGTCCTTATCTAGCACTGCAAAACATTGTAAACTTAGTAAAGCATCTCTTAGTATTATTGTTGCCGCTTTTGATGTGTCGCTTCATTATCTCCTAATATTTGTAAGTCGCTTTGGATAAAAGCGTCAGCTAAATGCCTAAATATAAATGTAATGTAAATGCAAACACTGACCACTTGGTGTTAAATGGAGAGTTTACCCAAAAATGAAAATTTGGTTATTAGTCAAAACCTGTATATGCCCTTCTCATCTGCAGAACACAAAAGAAGAAATTTTGAGAAATGTCCATACAGTGGAAGTCGATAAGCGACGATTGATTGCTATAACGTTCTTAAAAATATCTTCTTTTCAGTTCTGCAAAAGAAAGAAAGTTATACAGATGATGATGAAAATGATGGAAAAAAAGGATTTTTGGATTAACTATTCCTTTAACAAATTAAGTGTAAAACATGAACATGACTCCCTCCTAAAAACTGTATTGATCAAAACATGGTTTTGTGAGTGGTTATGCATGCTTAAGTGCACTGAATTTAACAAGCGGTTAAGGGCCGCCATTTCCCATTTGCCTCACACGCTGCCAATAATAACTGCATTAACACAGCGTCTCCCATCAGATGTGGTTTGTGGATTGAAAATTAAATGTTGGTCTGACTGCCCCTGATGTTTGAGAAGAAGCGGCGCTCCAGAGATGAGATTATGAAACACCTGCGGCGTCGGGTGAAGTGGAACGGACAGGTGGTCATACATAAGGCAAGTCAGGTATTACCCATCTCTCATGTCCATTACTGCTTTGACCTGTGAGGGTCATTTAGAGATAAACGATCAATCGGGCGATCTTAAAGTGGAGGTGGAAGCTGAATTATAGAGGATGGAAGTTGGTAAGAGTTACAAGTACAATGTTACTGCACTTATGAAGTCTTCTCAGTCCTGCTGCCTTTTGGCTGTGGTTGAAATCAACTGACCCATAATAAATAACTTTCTCTTTCACACACTCTCAGTTGAGTTATGTGGCTTTTTATGGTTGTTTGCCTACAATATTGAATTTGTAATTCTTGAAGAAACGGCCTGAGGACAGAAAAATTTTCAATTTATAGACCTCTTTGACCTTCTGCAATTCACATATTTATACAACACAATATAGTTTTACAGCATTCATTCACTGTATGATTCATGTTGGATCATTGTGCATCATGTAATATAATACATAATGTTTACCGATAACACTTTTAAAAATGCATTAGTAAATATTGCAATTTAATGATTTTAAAATGCTGTAATAGTATCTTTCACTGTTATTTGTAATGAATGATTTTTAATGCTGAATGCGTTTGGCAAAAACTTCCAATCCAATGCAATTTACAACATTCAAGCTATACATTTTTATCCGTATGTGAATAAAACCAATGACCTTTGCAATAATCTTCCAACTGGAAAACCTCTCATAATGCTCAAAGAAAATGTAACTAAACTAAACAGTATGTACTATATTTGTTTCAAACTTGAACGGCTGGTTTTTGAAAGACTTTTTCTTATCTCTATCTGATAACTAGGTCATGCTAACCAGCCCTGACCCCTTAGCTATGAATAACACATTTTCAAGTAAGTGGTCACCAGTAACGTATTGGTTCTCACAGCATGTCTGTAATCTTCTCTTGCAAGTATAACCCAGTTCCACTTTTTTATGCCAACATGCAGAGCTCAACTCTGTTTTATTCATTCTTCATAGTCCCTTTTTCTTTTGTGCTTTTTTGTTGACAGCTCTGTGTTGCCTAATCCTTTGAAATCCCTCTTGAAGCCATTGCCGTGGCAAACAGTATGACAAGAAAAGCACTTTTCTGTATCAGAGTTTCTCACCCTTTGTGTACTCTGTGTGTCTCTCATAACGTTTACATTGACATTTTAATGTATGCTGGACTGTTCAATGCCTTTTGCAAAATATTGAAATGTATTTAAAACTTAATATTCTGCCAATGCATTATTTCTTTGTTATGAAAATCCACACACACACACACATACACTGAGGTAAAAGAGAGAGCTGCCACAGACAGAAACCATATTCATACTCGGTTGGTTTTTATGGAGGAAAAAATACAACTGACATTAGTATTGGCAGACACGGTTGGAGAGAAACTGCTAGGACCCCGTGCGGTCTCCCCAAGGGCTATAAACATAAACCTGTGGCTGGTAAAATGAAAGTTGCATCTGATAGGGTCTCAGAGGAGATGCATTTCATGGAATAAAATCAAAGTAATAAGCATGCTCGCTCTTATTTGTGGAGATGTAAGCAGACGCAAAGCACATGAGGTTTAAATAAAAGAATCAGAGGAACTATTGATTTTAGCCATGCACGCGTATAGATAGCAGGACTTTATAACCCTCCTTGAAGCGAAAATCAATTTGTTTCCTGTCACCTCCAAACATCTATCCCAACCTAGCCACAGTTCAGCTGTAATGATTGTGTTCCTGAATCCTCTAACCTTTAATCTGTGGAAGCTCATCATTTCCTCTTTCGAGACCTCCTTGATGTTTCGCATGCATAACAAATAAACGCCGTGCCGCTGACGTCATTTTTTTAATATACAGTACCTCGATCTACCGCCAGGTCTGTATCCTAGCAACAACCCACGTGCCGCATCACTTTATCACCAATTGTAATGTTTTAGTCAGGTATCATAAGGCACAAGCAATATGTCCAAACGTAAAATCTCACTGTTGCACGACAGCGATGGCTCCTGCCGATCAAGTTACGCTTGACGCTCCCAAACTTACCCAAGCTCAACTCCTTTTGACCTTCTGGGGGCTGCTGACTAAATCATTTCCAGAGTTCATTAATCTCACGCTAAAAGCAGAACGCATTTCACCGTGAATGACAGCTCACGAGGTGATGCACGTTTGATAGAGGACATATTCATTCATCAAGGGGGCTTTTGTTTGATGGATATGCGGCTATCGCTGTTGGTTCTTACGCATCCATCATTTGCATGGAGGTCAGGCCTGAAGATCAGAGCGCAGTCAATCGCTAAGACATCCACTCCATTTACAAACTCTGGAGTTGAAGGCACTCAGTGTTTCATATGACCTACATTTAACAGGTGACTTTTTCATAAAATCTTCAGTTTTAAAGTTGAAAGGCTGTAAAGGACTTTTATCCATTATTGGCCCATCAGAGTTGTAGTGTGTAAAATGTAAATGCTTTCTATCAATAGTGATGACTTACTGTGATAAAATACTGCAAATACGCTCTTCATGATGCCATAGAAGAACCATTTTTGCATGCATTTGCCTGAAAAAGGTAAAACAATAAATTATGCTTTTAACAACCTTTGACATGAAGGTTATTTGGAGAACTAAAAAAAGGTTATTCTATGGCATCGATGTAAAGAACCGTTTGAATTAGCTTTACTTCTAAGAGTGTATGACAACAGCCCCCCCAAAAAAAAAAAAAAAAATCACAAATTAGATCTCTTAATTATCCTAATTATTTCTCCTAGACATCAGTGAGAAAAAATGGAGAGCAAATAGAAACTTTTGCTCAAGTCTCATCTGCATCTCAGCTATTTCTCCTGAGAAAAAAGAGAAATCTCACAAATGTCTCTGTTAGGATCTTTTTAATGCCACAAACTGACCTCAGATTTGTCAAGTCTAACATCACAAGTCAATATTAAGTCAATTTTACTCAAATTCAGATTATTTTACATACAATCTAAATTGATTTTACACCTCCATACTCATACCAAATTGTATAATTTGTTTCTATTTTCATTTCCCCTAAGTTAATGCTTAAATAAAACACAACTGGGAATTTTCCTCTGAGAATATACTACACACTGAGATCACTGAGCATCACTGTATCACTGAACATAAGCTTAAACCTACACAATCGAATTCGTCAGTCTGTTCATAGAAGCGCGTGTCAATCGAAAGCAAGTAAATATAAAACGCAGTTGCATTTTCCACAAAATACGCCACACTTTAATTGAACCTCTATGCGGTATTTCCCAAGAAATTGCATTACTCCCCACTCGTGACTTTTTCTCAACTCTTTGAAGTCGCTTCTTTTGAACAGAATTCAATAGCGGTTAAAAAAAGAAAGAGATGAAAGGGACACTGGCAATTTTTCACACTATTTCTATAGACATTAGAGCCTTAGTTCTCCCATTCCTTCCCGAGCTTTTCACAGCCCCACACACACAGCAGCCACATAAGTATATTTTTTGAAATATGAAACAGCAAATATTATTTTTGCACTGCACAGAGAGATTTCTCTCAAACGTTCTGTGATGGCACTGAGCAAGCACTTGCCCAGAGCGTGTTTGTTCTGTACGCCAGCATCCGTCCTTCTGCAGTCTTATCCCCATGGTTTCATCTTCCCACCCTCTTTGTTGTGTTTGGTCTTTGGCCTTATCCTGAGGCTTGGGACCACTGCCAGATGTGATAGTCTCTACAACTCTTTTGGATGTTTTCCTATGCACTAACAATGCTGAATAAACATCACAAGTTAAACGCAGCACGCCACCTCCTTGTGAACAAAGCGGTTTATGCAGACGGGGCATGTTTTAGGATCAAGTGAGGAGATTGATATCTGAGAGATGCAGAAAGATGATGTCATGATGGCTGACAGCACTGATTGGCTGATGGGTCACAGGTACATACACACACAGTTCTGAGCTCTTCACTAGCGACAATCCTGAGCTGTGATATCAAAGGCAAGAGATGAAAAAAGCATTTCAAGTACAGAATCAGTCAAAAGTTTAGACACAAAAATATTTATCATGATCTTAAAAAACTTTGTCTGAAATTACTTTTGTAGCCAAAAATATAATTGTGCCAAAATATTAATTTCTTTAGTTAGAAAACTACAATTTTATTTAACAAATATTTTTTGAATGAATTACTTGGATTAAAAAATTGATAAAAAGTAACCAATAAGAGTCCAGTATACATAGAAATTCCTTAAGTGCTGCTTAAAAAGCTTCCAGGTTGAGACCTCGAGAAGCTGGATAATAAAATGTTAAAAAACACATCTCATGTAATTTCCATGCTTTCATTTATTTGACACAAAAGTCAGCGACACAAATCTATCAGCAAACTTAGCAGTAAATGACATGTTTTTGCGCTCTTATCCAACACACACAATGAACCAGTTGTAGAAACAAACCCTTGAGAGGAATTAGTGTTAAGAGCCACAGCGGCGCTGGCAAAGATCGTGCGCAACCAGAGTTGCTCACCAGCAACCAGAATTAACTGACTTACGCTGGCTTGTATCTTTAACCACCATGTTACCTTTATCCTGCTGGGAAACGCTGTTGAAAATCCATTTAGATTCACTGTAAGATTAGGAAATGTAGTTAACATGGTCGATTCTGATGTGCGGCGTTTCATAATTTTCAATGTTTTTATTCAGAAGTGGATAAAGTGATCTGCGGTTAAATGAATCTGGAGTTGATAACAGCTTGAATCTGTCAGGGGAGCCCTCTGACGGAGCAGCTATTTATTCAAGTACACGGGGTTCACATGAGATAACTTGATTACATTTTTCCCCCAGAATTATTCTGCAATGAACTCCTGCGGTTTAATAAAGTCAGTGACACCGCCGCACTTTTGTGCTTCTGCCTTCATCTAATTTCTCAGCGCTATAAAATGGTAACTTTAACATTTTAAAGGTGAAGTGTGTCTGTTTTGTGACGCTGGGGGTAGTAGACGAATCTGACAAAATAATTACTACATTTTAAACGGGTTTCTCGAGCCCTCCTCTCATCTGCCTTTTGGAGAACAACCAGTCCTGTCCCAAAAATCAATAGCTGAAACAATGTTGTTATGTTGGACATGTCAATATGCTCAAACAAATAGCAAAGCAATTTTATTATATTATAACACTGAAAACGTCACAGACCTCACCTTTAATGCTTTCTGCCATGTGTGTATAATTTTATATACAGTAAAATGATGTGACAGTAATCTCATTTGAAATGCAGTGAGAAAATTCTCAAAACAGAGACGAGATTACTCTCTACTGATAATAAAGACCATCATATCATTATAAGGATGACGGCAGAGTGATTGTGTTTACTTCATCTCTACATAAAATGTTTTAAAGTTTAGTAGTCTGTTTCAAACACCCACGGTTTAAACATTAAAAGCAAACAACAAAAACTTTCATGGATGTTTATTAAAGGTTATAATTTTGTCAGAAGCTCTTGTGTTGCTATGGAACAAAATGTACCTAGCATTTATTGTCAAGTGACTCTGTTGTTAAGTCATGGTGCACAAAATAGTCTTGTTTGTCTTGTTAATCGTATACAATTCTTTTATGAACTCTGTTAAGGTTTGATACACGCAAAATTCAACAGACACACGTTTGACATGGTGTAGTTTCTATAGAAGTGAGAGTGAACGTTGAAAAAACAACAGACACCATTAAAGAAATTTTAATGGATTTAATGGTTATAATGGGAGTGGTTCTGTGGGTCTCTACTGGTAATATGTTGGGTTCTATTGGTGGGATGTGATCTGGTGGATAAGAATCAATCAAACACCATTAAATTCTAATGGAATAGCGCCTAAAACACAATGCCTAAAGGAATTTGTAATGGTTTAAACAAGCGGGTGGTTCATAATGGTATTGTAATGGAAACCATTAAAATTTGTATTGTTGGTTGCAGCTGGGGTTGAATGAACTTAGTTCAGTAAAGACTGTGAAATTTTCTACTGTTAATTCATAAATGAAATGTACTGTAATAATCCATTAACAGTGGTCACCAACATGCACAGATATCAAGCTGAACGTTCTGAAAGGTCGCATTCATCCGTCACCCTCGCGTGTCCCATTCATTCGCAACTTTCCCGCAAGATTACATTTTCAAAGAGGCTTTTCAAAGAGAGCATGTTATAGGTCTATATTTAACGTGACTCATAGCTCTAAAAGCTCCCATCACTTTGTGAGATTTGGCAGCTTGAATTGCACACTGTGTAGAAAAGCTGACATTTCCTCTCCATGCGTCGCGTCACAGTGGCGCGTCAAATCTCAGCTGTAAGACCTCAGCACAGGGACTCAAGTGGATCCACCTGATGGTGAAGAAGCTCAATTATACTGTCACTGTTGATTTTGCCGTTTAATGATTATAATGATGATGATAATGACAACAATGAAGTCACTGATTTATTTTTATTGTCATATTTATTTTTTATTTGGTACTAATGTAACAACTAACAGTGTAGTGGGGCGTTATTATGATAAGCAGCTGTTACTAGTAAATGCACATACTGTATATAAATACACATTTTTGTTTGATGCGTTGATGTCATTTCTAATAGGAAGTTTAGGAAGTCCTCCAAAATGCAGAATGATGTCATAAAAACCACTGATCTGTAATGGTGGAAATGAGAGACTGTATGTTTTAAATGCTTATATATATTATAAAAGTGCAAATGTTGTCAATATTTTGGTTTATAGATATCCTTAAGGGTAACATATTCATACGAAAAGTCAAAAAACATCATAAGGGCTTTAAAATAATAACATTTACATGCATGCATATGTTACAGTAAGTGTTATTTACTTCCGCTATAAGTGCATTATTGTTCTAAAAATAAAAATTATTTCCATAAAAATTATAAATGTTCTCACTTTAACAGCGTAAAAATTTAAAAGTTTGCTTGTCACAAATGGGACCTCTTGTGTTACTCTGTGCTTGGGTTGACCTCCAAAGATTAGACAAATGAGGACAGAATTAATGACTAAACGGGTGTGTAAACTGAGGTTATTTGCCAGAAGAAAGGTCGTTGTGCTCCTCTTGCGTGTATTGATGATGTTACACGATATAGCCGAGCCATCGTACCCAAGGCAACCTCTCTAAGTTTAATCTAATAAAGCCACAATATCAAATTATCTTCACATATTCTCACAGGTTTTCTCTCTATTATGACTAAATATGATAGTCTCACGTTTTGTGTATAATCTTCAATGTAGCTCAGGATTTACAGTATGTCTCGTAGCTCCGGCTTCAAGATAAAGATCAATATTGATTCACAGCTTAAAACATGCAGTCTGTGCTCTGCTTACAAAACTGTTTGTAAACGATGCAAAACAAGTGATCTTTAAAAAGTTTTTACATTTTAAAGTCTATTAAGGTTTGATATTAATGAGTGTATGCATATTTAGATAGACTTTGGGGATCGTCTGAGAAAAAGCATTTAACAAATCTTATTACTGAGCATGTTTGAAATCATTATTCTAGCAATCATGTTTTAAAGTCTACATGAAAAACAGCTTGTTAGCATGTTTGCTTCCAAATTTGATGTGTTTCCAAGTAAAGCAGGATATCAGGAAAATGATTGGGTCATGAATATTACATGTGTCAAATAGTTGTTGTGAATTTACCTTTATGCATCAGTATTTTCATCTTACTTTTGAGTTAACGTTGGAACATAAAACTTGCATTCCAAGAAACATTTTGCTTTCCATCACTTACACCGATAACAAGACTCTCCCAGGGGCTGTTATTGTAAAGGTCTTAACCTCAAAATAAATCATGTATTCAAATGACGAACTCAAAAGGCATGAACACTATTGATAGTTTCACTATTGACATTTCTCTCCCTCTAGTAGCGATCCAAAGTGGCCTACCAGAACCCACATTTAACCCCAGGTTTGTGGGCTTTTGCTCAAAACATAAATGTCTTTTTGTTATTTATTACTTTTTACTTTTTATACATTTTTTTAAAATAAAGAATTACTTGAAATACAGTAAGGATAATACAGACTCACAGTTTCTTACAGTATGGCAAGTCTGTTTCGCTAATACATCGCAATTCCTTATTTTGTCTTGGATACACGGGCGGACTGGCCATCTGGCATACTGGGTACTTTCCCGGTGAGCTGACGTGCTTTTTTGGGCCGACGGTCGCCAACCGCAAAAAAAAAATTCTCTCGGCCCATGAACAGGCCCATAAAAGTGGTAGGCCTAGATCGGCGGCCCAATGTTTTTTCAATTGACACTGGGCTGCTGGCCCAAAACATTTTAGTCAAAAATATCACTAGGTTTTTTTCCTTCTGACAGACGCGGCCAATGAAACGCATAGCTCAGTGGCCCATTGGTTGTTTTCTTGATTGACACTGGACTGGCCCATTCATATCTTTGAACAGCACCATCTATGGGATTTCTGCCTGCACGCAGTTTCAGTGTGATCATGGAGAAGAAACGTAAAGGAGGTGCAGAAAAGCAAAAAAAAAAACAAGCTCTTCAGGCAGATGCTGAAGTTACACATTACATGGTGTTAGTAGTTTTAAAGAGTAGGAGTTGGTATACATATTCAGGGCAGGGGAGCGCAAGGACGGGTGGTATTTGTGATCTTATGTGGTGGTGGGCCGGTCTGGGCCAAAATGCCAGGGCCGATTTTTGGTCCCACTCCATCCCTGCTTGGATAACAGCCATAACAGTTTCATTTATTGTTTTTGTTTATTTTATTCCATTTGGTAATGTTTACTGATTAAACATTTCTCAGATATCTCAGAAGTCTGCAAATGCACACAGTATTATAATATAAATATGTCTTCTGCTGTTTAGAAACATCTTGGTTCTTGGACTAAATTCTTTTCAAATCAAATGAGAATTTATAACAGATAAAATCCACTTTAATGCATTAGTGTTTGTCTAGAGCATTGTGCTAGCAGTAACAAAGGTCATGGGTTTGATTCCCACGTACTGCTAAAATGTAATGTAATGTAAGCTAGAATAAAAACATCTGCCAAATATGTTTGAGGTCAATGCAACGGCCTTAAAAACATACAGATACATTTGTATCTTTTATCATGTGGTCACATTCACAAAACCTGCACTAACACCTCTTACAGCCAGAGGGATTCCCATTAGTAGAAAACTGTTGCCGGTATTACGACCTTTCGCATTCATTCCTGGTGTGAAAATGAAGCACCTTCGAGATCTGTCTTCTTTTGATAGAATCTAGTTATATAAGATGAGTTTTTTCTTCTTATCTTTACTTTTACTTCTACCTACCAAGTACCATGATTACCATGTTTTCTATGATTTTCATACTGAAATATGATTTTTATTTTTAGCTGCATTTGTGCTCGAACTTTTTATAACAAAACCTTACATTTGGGATAAAATACTAATATGCATGTTCTTTAGAAGGGTTTATGCCATACTGCAGGAAAGCAAAGAGTATTTTTTGTAAGAAAAGAGGAAGTGTGCAAAAACAAAAAGATCTTCTAAAATAAATGAAAGTGAAATACAGAAAGAGCCGGATTGAACATGATTAGGGCTGAAGATCTCTACAACAAAAACAAATCAATACTTTGGGCAGATGAATCAAATCCTGCCCCATCAGTTGAAACCCAAGAGATTGCTGAACGCTCCTGAACTCTTTTCTTCCTATTATTTTCCAATCCCTCTAATATCCCTCTGAAATCTAACATGACCCAGCATAAAACCTTAATATCTAACATAGCAATGCTCCTTCAAATTTAATGTAGGAGTACAGGTGAAAGATGAGGGACACACATAATCCTGAATTATCTGTATACTATGGTACACCACCCTGTACCCATGGTACAGTGACACAGCAGTATTTTCCTTCATGTTTTTAACTCTGTGTACATCGACCACCTCAGCTTTATAACTCAAAATTACATTTTCAAGCCCTCCAGGTTTTACTCTAAAATATAAAACAGTTCAGAACTCAATGCTGAAGACTTATAGCTTTTTTCCACTAAAATAGCTGGTGCACTTGAACCATTTGATTTAACACTTTTTATATTTAATTCTGTATTTTTTATCTATCTTTTGGTTTATTATTATGCATGAAAATAAATTCTGTGTTATGTGGCTGAATTTGAGAAATCAAAGTGTCTGCTGATGATTTTTTTTTTTTCTCATTTATTGCATGTACATAATGCACAAGGTAATCTCACTTAAAGTAGGTGAACTACAATCAACCTTTATAATAGTTACACTCTTAAAAATAAGGGTACTTCACAATGCCATAAAAACTACATGTTCTTTTTGTTTTACAAAAGATTCTTTGTAGTGCAAAAAAGACAATTTTTTAGGACCTTTGACTGAAAGGTTCTTTAAAGAACCATAAACAGCTCTTCTATGGCATCACTATGAAAAACCTTTTTTATTTTTAACGCTACTGGCTAAGTAGTAAACCACAATCTAGCTATTTAGGAAGGCAAAAAACAAAAATATAAAACTTAAAAAAAAATAATAATAATGTAAAACTATTAGGTTTCTGTAGGTATTATATTGTCAACGTGAGCTTATAGGAAAACAAAACTATTTTACAAGGGTGCAATTTTGTATTATAGTATCTATATGATGAAAATCATACAAAAATGTACAAGAAAATAAAGCACCACACCTAAACTTTACATTACAGGTGCGAAAGCATATCATAACAAAACATATGAAGAAGATCACAGAAATACATACAAATTAGCCATGTTGTAAAATAATTATGAATTGCCATTAGACTGTGCTAAGTTACAGGTTAAGAATATGTTTTGTCATGTTAAAACTGTTAAACCTTGTCTAAATATATTATTTCTGCATTTTGCTATTGAATAAATTGCATCCCCCAGGTACTAATGACCATTAAAAAGGTATTTACAAATCATCCGTATCATTATCTCGCAATTTAACATTTTATTTTAATTTTGTGTATCTCAGTGCTGATTAATAAATATTTCCTGATAATTTTCAGTTCATGCATTTCATTAGCTGTACCTGTAGTCAATATCTACCCGCAGCATCTGTCAATCAAACCGACATAATCAAACACAACAATCTAGACGGGACGGGTGGCTCAGTCCAGGCCCTCTCAGCGTGAGCAAAGCGCGTGAAAAGAAAGAGACAAAAAGAGATAGAAGGACAAAACAGAAAGTTATTGAGTTTGGATGTCGCAAAAGGTCACACAGGCTTACTAAAGTTTCTGCTGCATTGAATATGAACTTCTGATATTGTTCATAGCAGCTCACAGAAGGTGGATATGTTTTAGCTCGAAAGGTATTTTCATTCCTATTGAAAATGTTGATCTCACTGAACTCATACATCTATATTGTTTTGGGTTTGTCATTTGGGAAATGGAAGATAAAAGGTAAAAATTGGAAACTTTCATACGCTTTGTCTTGTGATATGCATCTGTGACTTTCTAAAATATTCATAGGAGAACAAGAACAAAACAAAACTTATAATACATACCATATTGGAGAGACCGTGAGTAGCTGTCACACATGTGAGGTTCAAGTAAAGACTGTTGGGGTGGCAGACACACCTGACGGATATTTTAACCAAAAATGAAAATTCTTTTATCATTTATTCATCCTCACGTCATTTGCAGAATACAAAAGAAGATATAACGTTGATAACCAGACATCACAGGCCTTCATTGACTTCTATTGCATGGAGACAAAACCACTCTTAAAAGAGATATATACAAATATATACAGGTTTTGAATGACATGAGGGTGAATAAATGATGACAGATTTTATATCTGTGGGTGAACTATCCCTTAGTTGAATACAACTGGAAATGTTTAGGACCCGCCGTTGTTGACAGAGCGTTTTCCCCTGGGAACAGAAATACATCAAGTAACCGATCTTGTGTAAAGCAACTTGTTTTGTGTTTGTCATTTCTTTCTTTGTTTGAACATTTCTGGACATGCAGTAGTTGCCTTGTGCTTGACAGCAGACTGACATTTATAAGACTTCTTCTGACAGAGATATAAGGTCTAAATCAGTTCAGGTCTCTGGTATATCTTTGATATCATACATTGCAATAAATTCTATAAGTTTGCCACAGTTCACTGACAAATCTAAACATTCACCTGGCTTTCTGAACTCGTCTCCCATGCTGCTTTGTGTGCACAGACGCTTGTGTCCGCAGCAGAGACGACCTGACTAATTTGTTTCATGCTGTTCTTTCACAGAAGGTTAAAGCCTCTGTGAATTGTCCTCCTATCAAAAGTCTTGTTTCCTAAGATGTTTTTCTAGTGCAGACCTATAGGGTACTCTTCACAAGTATATTATATTCAGTCTGGGCTCATCATCCATCTTTTTAAGATCTTCACAAGCCACCACCATCTGCACGTCTGCGTGTTTAATTCAGCTCACAGCTGCTGCGAAAGGTAAGAGGTGCTTTGCACCTTTGCGGCGTGAGTTTTAAGAAATGCAGCATTTAATTTACGTGACAAGCTTGCCACTCTAAACCGTACGCGTGGATTCAGGATTGAGTCGATAAATAAAGACTAATGCGTCCCGAGCAGTGTGTGGTCTGCTGGATTTAGAAGCTTTTGACACGACGGCTTTTTCTCGAGCCAGGAGGTGGAGGAGCGAGCGGGGGGCAGAGAAGATTGCCAGGCACAGACATTTTTTTCTCTTTTAAATGTATAATCGTTTTCTGATAGGCGATCTGCCCTTGTGAAGTTATTGACAGAGCAGATATTTTCGCCACGTTATGAAAACTCGCCGTATGAATATGTATCTGCGCGTACCTTGAAAATAAGCCATTAATAAGAAAACTTACTTCATATTCTCTCTTTGACCTCATATCCAGCGGGGTTATGCTACTGATTAGGCCTTGAAGGCAAGGCTGGTAGATTCATAATACTAGATAATCAAATGACAAGGTTTTTTGCCTTGACAAAATTCACGTTTTTTTATCAACACAGATGAAAAAGATGCTGTTACCGATGATAAAACGGATGTTGTCCATTCAACAAATGTTATCTTAAATTCTGAATAGCCCTACAAGTCTTCTGAGTACATTTGAAAGAACACAGAGATGTATATTAGGAAGGGGGCATGCCAATCATCCTGAACTTTGCATGCGGTAAATTTTCCATCTCTCTTTGTGCCTCTTAACTCTTAATCAGTACAAAAACCTTGACAGCAGTCCTTTTTACCGTTCAAGGACGTTTTTTCTTCCTGGAAAAACTGCACAGATCAACATGCAAACCGTTAAATTAAAAGTGATAAACAACAATTCATGATTAAAAAAACATTCATAAAGTAATTTCTGCATATTTCATTCTATTCTCCCTTTGAATTACGGTAAAGTTACAATAGCCACTTTGATCCTGCACACCAAATGTCAACACAGAGATGTTTTTTCCTATTTAAACTTTGGCTTGGCTTTTTTGGCTTTGCATCAAAGCATTTCACGCCAAAACAGCAATAACCACAAGAGAAATACTAGTAATATAAAGGCATTCATGTGTGTGTGATGACTTCATTAATGAAGCATTGTGAGGCGTTTCCCCCTGACAGACAAGTGTTATGACTAAATATCTGCGCTCATTTCTCACACCACACATCAACTGTGACATTCATATGAACGTTTCAGTAAATCTTTTGACTATGTTGGGGAGCGGCACGACAGACATCACAATACACGTGTAAGCAAAGGCATCTAATATCAAGTTTATAAATATCACTCTCCATATCCTGTTGTGTCCAAGCACAGGTTGACACGTTGAGGAAATGATCTGTTGTATGCTCTAAGGAAGTCTTTCTTTTTCATATACATTTTCAGAAATATGCTGTAGTAAAGCTCAGACACTGAAACTTGATTATTGACACAGTGGCATGATAGTGAACTGGAAATCTACTGTAAGAGGATGGAAGTAAAGGGATCAGATTTAGAGTTCAAGATCTTATATAACGTTGTCAACTTAACATTACATTATTCTTTTTAAATTCTTGGATTACTTAATGTTACTTATATGCTTGTGCTATTGTTGTGATGACCACTTTCTGGATGATGTCATCCTTCCTGAAGATCCTGGAACACATTCTGGAAGATATCATTAAATGACAATGATGTCATTGAGGACCACTTCTTGAAGTATGATGTCATGCAGGAACACTTCCTAAAGGATGAAGTCTTTAAACGTTTTGTAAGCTGTTATAAAAAATTAAGAAATTAAATATTAAAAAAAAACTAGATTGATTTACATCTTAAAAATGTAAACTGATTGTTCTATATACTGTATTGAGAAGTATACTGTATGATGCTACATGAAAATATCCTGCAAAGATGCAATGCCCCAATTGCTCCCTGCAGCTAGATGGCTCTTTTGATCTTTTATTTTTAGACTTGAAATGATATCTAACATATGTTTGTGTACATTGAACATCCTCAGATCTCTTTTGGACATGTATGACAGTTCTCCACCCGGGGACATCATTTCAACAGCATAATATTGCCAATAGAAGACCACAAGAAAATTTCTACCTGTGTCACCTTGCTGATAACCTCTCTCTTTGTCTTTCATCACTCTGTATTTTCAAAATAAAGTGAAATTTCAAAAGATATTAAATTTGCCCTCAGACTTTAGGGTAGAGTAAGTGTCAGTCTGATAAACTGCATGTACAAAGACTCTTCACAAAAAGAACTACAAAGAAAAATGAAAGACGTGAGATGGCTTGATTAAAAATATACATGCATCTATCAATGTGAACATCACGAACACAAACTGTGAAAGTTACTGAAGGTTTATGTAACTGATGTAGAAATGCAACTTTTCTTTTTTCTGAGACATCAGACATCTCTACTGTAAAATATATGCACTTCTAAGAACGAAACCACATGGTTTCTATAAAGAATAATGACTTCCCAAGAGAAGCCGGGTCTAGAACCCGCTACAGCCTAAGATCTGGTCCTCTCGCAGAACATCTATCCTTTACTGACCCCTCGAAAAATAGCACAGACTTCCATCGCCAGTCCAGCTGTGGGTGAGATACCGGAGAAAGAAGGATATGGTCAAGGGTGAGAAACCAAGTAGGACAGGCGGGTAATTTTTATGAAGAAATGAACACTACGGCTGCGGGACGCTCAGTCAAGCTTCAAAGTCAGGAGGAAAATGGTCCACAAAGGCCAAGCACAAAGAGAAACTCACCTCAAAGATTCAAAGGCAGACCAAAGGGAAATAAGAATCAAAAAGAAACTGAAGGGCCCTGATATTGAATACTGCGCAATGTTATACATCGGAAAAAGGAAATGAAGATGCAACCATTTGAGAAATATCTACTTCTAATTTAAAACTGAATAGTTCAACAAATCTGTTATATATTTCAATATTTGTTAAAAGTTCACCTGAAAATAAAACTTTTGTCATAATTTATTCACCCTAATGACATGCCAAACCTGTATGTGACTCTTTCTTCTGTGGAACACAAAAGAAGTTATTCTGAGAAATATATCTCAGAGGTTTTGTGTCCCTGCAATGGAAGTCAATGGGGTCAATGTTGTTTGGTTACCAGCAATCTTCAAAATATCTTTTGTGTTCAGCAAAAGGAAAAGTCATAATAATGTCATTTTAGGTTAACCATCCCTTTAAAAAAAGTTTGAGTAAAAAATAAAAAGAAATAGTGTATAATAAAATAGTACAATAGTTTTTCCGCACAACATTTGTAATCATTAATCATTCCAAGTCTTTTTACTTATTCAGCTACACATGATGATGAATAAATGATTAAAAGTCTGGTAAGCAATATTAAACAGCTACTCGGTCAGCTGAAACAAAAGCCTGATGTTGATATTCTTTAAATGTGCCTCAACCTGAACATGAATCTGATCTCCCTAATCATTTTCATCAAGACTGAATTTGTTGTTTTCTTCAGTCTTAATCAGTTTGGCTGGTGTACGTCTGCTGCAATTTCTACTGGCTGTAAACACTCTGCATCTGTCTTACTCCTTTATGTAAAGCCATTAAATGATAACAGATATATGTACAGCGCAGTCAATTTCGGGAAACGTGTTTAAATTGATCTTCACTGAAATCAATGGACTGTGTGAGAAAACAGCTATCACAAGCAAAATTGAAAATATTGAGCTGCATTTAGCTAAACTACCTCCTTAAACATTGGGTTAATTTGTGGCACAAACAGCAATAAAACTGTGAAGAGTGAAATTAATCTTTGTGCTTGTGGTTCAGACTCTCAATTACGACAGATCTACTCGTACATAAAAACCTGTGTTTTTGTCAGATTTTACTGCTGGTATTTAAAATGAATACTAACAAAGATACTTCATTCGTGCTAACATAATAAAGAAACAGTAAACTTGGAAACTGTCATTATTTAATGATCCTAATGTCAACCAAAGTTATATGTAACATATATGCAAACAAATATTGACCTCATCTTTCAAGCTACAAAAATGACCACCATAACAAATTGCATGTGACTACTTATAATCAGTCAGTAAGTTCTCTTACTTATATTAATTATCATTAATATACTAATATTCTTATGTTTCATTTCCAATGCTATGTAAAATGAAATGAGGTGTTTATGAAACTATATATTGCATATGCAATAATATTGCATCAATACAAACAGCAGTTGATCTCTTAATATTGATGATGATTCTTCATATATCTTCAATGAACACACGTACTCATAAACATATATACCGTACATGAGCTGTAAGTCAGTTTGGATAAAAGCATCTGCCAAATGCATAAATAATGGTTCTTGTGCGTTTGTCTATTACATTTTTGTGTATGACTATGGTCAACAATGTATAAATCAAGGTTGTTTTAGTTTGATATGCATATGCCATGATGCTCTGAGTTCCATACCATGATAAGTTTTAATTACAGCCCCTATTATTCTCATCATCTGTGATTATAAGCACAAGACCGCTTGAATTTCGTGATCTAAGCGCACACGCACGCAATTGATCTTCACCCCTTTTAATTTAGCTTGTTCTGTTTGTACTCTTACAGCTTAGCATGAGTCTACACCAACAATCCACGATTTGATCAAGCTTCTTTTGTCTTGTTGCGAGATATAAAACCAGGTTCTTTCAGCACAGAGATTACATTAATGAGACTCAGAACGGCTCCTGACCACCTGTATGTGCTGACTCCACAAATAATTGCAGCGTTATTGAAAGACTGAGAAAGATTTCTCTCTGGGTCTTCTGGATTCTATTATCCGTGAAGGAAAAGCTTTGAAGGAAATCATTTTGATTATTTTTGTTTACCAGGATGAGGATGGGGTACCACTGGGGTGCTAGTATGTGCTGTTGTTTTATACTCTTGACTAAGTACAATTTATTCACACACACCGTAAACAATTGTGATGTCAGTCTAGGTTAGTTTTGTATATATGCTGTGGCATTTTTTAATGGTGTGATTAAAGAAGAGTAAATCTTCCTCCAGCTGGTTTAGTAAAGATTTTAAAATCTATTTTACCCATAATGGGCTTTTAAAAACAAGGACATTACGAAATGCACATTCAATGTTGCAATGTTCTGTCTGTAATGATAGGCAATCCATAATATTAAAATGATATTCAAAATCTTCTTCAAAGTATAAAATTACATTTGAACATCATGACCAAATCACGACGCCTTCTTTTTATGTGATTATCGTGCTATAGAAAGACATTGATTATATTCACATCATACTGCATTAGTGCCCATTACACTCGTTCTGTGAATCCTTTTTTCAACAAAGATCTAAGATGCAGTCTCAAAAGCTCTATTGAACACAAAATACTCCTTTCTTTCTACGAGATCTTTAGAAAGCACAGCAGTGGGATTTCTCCTCTAATTACCAAAATGTTGATGATGAAAAATGACAAAAAATGCAAAAACTACGAAAAGATCCCAGACCGCCACACGGAACGCAAACGTTTAACATTCTGTCAGAGCCGACGGTGCCGTTCGCCTGATGCATGTCAACATCCTCTTTTGATGAGAGCAGCCGTTGATATTCTCGCCGCGTTCTCGGCGGATAAAAAGAGAAAAGGCGGAGCTGGCGTGACAGGCACGCCGCATTACTCAGCAGCTGCTGACTGATTGCATTTCGCATGCGGCTCTGGCAAATCTCAGATTGCTAACCTACTCTTAACACGGTCCCCATTGTGATGGAAGAGGACAAACCTGCCAGGACAGAAAAATTCCTGGTGTGTTGTTTACTTACAATTGGCTGTGTTCCGTTTCTTGTTGACCCTTGGGGATAAATCCCACTCGAGCTGAATAAAGTGAACACTTAACAGTCACAAGGGCTGTGTTTCTGATGTTTGTAGGGATATGGAGACTTATGTTAGGTGTGATAAGATTGTGTAGGGGTTTAATTAGGCAAAACATTACAGACCTGTCTGAAAACTTCACGCATTGCCTGTTTCACTTTTATTTACGCATTTGGCAGACGCTTTTATCTAAAGCGACAGGAAACTTAAGCTGTAAGTTTTCATCAGTGTGCTTTACCTGCGTGACCTTGGCTTGCTACTGAAACACATGGAGGTTTCGCTCTGAAGTTTGACGTCAGTATAATGTGTAAAACAAAGCAACCATAGATAAAATTCATCCTAAAATGACAAACATTGCAGTTTTTTTAATTGCAGCATGAAATGTTTCACTCATACTCTTACATAACAGCAGACGATTCTACTGTATGATTCTACTTCTGCCTTCAGCCCGACCAAAAACTCACACAACCTTCAGCATTTCAGATTTCTCAACTAAATTGTCTCATAACGTGTTATCTTCCCTTAAATTCCCTGAGAGCTTTTAAAATGACTCAACAGAAACCAAAAAGTCTTTCTGGCAAGAAAACGTGTCTTTTCAGTTGCAAATGCCATCTCGAGCCCTCTGGAAACACATCTTGGAAAAAGCTCAGCTCTTGTTAGAGGTGCGAGACCGCTCTGAAATCCCTCACTGATAGCAAGTGTCAAGTCGCTCTGTATCTCTTTCTTTTTCAGATTAAGCCTTAATTACCGCTGCCTAACAAAAAGCTTTTCTCTCACACACAGGCTCTTTGTTGCTTTCTTATTGCATCATTGGCGTGATGCTGTGCTTGTTTATTAATTTATGTAAGTCTTTCTTTCTGATCACACATCACACGGAATACAAAGACATGTCCTGCAATCTCACCCAAAAATAATACAGCTGAATTCTTTTGACACCCACACCTTTGACCCAACACTTTCTCTCCTTCTCTTTTCATGACATTTGGGAGATCTCTCTCGGCTTGGGCACAGATTTGACTTTCATCAGTCTGAGGTTATAGTTAGAAAGAAAGAAAAGAGGAGGAGGAAGAGAGCGAGCGAGCATGAACGAGAGGAGGAGAGGGAGGCAGACAGAGAAGAGAGTTCGATTCCTCCCACCTCCCTGGAGGACGACTGTGGTAAAAAATAAGAACAACCCCGCGCACAAGCTATGCATCCGTCTGCTCTACTGGTGCATATCCAATCACCTGCTTTTCCTGAACTATGACCACCAGGGGATTTCAGCACTGAGTCTAATCTATGAAGCTTATCGTAAAACAGTTTATAATAAGTACGCGCCTTTTTCTCCGTGACACTAAAGTTTTAAATGAATTACTCACTTCTGTCATTGTTTACTCATCCTTGTGCCGGTCCAGACCTCTGTGATGTTATTTTTTCAATGCAGCACTCATTTTGAGGAGTTAAGCAGTTCATAGTCACCACAGCTGTCCTGATGCTACTGTCTTTTATAAAGCATACAACAGCTTTGTGTGAAGAAAATATTCACATTTAAATCATCTACTTTCATGGTTGTCAACCTACTGAAAACTGGCAGTCATGGTAACTGTCATTGTTGTCTTTTTCTGAAATAAAAAAAAAAAATACAGGTTTAGAAAAGCATGAGGGTGAGAAAGAGTTTATGGTAAGATTGTTTCATGATCTTAAATATTAGTATCTAAAGGTGTTTCTTTCAATGTGTAAAATTACTTTTAAAGCCAAAATATAATTGTGCCAACATATTAATTTCTTTATTTAGATGCCTTAAATTTTAATTAAAAAATATTTTCTGACATGAATAAAGACAATAAGAGTCCTGAATAGATAGAAATTCCTTCAATGCTGTTTTAAAATCTTCTCGGGTATTATTCTAAAATATGGAGAAATTCTTACAGTGAGTGTTTTCAAAACTTTTGACTGATACTTTATGTGTTTCCATCGCTTTATCTAGCGTCATGAGATCTTTTATGTAATGATTTCTACCTACAGTATATTTTTCAAGGTGTCAGTAAGTGAGATAATTATGATTTATAGTCAACTCATCCGCACTGTCCACAGGACATTTATTCTTACCAGACGATATCCAGGGTATTAAACTTCACACATCTTGATACACTATCATATTTGTGGGCATCTACACATATATTGATTAACCTTAAGTTGTTTATGGTCAGTGTGAGGTGTAGATATCAGTATTGGTGTCAATAAATCTATCAAGCCTTTGACCGCACAAAATGTAGTCATTTTACTTTCATTAGCACAAATGTATTAATCAATAGTGGAACTCTATAAATTTAAATAGAAATTTCAGGACATTTCCCAGTTCATTACTTAAAAAAACAAGAAACCTCTTGTGTACAGTTTACCACAGAGTCTGTTAATTCAAACCTGTGACTGTATTGTCTAAAACCGTTCGAGCACATCATTTTTTTTTAATTTACACTTCATATTACAATAATTCATTCTTCCACCTAACCGCATCCCTGACACAGAAGCAAATTAATTTGTTTTTAAACCGCTCAAAGGAAGAGCAACCATAATATAATTACCATAAGAAACACGCTTCCATTGCAAGGATGGATGGACAGGGAGTGGATATTTACAGGTAACTTAATTACTCTCACGGGATGAAACACATCTAGGCCAAATAGAGCAAGATTCTGGGCCATTAGGACAAAAATACAAATGTGGACAGAAGAAAAAAATTGAAGGAGGGTATAATTTGTCGGGGACTGCAAGAAAAATCATTTTTCAATTTCTCTTTTCTGCGCTCGAGCATTGTTAGCGTGAGCATCAGGCTCTGCGGCAAGACATAATGAATGTGATTTTCAGCAGAGAGATGAAAAGCATCAGTTTGTCTTCACAGCTGACTGACAGTGCAGCAACATGAATCCATATGGCAAACAGTCTTAGCCGCTGTTGCTATGTGACTCGGAAGAGGATGGAGAGCTCATTTATAGGCTCTCACATTGCAAAACACTGCATTAAAAAGGAGGCTACTAAATATACTCAATGTTATTGGAATAAATAAGTGATAATATACAGTCATGTTACAGTATCTTCTTACCAAATAAATTGATATATGGGCATGACATACTGATTTATGTTAAGGTTATCTGATATATCTTATAAAAATATGGACAAACCCAAGTTTAGGGTGAAACGCTGAATTCTAATCTAATCTTGACAAACTATATATTGATGAAAGTAAAGAATTAAGAATAAATATTTGACAATATTTAACTAAAAAATGTATGTAATACATTATAATAAATATATACAAATATATAAATAATAATAAATAATACAAAAAAATATTAAAATATAAAATTATTATTCTATATATATTTATCAAATATATTTTATAAACTATATAAAAAACTTTTATATATAACTTCATTTTCATGTCTATACACGTACATATAAATGCTGTGATTGAACAATCTAAATCAAATATTCCAGAAAGGCGTTTAATAATTTTCTATTAAAAATCTAAGGAGTTGTACCCACATTTTATTAGAAGTGGGCAGTACAACAGCGGCACACTAAGATAGATACTGTATGAGCAATTCAAAGGAAATGGCATCTTTCAATCTGTTCACACCTCCATCTAGAAGGTGAAATTAGTTTTTCTCAGACCACAAATTTGAGCTTCTGTGAGGGTCAAGAAAGGTAGAAAAAACATCTTTCAAAGAGGCCTGAAATACAGTGAAAACAGGCCGAGAGCGGCACAATAACGGCACACAAACACAACCGAAATGGTCCACAAAACCACACATACACAGGCTGACAGGCACAATGGCTTTCCTAATACAACAGGGCATTATAGAAGAGTGTAATCTCCACACCTCTATTGGTCTAATCTCTGTGCTTCTGCTTTATGCGTTTGTCAGGTAGACAAAGTTGTCAGTCAGGCTGGCAAAGCCATTTGAGGTTGTCAATAGAACGGAGAGAGGGAGGGAGTGCTGAGTGTCTCAATAGAGAAGGAGGAATTACAGCGTGACTGAGCTCACTACAGCCCCATCCTACTGGTGATAGATCGACATCTCCAGCAGTCTTTCCTTGGGTCTCTCGCTCTTTCTCTCTCTCCACCCCATTTCTGCCACAGTGATTGAAAGACATTCAGGGGCTCCAGATAGATTGAAAGCGAGAAACAGAAAGAGAGAGAGAATGTAAGTAAAGGCTGACTGTGTGGATGAGAAGAATAGACCTATTCAAACAGTGCTGTGAGCTACAGGTGAAAGGTTAATGTCAGTTTTCAGAAGAAGAAGAACGGAAAAAAGCCATTGAGGTTTGGATTATTGTATTCGGTTACACAGATGCACTTAACTTTGATTAGGTCAAAGCAGACGCTGGACAATGTCAGAGTGCTTTTTAAATATATTTTTATATTTGTATAAATAATATACATGTTTGCTGTGGCTGGTGCAAATTATTCAATTTATTTTATATACCTGTAGTGCTTTTGACAGTTTTGTCTGTCATTGTTACAAAGCAGCTTTACATTCGTTAAAACTAAAAAAAAATAAAAATAATATTAATAAGTAAAATATTTAAACAACATTATTTACAGTATTATAATGTGTGTAATATTTACAAGATTAACATTGATATTTAGTTAATATCACAGTTAGTGCTTCTGGGTAATTTACAGTAATTTATGAAAGCAATAAACAATAGTTTCACCAGCCTGATCTTACAGGAATTTGTAAGTATTTTATAAGGTGGCTAATTCATATGATGTGAAAACATACAATTAATAAAAAAGGAATATAAAGAGCCACGCCTAACATTGAGTTACTGACCAGATCATACTAAATAAAATAAAAATCTTCATAAAATAATTTCGAATTATTGTGTTGGTTTCCAAATTGGTAACTAAGATTGACACAATCATCGTCTTCTATTTTTGGCACAACAGGAAGTGATTGTGGCTTAAACCAGGTCAGAATGTAACAAAAAAGAAATATCTGAATAAATCTAAACAACTGTTTTACATTCATACACATCATTAAATATTCCTGTTTCACTGAGGTTATAAAACCGGAACTATACAAAAGAAAACACTTCAAGTTACACAGTTATGTTACGCAAGACTCCCAAAGGTTTGTAATACACCATTCTGTGTGAAGATTTCATAAAAAACAACGCAAGACCCGTTAATCCAGTTTGTCAATGAGGGGCCGAAACTGGACATGATCCTCAAGTGACCCCATACAGTAAGACCGCAGATCAGATCGATCGCATTGGCAGACCACGATGATCAAAAGCTTTTAAAACTCTTAAAAAATTGCAGAAGCAGCACATTGAATCAAAGACATGCTGTGATGTATTCAGCTGCTGATAGGGCATGCTCTCCTTTCTGATCTACACTTTAATGATCGTGTCAGCGTTTTAAGACTCTTTCGTCCTATCAGATACAAGCTACAGTCTCCTTTCCTCAGTTCTTCCCACAACTCCATCTATCAATTAATTGAAGAGGTCTGGGCTCAAGATATGCTGATGCGACTTCAAGGGTTGGGGAACTCTTTTAGATCATTTTAAAGGTTTTTGTAACATCACAGAGGGCATACTTTTTAAAGTGGGATTCTATAATCAACATATCAAACTCTTAAAAGGCACCAGAGCCTTGGACTTTTTTCTCACTAAACATTTTTTATTTACATTAAGCATGTTTGTTTTTGTTAACTATATGGTTATCAAGGTTAAAAATATTACTTTAATCACTTCTACCAACAACATTCTGGCCAGATTCATCATGACACCTAATAAATTATGACTAAATAATCAAATGCATTTCCTGTCTTTACTAAACGCTGATGTTAGCTTACTGCAGTAAAGCAGACCGTTTACACAACTTATCTTCAGTTCTGACGGTGGCACATTGTTTTTTCTCTCGCACAGCCTAACGGTTATGTTTTTCAGATTTCTCTAGGGAAATACAGCCCTCGTGATGAATGGATGCTCTCGGCCTTTATCTACCGCTATGAAATACATTCCCAAACTAAACTTGAATGCGTCTGATTAATCAAAAGAGAAATTGAATATGCTCAAATCCCAAATGCAATTTGGAGACCACGAAACGTACAGACTTTTTGCAGAAAGTTTAAAAAGTAACACTGAATCAGCACTTTGTTTTACGATCTTCCAGCACTGTTATATATTATTTATGAGGAAAACCCATAAAGGCTTCATTTAAGAAAAAGGGCAATCAGGAAACCCACATAAGATCTCTTCAGAGGCCATAAATCCCTGCATTAAACAGGATCAATAGACGGTTTTTAAATGGCAGCCAATTACTGCTAGTTAATTACATACTTAACATACCCATGGCTTTTAAAGCTCATACACACATATTTGTCACTTCAAATTACCCTATCATCGCTAACTATTCTTCATTCATCATTTCCCTCCTTTCGCTCCCATGTGACCTGTTTTTTTTTTTTGATAAGCAGCATCGGTGACCTTCAGCATCTGTGCTGTAGCGGTCGCGAGGGGCCGGAGCTCAACGATGATGAATCCATCATCAACCCGGAGCCACTGTCTGAAGCAACATACACACAAGAGAGATAAAATGACAATCTGTAGGGTCAGAGCAATGCATTTAAAGCATCTTTATCATTAAACGTGTCATGATAAAACAAGCGAGTATAAAAAGCAGCGGAGAGGTTGACAATGGTCTTTTCTAATTTTCAATACAAACTTGTATTGTTGAGAAACAGATAAGATAACATAAATATCATAATTTACCATTTTGTATGGCCCCCTTTCGCTTTAATGAAAGAGCGTATTCATGCACGGACAAGTTTGTGAAAACCCGATGATCCATGTTATCTCAGCGTGATCTGAGAACGTTCCAAAGAGCATCTTGTGTGTCTCAATAGATGCAAAGAAATCTGACCTTTCATACAAAAGAGAACCACTGGTGGTCCGTGAGAGAAATTTCCAGGGACTGATATGTAAATCAATATTTATCTAGGCAATAAAAGTTTGCAGTGAGTATAATTATCATATTTATGCTGTTGAACACAGATCATCTTTCCCTCGTGTCTTAAAATAACCTTGATAATTAATAATGCTTGAATATTTCAAATCACCAACCTGACATCTGTCAATATAATAAACAAAACACATTGGCACCTGCAGACTATGACAAAAATAATTAAAGGAGAGCCTCGTTTCATCGAACACCTCTTCACCTGTAGAGAAACATGATGAATACATTGGTTTTAGCAATATGTTTTCTGTACAGCTGCTTTAAAACAATGCAAATTGTAAAAAGCACTACAGAAATAAACATGACTCGACCTGCCATTTCATCTTTTGGATCTCTTTCTATATATATATATATATATATTGTTTTTTTACCAAATTAAATGCATCTTTTGACCTGTTGCGGTACACTACACAATATTATACACTGAAGTGATACTGAAAGGTCATTTCTCTGATAATAACTGGCTGTTCATGTATGAAGATGCTTTATTTCTGTAAAATATTAAATATCTGCACTCGAGGTGTGAGAGAAACTATGAAAAGGATGTTACAATAGTTTGAAATGTGTGTGTACGTGTATCGCTGTGCCTGCGTTTGAAGAGCTTTTATTAAGACGGTGTAAATGAAAGTGATGAGGTCTGTGGGCGCTTTAGTCACGGAAAATTACTGGAGGTAGTCGCGTCTTAATGTGTAAAACCGCTCATGGGATGTTGTGTGTGTGCGTCCAGAGCTTTCACAGTCAATGAAATTCACTGTAACGCTTCACATCACGCTATAAAACCAATCAGTATTCATCAAGCAATAACCGGCCCACGGCTACTGTACTGCACAACACTACACCTTTCTTATTCTTTCCTTCTCACTTTTTTCTTTTTACTGTATCCATTCGTCCTTTCTCTTTACAGTACCTACAAATGCAACATCTAAAGTTCTGCTTTATAATTGCTGTATAAATGTGATCCAGTCACCAACTTAACATTGATATCTTTAAAGTTGTCTGAGTAAGGTCATGTCAAAAATTTAAATCATAGTGAAATTAATAGATGAAACCAACCTTGTATGGTCGTTATCTCAGAATGAGATGTTTAGACTTGGTTTTCACAGACAGGGTCACATATTTGCATTTACTTCTTGCAATGCATAGTAATTTTCATAAGATTAAATTGTGATTATCTTGATTAACATGAAACTTGATGCAAAGCTGGATGACATCCAACTCGAAATACATGATTTATACAAATGCACTTTGACAAACTGGATGCGCTCCGCATGCGTGCCATTGTAATTAGATTTCCATTGCTATACTGTGGCATCAGATCGTCTCTAAATGTCTTAAGATGAGTGACATAATGAAAAGTGATCCAAACAAATGCACTGCACTCGCAGTAATTAAGAGTGCAAGGAAGTTTTTTTTGTCGTGTGTGGGGGGCAAAGTGAAACACATTTATCTCATAAGATTCCGCTTTGCTCAGAAAGCAGGTGGGTGGTTCAGACGAAAGGAATATGTGCTTAATCTTCAGCAAACAGTCTGCCGAGCACATGACAGCGAGCTTACTTTCAGACAGGTTTACAAAATGAAACAAGTCTAAGAAACATAATATTATCATGTTATTTATTTGAATATTATATAATATCTACTAATATCTAATTTTACCGATGCTAAACCCATTAACAGTACACCCAGTAACATACATTTACTCACTGTTGTTAATTTTTTTTCTACATTTTAGAATAGTTGTAAACTCATCCAAAACATGAAATAACACAATTGTAACTGTGGGAATTATGTTGTGACTAAAATCATCCCAAATAAATGAACATTATGTTATATTTGATCATCTTCAAAAGTAGTCATCTGTGTCTAGAATTTGTAAAATCATTTTATCATGCAGCTCTTATTGACTGCTTTTTATTCATTATTTATGTTATATAAATATTTAGTAATATATTTTAGTAATTTATTTCAAAAATATTTTTTAATCAAATTTTTGTTTTTCTAATGAAATACATTTATATGTTGGCACAATTATATATTAATGATATAATTATATAATATTTTTTCAACAAAAGTAATTTCAAACAATAAAATATACATCTTCAGATTAAAATATTTTTAAGACAATGAAAAAATTCATTTTTTCACGTTTTTGTCAATTTTTGACTGGTACTATACATCTGGATTGATCTGTTTTAGCCAACTGTTGTGGCACATCCATCATAGATGTAAAAGTTTTAATCAGAATACCAGCAGAGCCAGTGTCTGTGACAGGTGACAAGGACCCAGTCAAGGGTTTCTGATCTCATAACAGTGACCTCGTCCTCTCGTTCATTACCTGCAAACACCAAGGTGATATGTGTCTATGTACCAATTTGCAATTCAAATGATGGATATTGACTTCAAACTGTGCCCGTAGCGACCATGAACAGCTCAATATGCGTATCAGCTGCAATTCCCCAATCCCTCCTCCACAGGGCGTCGTCCATGACTCTTAGATAGATAGAGAGTGTCAGAAAAAAAGAAAGAAAGAAGCAATTTGAGCGGGTTATTCTTTTGGGGATTTGGAAGTAATGCAATCTGATGAGTGTCGCTTAAGCACACACAACCAAACACACGCTCACACTAATACAGTCATCTTATATCAGGCTGTTTCACAGAAGCGACCAGGTGTTAGTCCTTCATCATGACGTGACGTGCAACGGCGCTTACGCACCCTGAGGAATATTAATGGTCTTTATAATCCAGGACCTGGCTGTCCCCTGTTCGCACACCCACCCTGTTTCAGCTAAATGAGCCTGAATTATGAAATATTTAAACTTGTGTTATTTTAAACAAGACTAATAACTCCTCAAGGACATTAGCGCCAAGGTGATGCATGCCGTTAACAAGAGCTTTACAAATGCTCATGGAGAGAAACGTCCCCAAAGAACTCACGGTGAATGTGTGCAAATACAAGGACATCTGAGATGTATTCTTTATTCTCTGTTCTTTACGCAGTAGCTTAGAACTGCAAATAATCAAAATGTAGTTATTGGGAGAGCACATAAAACTGTCTCTGATTTACAATGGTAAGCTTAATAATGATTTACTGTACAAAGTTTGGTTTTGTGGGAAATGTCAGTCTGGCATAATTTAAATTCAACCCACATTAAAAAAGTATGTCAAGAAAACTGCAACGTTTTGTTTCAAAGAGAGATGGTGACAGCTTTTACACTTTTTTTAGTCTTATTGTTTGTAATTTAGTGTCAACTACAGATCATAAATTGTAAACTGTTTAAATGTTGCTCCTTATTATTTAACTCAACAGATAGACTTTGTTGGAGACATTTTTCTCCTTAATTCTTTGTGTGAACATTTACATTTAGCACTTTAGCACAAGTAATTCATCATAGGGAGGCAATAACACAAGTCATCTCACAAGTTTCACCATGTTAAACAAAACCTGTTGAATGTAAAAGAAAGAGTGAGGTTTTGTCACTTGGTTTTTACATTTCTTAAATAAACAAATCTAATTTTCAATTCTGTTGTTGTTGTTGTTGCTGAGGAAGAGTTAAAAAACACAGAACTAGATGTTAGCAAAAGCAAATGGGTGGTGAGCATCCACCTGAAATTGCCTCGATTTAGAGTTGACACAGGTTTGACATGAAGGCGTTTAGAACCCTTCCAAGCGGTTTCATCGATTAGCTCACTACCAGAAACATGCCAAAGTCATCCCCTGTTGCGTCACACACTTTTGATGTCATCCCGCCACCCAGGAACGATCTTTGCACTTGATACAAAACCATTAGCCACTTTTGCCCCCACTGACGCAGAGTTAATGGTGTTTTGTGAAGACTGACCAGCAATCACTTGTTGCTTTTGGCCTTTCCATGACCAGAAATGTATTTAAAAAAAGTATTTGTAAATCAAAACAACAAACATACAAGAAAGAAATATTTACTCATACTGTAAAGTATTGCCAGTGATGTAATCATATCAGACTGGCCCATATTTGGACTAACAGTATCTCGAAATGTATTATTTCCAGTCTGCTGGAGGCATTCCTACATATTCACTAACAAGTACACACACACAGACACACACACACGCACAGACACACACACACACACAGACACACACACACACACACACACACACACACACACACACACACAGACACACACACACACACACACAGGTGACCTAAAGCCTGCCCTACTGTCAATAAAATTATTTTATTCAATTGTTTTGATGAATATTTCATTATGTGTGCATTTCTTGTTTAACCAGAGTGTTCAGAGTTGTGAGTTCAGATACACAATTACACAGAAGCAACTGCACTCTGTCCTCTTATAAACTCTATTAATGAAGGAAATAATATCTCATATGGGAACCCCAGTGAGACATTGCTACTAAATTATTGATACATGTTTCTGTGTGTGTGTGTGTGTGTGTGTGTGTTTCAGCATCTCCCGAAACTAACAATGCGGCTTGAGGAGGGTGTTCTCTCTCTCTCTCTCTCTCTCTCTCTCTCTCTGCTGGCATAATTTCTATTCAGACAGCAACATAAACACTCTACCTCATAAACACACTATTAGATTATGGAAATGAGAGCAGGGAGCATCTATTCCGGCTTAATTCCTAAAGGAAGCCTTTTTATCTGAACTAATAAATATAAAACATCACTACATCAGGTGTTTGTGAAGGCTATTGTGTAAATATAATGCAGTATATGAAATAATAAGCACAGAATCTAATGGGGAAACGCTAACATGCCCGACACAGAACCTCATTAATGCTCTTCAGAGGCTTTCTGTCTGATGATCAAAAGACCATCAACAAACTCACTGATGCGACACTATTACTGAAATTACTGAATGCATCTGAGGTTATGATATACTGTCATAAACAATTGGCTGGGAAGAAGCTGGTGTCAGCAGAGGTCAGGGACTTTCGGTGAAGTCTTTCTTGGATGATTTATTGTGGTTTTGGTATGACAGAGAGAATGAGAGATAGACAGATAGATAGATAGATAGACAGACAGACAGACAGACAGACAGACAGACAGATCGATAGATAGATCCAAGTTGCTTTACGGCATATAAAAACAGAACCTAAAATTGAATTGAGGTTACGTTTCGTGCTTCTGTTGGTAAGAGAAATGAGTTTGTTTCCATATTAAGCTGTTATATAACACTTTGCCAGTCTTTATACATTCAAAACACTATAACAAGGGTACTTTTCTTGAAAAACTTTGCTGCAGAAATGACATTAAATGCCAGCCTGCTAAAGAGAAGAGCAGAAAGAGAAAATAAATGCCGTTCTTTCGTCTAGTCTTCCACAGACACAAATGAACCCTGGACCTTCTGTCTGTACTTCCACCAATCAGAAACACTGGAGTAATTTCTGCGGCTCGGTCTTCACAGGAAACCAGGCCAGTGTGAGTGTGAAAGTCACATGAATTATGCAGCAGGGACACCTGTGTGTGTGTGTCTGCCGCTGGAAGAGTCCGCAATGAAAGAGATTTTACATTATATCTGGATCAGTCTGTCAGGACAAGATTTTATTCTGCATCCTTTTCCACCCGAACGGCCAGTGAATTACAACAGGAGAGCTATGTTAAGTTCCAACAACTTTGCAACGTGTGTGCGTATGTCTTTATTTAAGCTTTATAAGGAATGCAGGTAAAATAAAAAGCACTGTGAGTTTCTTTCCTTTTCTAAATGACTTCCTTCTTGAATGCCACCGATCAATAACACACAGTCTGTTTGGATAAACAAAACACAATTACACAGGAATAAGACGCTGTCAGACACATGCGTGTGATTTTCTAGGAGCAAATGATTAAATAACAGATGTTTCTTCATCCCTTTAACCACCATGATAATCATTCTTTCCAAAGTGCATGCACAAAACGTCATGCTACATATGTTGGTGACGGCCGATGAAATAAACTAAATGCTGTAGCTAATGGTTTTGTTATTTGTTACTCTTGACAAATTACACAAATGACTCACACACTGGAAGAAATGCCATCATTACTTTCAAATTTGCACATTAACTATCTGGGCATGTACAATAATGAACTTTGCTAACTGTATGGGAAAACTTTTTCACTGCATTTACCATTGATTGTTTTGTTTTTTTTAATTACGGCAGCTTTTGTTTATGCACCTCCGCCGCATTATTTCCTTCTAGTTTGTTTTTCCTTTTATTAAAAATAATGAGGAGAACTAAATCTTGTTTTACATCAGATTACAAGACTGGGGGAGATGCGCATCAAAGAGACTTCCAATGACCTTCAAAGTGACTAAATCAAGGGAGAGAAATCAAAGCCGCATGCTAATACGCAATACAGTAGAGCAGATTAAAACGGTGCGTTTCTGCACCCGTTTGTATTTGGAAAGTACATAATGGATGGTAATTCTCCTAGGGAAGATCTGAAATAACGCTTAGAAGAATATAAACAACATCACAGGCGACGGGCCACCAGAAACAGTTTGTTGCTTCTCTTGTTATTATCAGGTGCCATGTGGGAGATCCACATGTGTGCGCGTGTGAAAGCGACCAAAAAAGTTAAAGTCAAAGACTTCTATGATCCACAAAAGCATTAGACTTTAGCTGTGAAGCTCAACCAAATATGCATTTCAAAACCCCCCCATCGGATCTTGCTCTGGTTGTGCCTCTTCCAAACCGAATCTCATGGTACGGATATAAACCATTATTAATTAGCAGAACCGGCTGCAACTTCACCCGGTCTTGGTCTGTTTCATGTCTTAATGTGGTGCTTTTTGCTTTTCAAATCCGTAGAGATGAACTAGTGCTGCTTGCACAAACAATGATTAATATCTGGTGTCAAAACTTCTTAGAATTCATCAATAAATTGTCATTGAGATTAATACTGAGAGGCAGAAAGTATGATGCATTCCAAATAGAGTTCCTTTCCTGTGACCTACTGAAAGCACACGGCCAGAGATGTAGTTCATTCTCATAATAAAACAACCAGTAATGTCGTATCATTGCCCGGTGTATATTCAAAATAATAATACAGTGGATTAAGATTAGATGTTTAATATATATAACCTGACACGTCCAAAAAAGAGAAAGTGACAGATGCACTGTACAGCTCACATGCGGCAGTTTCTGACACGCCAAGAAATGGTCCTTAAATACAAACTGATTTTCATAATCAAATAATTATTTAGACTTGCACGCACATAATCTTGAAATTCTGAACATCAATCACAGATTTGGATTAGTATAAATCTCTCGGCTGGCTCACGTTCATTTCAAGCCCACTGTCATCTCCTCTCAACCCCCAAAGAGCAGAATTGGCAGTTTGATAACTGAATGACAAATGTTAGAGAAACAGTCCGAACTATGATCACATCCATAATCCTGCTAGGCCTGTCAGACTAGGTGGCAAACAGCGAGAGAAAATAAACCAACACACAAACCTTATTTATTTATTAAGACTCTGTAATATAACTGTTTAATGAGGTCACAAAGCTGTAAAAATTGTGTCAAATTGGGTAGTTAGTATTTTTAAATAGTCTACGCTACAAAAATTGTTGCATTAGTTTTTTAAACTAAACACAAATTAGCAACAGTCTCACCACAACACTTTCCAAAAATACCTGTTGTCGATATGCACTGTGAAACTGTAAAGCATGCAATGTCCAAAGGTTTTAGGTGATTTCATTTAACATTTAATAACATGTTGTAGCTTATAAAAATCCCTAGAAAAGCCAAAGACCAAGGCCAGAAAACATAACTGTTTTCCATAATTGGCCAGGAATAGATCTGTTGTGATGAAATATCCAATATCAATAGAGAGTAACTTGTACCAAGACTGCCAAGATGCACATCATACTAAAACCTCAACAGTAAGAGTTACAAACAAACACTTTTAAGCATACACTTACAAAATAGTTAAGTTATTATGAAATGCCAAGAGAGATTAAATCACAATGGTGGTTACTGTGAAGAATGTTCTGCTACATCAAACCTATTTGCATATGATGGCAAATTTTGATGGTAATATGAAAAAAATTTGCGCAGTTGTGCCCTATAAAAATAAATTTGCATCACACAATGTTTTTAAACAGATGTCATGCCCACCCACTCATTAAAGGAACAGACAGAACGGTGAGCTAAACTACTTCATTTCATCTATATTTCAAGTTAGGACATGTAAGGACATTCTAATATGTATACACCTTACATAATTCCCCCTATTGACCCGTATTACATCACACATGCCACACTTGTATACATTTCATGAAAATGAATGTCCATGGGGGCTTGTGAAATTAGTCATTACCCAGTTTTACACCATTAAATCTTTGTGTTAGTGTGCTATACATCATTAACAGTAATGGGTTCCACTGGGAACATGCCATTTGCATTAAAAAAAGAAACGCTCAGTGGCATTGACAATTATACATATGACAAAAGCTACTGACTTTACGCCCATTAATCCTGCAGGTTTTTATGGTTTAAATACAGGAACAAGCTGTGCATTGAAGAAAAACAAGAAGTGCATGAGAGAAAGCCATGTCCATTCACTGGGTAGCCATAACTCCTATCCGAACTCCTACCAGAAAACCGAGTAACCGAGTGTTTTTATAATACATTTCAAATAAGAAACTCTATACTGGAGCCTTACAGTTTCTTGCATTCATTTTTCTACAAGTGTCCCTTTTTATCCTTCTCTGCTGAGATTCAAACGCAGAAAACTGTAAAAGCTCCTGGCACCAATTTAGAGGATAATATCCACTGCGCTCGTTTCATGGCATTCCCAAGAGCATAACCAAGCTGAACTTATAGAGAGGATGAGCTAAGCAGAAATAAGGAGACAGTAAGGATGTGTAATCCTGCAGGATACAGGCTTTAGCCTCCCGAACACTGTCATCTCGGCTAATGAAACCCTCTTTCTAGATCTCTCACCGCTGAATGACCTACGAGAGGAAACGTTAGCAAATCGAGTCTACACTGACATAGTTTTTACCTCCTCAGTCTTGGCACCTTTCTCTTGTTGCCCATCAGCAGAAATGAGGCAGAAAATAACAGCTCTTCCTCCTCTGTTTTCCAGCGTGACCCCTCTCGACGCAGACGACTGCCACCGTTCACAGGCCAGTTCATCTCGCTGCCCTCTCGTCTCAAAGACATTTACCTGCCCACATGACTGTGAGGCGGCATTTCTTACCGTGTCAACAAGACAAAGAGGAAAGCAGTCTAAGTGCTTAAATCAGTCAGTGGGAAAGATGGAGACTTCCGGTGCTTTTACACTTCTACAGACACTTTGATCTAAAGCAGTATATAGTGCATTGAAGGTATTCATTTGATCAATTTATATGTTAGGAATCAAAGCCTTGACCTTAGCATTGCTATGCAGCATTGTTTTCAGTTCATACTGAAACACAGACTCAAGTATGTTTGTGTAAGTTTTGTATAGACAAAACTTGGATAGACACTAAGACATACAATATCAATGTACTAAGCGTTTCTAAAATGCAAATACTTTAACCTGTTGACTGTCACCGTTCCTCAGGTGGAACACTTGATTTAGAATCGAGAATAAATATTTGACAAAATACAATAAACATATACTTAATAAAAAAATAAAAAAATAATGATATTTTTAATATTTTAATATTAATTTGATATGTTATTTTTAAAAATATCATATTTGAAAAAGATAAATAAAGAAGTTCATTTTTATGTGCAGTGACAGTTATCATGTTAAAGTATGTATAACTTTAGAGACATCTAAAGAAAATCTTTATGAATCCTTTAACAATGCGGTTCAAAATGCAGACACTATCCCATAACAGAACTCTGATTCATCCATAAATAACACAGATACTGTCAGAGAAATACATTTTTAATTCATTTATAAATGAAATCCAGATGGGACTAATACAGGTAAAGTCATTTGTAATCTTTGTATGAATTTAATTATCGTCAAACTTCAACAGTATAAAATATAAGTGAAACATTATTAATAATATCAAATGAGGTAAATGTATTACCCGTGTTAAATAAATGTGATGAAGTTGGACATTAATAAATCACACTAAATTAAACATATTCTAATGAATAAAATATTCTCTCAAGAATTTGTTAACAAAGCTGCTCACTTTACATAGTTACCAAGTTTACATTTTACACTTTACACACTTTCTCTACAAACACTAAAGAGATGACGTTGGAAAGACACAATATTAAGAGCTCACAGTAGCTGTACGCCATCCTGTTTAAACCCTTTCGCACAGTCTATTTATACTACAAGACCATCTAAGAAATTGGCTATGACGCAAAATAGAAAAACGCTGTTGGAGAACATGGTGATGTTCTGCATGACTCAACTATGACTCAAGTTTCCTGATGAACTGCTTATTGGAGAAAAAGTTGAAACTGTAATCGTTTGCTTCGATACCTAACATGTACCTCAGACAGATGTGATATATATGGTGCAATGCTCTCCTCATCTGATTTATCATTTCACAAGTTTAGGAAGTAAAACGGCGCATGATAATTAATGTTAGTGCTGTATAAGTACTTGCTTCTTGGTTATAATTACACTTGGAAACAGGAAAGAAACGCTTCTGGGAGCCAACACACAGCAGTGCTTATCAACGCTTTAAGGTCATTCAAAATGAATTGTATCCAAACCTTTAGTTTTTAGGCCATGCGAAATCCAACCCAAAAGGAGTGACTTTGGATGCTGTGACAAAATTGGATTGTTGTACTGTTAATTCTGCCAGAGTGAAAATGCAATACAAGTTTCTTTTCAATAGGCAATTTATATTCATGTCATCCAATTCTTTTCCTGGCGTGATAAGACACGACAACAAAAAACAACACCTACACAAAACAGAAAACAGTAATACTTCCTCAAGGTTAAAATCTGATGTTCAAATACTGACCTTTTCACATTGTAACAAGTGGTAATATGCAATTGTTTGTGTTGGAAAAAAGAGTTGTTTGTATTTAAAGTGATAGTTCACCTGAAATTCAACCCGTATGAATTTCTTTCTTCTACAGAACACAAAAGAAGATATTTTGAAGTATGTTGGTAATCTAATACCAATTTGTCTCCTTATATTTGTAAGTCGCTTTGGATAAAAGCGTCAGCTACATGCCTAAATGTAAATGTAAATGTAATCAAACAACGCTGATCCCCAATGACATCTTCTTTTTGTGTTCCACAGAAGAACGAGTCATATCTAAGTTTTGAATGACATTAGGGTGAATAAATGAAGACAGAAAATTTAATTTTTGGTTAAACTATCACTTTAAACAAAATCAAAATTGCATATATGAATTTGACAGCTTCTCAAGTTCCTGAAGGTGTTTGTTGTATGACAGAGAGCAAGTGACATGATGATGTGTTATCTCACACATGTTCTCACAGTTTTTGGAGGCAAAATCCAGACGACACTTTCATTCATTTCAATTACTAAATGTAAAGGAATGAATCACTTGTGAGAGTGTTTGTCACAGGAAACAATTTTCTGATTCATTATCACTGATTCACCTTCGTCAGTGCATTTCTGACCCCCGGACTGATTACCCAGAGTTTAACAGAAAACAATTCATTAACTTACCATAATAAACTTAATCAGACATTTTCACAAGCTAAATGTCAGAGGAATAAAGCTGCATAGAAATCGATTCATTATCAAGTAGACTCTTGATTTATAATTTGATGATTTCAATTAACTAGCTGATGAAGAGAACCTGCTCGGCAGATTGAGCTGGTATGCAGGTGTTCCTGTCCGACTGAAGATCTGATCTGAGGAAGTACACCACAAAGAAATGAACTCATTCACTCTACATAATGGACGAGGTCTGATTATAATTACTTAGTGTAACTGTTTAGTGACTTCAAGTAACATTTAAGTAACGTAACAGTCTGGTCACACCTTTAGACAGAAACTGTATTGATATCAGATTTGACTGGTTTAGGATTATGCAAGGGAACTCTATATTAATTAACAGCCTCTCACGGCTGATAAGAATCTATGGCAGCTGTGTAGTCAACAGGATGAAGCTGCATGTAAAGTGATTCATTACGGAGCCGCGTCTTAATTAATGCATTTGACATTTAAATCGAGTATTTTGATTTGGAATTCTCAAACACCATTCCTGCCTTGAAAATCTCTCATTAGCCAGCTGAAATAACACATTTCAACACTCGAAGGGATTCAGTCACTCTCAAAGTAAAGCCGTGTCTTCAGACACTTCTGACCGTAAACTACATCAGTACTTGAAGAAGAAGTGTGTGCAATCACACTGTAAAAACGTGCAGTCAAGAAATCTAAAAATGTGGTAACATTTAAATTAATAAGAAAAACAAGAAATACTACAATTTAAGAAATACATAATAAGACTGAATCAAGCTATATTTTAAGTCACACAAATAGAAATCAAAAGGTCGAATAAGGTCGAATAAAGTTACAAACAGAAATTTCATATGGCTACTTTTACCGTGTTGTCCTTTTAGATCATGATCACCATGAACTGCTCTTAATTAAAACATTGACAAGTCAGGTGGCTCAATAAAAAGATTTTTGTGCACTTTGGATAAAAGCATCTTCTAAATGACTAAATGCAAATGTAGAGCATGAAGTCGCCCTAAAAACGGTTTGCTTAATATTGCCTTTCCACTTTAAACTGACATAGAAGAAACTGTTAACACCAGAATTGCCCACTTCACCTTCCCATTCTCTGAATATTGACATTGTCCATTTAAACAGAGCTAATACATCACAGTAAAGTGGAGCTGTGAAGTCGTGTATCATGAGCGAGTCTCTGTGGCGTTTAGCCGTCATCCTTGTTTGTCTCCTGAAAGAGCCTTGAGTGTTAGCAGATGTGATACATCGCTCCCTGGACTCCCGTCACACAGGCCACACGGTGAAACTGCAAACAGTCATTTGTGAGCAGGTGAAAGAGTCAGGAAGTGTTTATCATTGCAGGTGATTAATGAACGGACGGGACGCATATGGACACATAAGGGAGAGAAATAGATGTCAATGACTTCAAACTCTTTTCTTCTTCATTGTTTCACCTGTTCTCCTTTCCCGAGCTATGCCGTTTTTCTCTTTCAACTTTCAAGGTATGTTTTCTTTCTGCTGCCAATATTTAAGGACAAAGCTGAAAAAACTCTATTTACTTCTGTACACCTAGCAATCATAAAACATCGTTTTTGGGTTTTCTTTTCTGTGCAACAACATGAATGATTCATATGTGCAAGCACATCTGTAAAAATGACCTGGCAAAATGAACTGCACCACAGACCATCTGGAGTGCCATCTGATAATGATTAAGAATATTTAATGAGCTATGGCTTTGGGTGGGTTTGCTTTATTACATTGAACCAACCCCTGACAGACACATCACTGTAGAGTAGCCTGTTTTAAATAAAAATGAATAATAAAATATCGAAAAAGCAAACCATTCTCACTCCCAAGCCATCAAATATTGCTGGGCATGAGGCCCATACAGCACTATGCAGACGCCAAGGGAGTCGTTTCACTTCTGTGCTTGATAATCACATTGAGTACAATGAGAAACCTTTGGAATCGATACACTGATGCAAAACAGAATTCAATTTTGTCATACTGAAAAATCTAAAACATTCCATGACCCAAAATGTATCCACACTTCAAAACTGTTATGTAAAATGAATGCTGATGAGGTTTATGTTTTAGTCAGCCAATAAACCAATGAAGAATAAACTAATGAAATGCGGAAAAGGACTGAAAACAGATTAAAACTGTAACCAAATTGAGTGGGTTGGTTGAAATTTACACCCCAGCATATCTTCACTTAAACTTTTATAGATACATCTGAATAAATCTGTACCATTTACCCTAAAAATCAATATACAGAATTTTAAGAATGGATTTTTTTGCCATAAACCTTCAGGTTATTGAAACAGAAAACTTTGCCTTTGATGTTAGAATATTGACCTAAAGGTTTCTCATCAAAAGCAATGGCAATTATGGACACATTTCCTTCAAGACACCACAGGCACCTTTGACACACAGTTCTCCAGCCACAGCATTTCACATCTTGGAAGTAAGAACCGGCTACAAAAATGACAAAAGTGGAGACAGAAAAGTAGAAGAAACCCTTTCCTCACCTTTTCCCTGTAACCAACTTTAAACTTTTTTTAACATTATTCTCTTTCTAAACTAAACTGAGGCACCTAACCTAAAAAGTGATGAGTCAAGACAATCTGTTCTCTTCCTCTGTTGGGTGACCCATTAGTCTTCTTCAAAAATATTTGGCAAAACTAACTGTTCTTTCCAGAGCGGGTGTTTCACCCCACTACAAACACCAACTAACCTTCAACCGACCTCAAAGAAAAGAGTGTTAAAAGTTGCTAATGATACACTCAGAACCAGAGAGTATAGAAAAATAATGAGACCACTGACTGAGACTGAAACAGTAAGTAAATTATACATTATTATATATAACTGACTCGATGCAAGTACTTTAAACTCATGAAAGTAAATAGATTTTTTGTGAAATCCATCACCGTCATTAATCTCATGCATGAATGTACAAAAATGCTCAGTCGCACACACATATAAGGAAAAATCTCTCCATACTTGAGCTGTGATTAGAGAGTGTTTTGGTCTCGGCAGCAGAATGAGTAAATGGGAGCGTGAGACCTCCTGCAGATCTTTAGAGTTATAATCACCCATCAGCAGGATTCTGGGAGAAATAAGGAGGGTAGAAATACAAGGCTGTTCTCACAAACTGCTTCAGACTTAATTACAGCTGGATGCACTGGCTGTTCTGAGATTTTGGAGCACATTGGGCAACTCGTACACAAAATCTCTACTGGGACTTGCTTTGGCGGTTTCAAGGGCCCTTGGTCTGTTTTTTATTTTCTTTATTGGGAACTAGGAGTGTATGCACTGTTAATTGCAAAGCAGTGATATTTTGTGATTTTAAATGACTCTGTCTGAGATATTTAATGACATAAGTACAGTTAATAGTACAATAGTTAAAGTTTTGAAGTTGTATTTCTTGTTAGAATGTTGTAATGTGTAATTCTCAAAAAAAAAAAAATGTTCATTAAATGTTTTCTCAACTTTCCTAAGTACCCAATATAGAGCACTCTCTAAAATTTATGGATGCTTAGCCATATGTGGAATACAGGTGGTCAGAGTAGATGTTACACCAATGATTTAAAAAAAAGTTCAGTTTATGGTAAGATGCTGCTCATGCAGACACTAGACAGCAAGCCAGTCCACTAGGTTTTGGAACAGAGCCTGATGTCTGAGGTTTTCATCTGGGCTGTCCACCTGCCATCAGCTTCACAATAATTAATTACAAAAATCAAGGACACTCTTTGACCTTATCCACTGTTCTTTCCATCAGCTGCGACGTGCCACATTATGGATCTACAAACGCAAGATTTATGTTTGACAAAATGACAGGAAAACACTGTCCTGGTGTCTCCCATTATGAGTGAAGAACTCCAGTGGGAGAGTTTATGACTGTTCTTCATCGATCAGTGTCATAGAATGGAAAGCACTTAGAGGAACAGAGTGCATGAAGAGGGCGGACATGCTCTGCACCAATCTGCCGGGAACTGGCCTACTAAAACACTGGAAGTCATTTAGCAACTGAATGTGAAAGGTGGTTTGTTTGCTCATTTTTTTGCCCTTCTGATATGATGAAGCTACTGGAGAATTAGAGTGTTAAGGGTTAAGGTCACTGCTTCCTGTTTTTACCATGAAAATCCATATTCACATTTTGTATTTCTACACAAAAGGATATTTCTTTAAACCTTCACATTTAACTAAATGTCTCTTAGCAAACACTCTTAATTCAAAGTTTCTATTGCAGTCCTTCACCATTGTAACAAAATACTCAAGTAAATGTTATGATTAGAATGAAAGACTGTGTCTTCTCCACCACTAAACGATTACTATCAAGAGTTTTTGTTCTCTAATGACTAGCCATTTGCATGGATTATCGCTGTCATAATAATCATGTTGAGTAGTACAACATATACATCTGTATTCAGGTGAATGGAGATCTCTTTAACAATGACACCTTTTTATTTTCAGATAAAACACTCTGCCCCATAATCTTAACACATGCACACACGGGATCAGCTCGATTCAGAAAGGTTATTAACCTTGTTATTGCACTGGGTGCACTCAAAGCTAAAACAATTATTTCAATAATATAGGATGACATTTCTGAATGGATGCACTGTGACAAAGCAAAACACTAGGCAGTAAAGAATATTATAACAGTACTGCATGATACTGGATAACAACTAATAAAAAGTGTGCATGAAAGAGAGAATAAGAGAAAGAGAGATTAATGGTCAAAGGTAAACTTCACAAATGAACTCATACATTCCCATAAGACTAAACAGCATCCAAAATCCATTGCAAACAACATCCAAAATGTAGAGACAGGCTACAACAGAAGCAATTATGCACATCACACATTATATAAGGGACTTTCCCTTCAGTCATAATTCATCCAGACCTGAGCAGATGGCCCTTTAATCATTGCAGACACTGGCAAATGCTAGACACAAGGGTTTCAGCACCATGGACAGCAGCCAGTGGTTTGTTAAGCAGTTCAGCACCATGGATAGCAACCAAGAAGTTCCACTCATATTTTCTGGCAAATCTGCAAAGCAAACCACTTCAGATAAAATCACCTTTTTTACCTCTCTTTCCTCTCTATTTCGTCCATTTTCCTTTCTCGGAAAGTAAATTTTTAGCTCTCTCTCTCTCTCGTCCTACCATTCCCTCCCAAGATCGGTCCCAAACCGCACTCTCCCTCTGTTCCTCTGCAGGCTGCGAACAGTAGTGTCATGAATGAGACCTTTTCCAGGTAATTGAGTCCTCTAGCTCACACCACTAATTTGTGAAGCTCAAGTCTCCCCAGCAGTTACCCGAGAGACAAAAATGGGAAGAACGAGCAAAAGTGAGAAGGAGAAAATAACTGGACTGACTACAATATGTTAATTGGTTTCCTGTAATTGACAGTCTTTGGAAAGGTCATTGTGCATTTCAGAGGAAGGCAAGAAACATTGTACTCTACGGAAACCGAAAGGGGACTGTTGCTAAAACTGTCAGCGAGTGTCGGATTCATGAGCGGTAACGATCAATTACCGTTGTTTTTCCGCATAAGAAAGCACAGCAATGACTCACCAAGTTGACGCTTATGTTTCAGAATAAATAAGCAAAAGTTCAAAGCAAGAGATAAGCCGTGAGCAGTCCTGCCACTCAAACTACAACTGTTTTTCCCTTTTCATAAGCAACCATACATCACCTCAAGTCAAATCTTCTTTAAATCTGAATGCACATCGATTGATCATTCTGGTGGCTCAATCTGTAACTTGACAAACACTCTACTCTCATACTCCTTAAGTAAACCTGCTATTTTTCATTTGTTTGTTTATTCCAACAAAGTGTTCATGCAGATTGGTTACTTCTGTGTCTATTGTATCTGCAGCTCTCTGCAGTGGTAGGAAGGAGGTCCAAGCAGCCTGGACAAATTTACTGTTGCCTGCAAGTGCAAAATGTGAGTAAGATGACCTGTGGCTTGATAGTTAGCAGACATACTTTAACACGCTAAAGTGTGGTGCTTTCAAATAAATAAAAGGTGTAATACACAAAAAACTGGAAATTTAACCAGAGGTATACTGTTTTAGATGCTCTGCTTACTGTAAGAACAATCCTCACCCATAGTACAACAGTTCTTGTGGTTTATTGCATCTATATATTGCTATTAAATATATGAGATTTTTTGCTTATGTTATTTATTTTCTTTACTGAAACTACAAATCAAATTGATATTGAATAATGTTTTGAAAAAACTGCAAAAAGCCTACATTTACATTTGTAATGAGCAACAAGTTGTTTAATTTAATGTAGTAATAAATCTAATGTTTCTTTCCTCTCTATCTGTTATTAATAACTATTATCAAGAACCCTTTCAGGACAAAAACAGGGCTGTGAAGTGCATTATAGTAAGTGGTTACAGCGTCATTTCAGTTCTTTGTGGCAGTGACACTCCAGCAGAAGCTCATTGCATCAGTCAGAGCTGAGATAATGAAGTCTGAAGCAAGAAGAGATTCACAGCAATCAAAGACCCTACCGACAGCAGCATGTGTGACTGTTTCAGCTTCCAGCTGACATTTCTGCTGTACTTTTAGTTTTTCTGTGGCAGTCAAAAACTCTGCAGTTCTTATGTTGTAATGTACTAAAGTAGAGTCACCTCTCTCTCTCTTTTCTCGTCTAATCTTTTGTAATCTGCAGGCAGAATGTTGTTAAGTATAATTGACAATTTTATTTCAATACAGTTTTAACCGCATGGTATCACAAACTACAAGTGTGAGATTAAAAAGTCACACAAATTAAAAAAACAGGATAAATGAGAATTACATTAAAAGAGAAAAAGAGAAGAGTGAAATTAAATGGGTGAGTTGAAGCAACAAGTATCCAGCATACACTGCAAAAATACACACTGTATTAATTCTATTCATGCTAAAAAATAACCTTATGAGATCATTGGGTTACTTTAACAAAGTCATTTTAAAGGCCAAAACAGAATTACTGTAGTTATTATGGCAAATGCAAGCACAGTTTAAGACACTGTTGAGATCTCCTCTAGAAAAGATTACTGGCTGTCTTATTCTCATGAGAAATAGCTTAACAACAGGTTTTTTCTGATGATCAACTCAAACACACACTATGAAAAATGTTACTATCATTACTTTCACTTGTGTCAGAATAAAACCTTAAGAAAAAATCTCTTTCTAGAGAATGTCATTCAAAAGATTAATATAACGGAGATGTGCATATAGAAAACTGCAGCACTCAGCAGCAACAATATTCTGACATAACGCTACAGTTTGTAAGATCACCCTCTTGAGACTAGAGCAAAGAGAACTCATTTGTCAAATGTGTGTTGTGCGTTCTCACAACCGAATCTATTTCTATTTCAAAACCATCTCTGGGAAATGTAATCAAATATTTTCTCTGGTGAAACATGATGTATTTCCTCAGCACTGGTAATCTTGATATTAAGCATAGGTAGAATAAAGTATGTATGTGTCTGTGCTTGCTAAAAACTTCTTTCTGTTGCCTGGGAGGCTGTGGAAGCCAGACAAACAGCTCATATTAAAAGAATTAAAATTATTTAAAGACATGAATTAAGAATTAATTTTCAAATTTTTCTTGTACTGCCATTCACAAAATTTTGACTTCTACTACTTTGTCACCTGTTCACACAGCTCAAGGACTTTTGCTCAACTAAACTTGGGAAAGCAGAAAGTGAGAAAGAGAGAGACAGCCAAACAGCCAAGTAAGTGACAAAGACATGAAAACAGTATAGAACATGCACATCCATATTCTCTTGTTCTTTCTGACTGGCACTTGGAGTAAACTTTGGGTAGGAAGAAAAGACAAGTGTCTTGAATAGCATTGCAGAATGTAGGCAGTAAAAAAGAAAAGAAGTGCATACAATAGACAGGACAGGCATTGAGTACATCATCATCTGCGTCTTGAGTTTCCACATCATTTAGTGACTCACCACAAAATTGCTAATTTTGGATCATTTATGTATGAGGTGATTGGGCCGTTCCTATCCGCACTAGAACAGTGCTTTGGCACAGACGTGTGGCTCTATTGATTCGTCTGTTTGTGGATGCTGAGTCACACTTAACTTACTGTGTATGGCCCCTGGGTACAGGGAAAAACAAAATCTCAGCCTCCATCAACTGTTCACATCGCTAGCAAATCAATGCTGTCAATCAGACAAAAATGTGCGGGAGAGATCTCTGGCTACACATGATGTATTTTGGAATCTGTGGTTCGGTAAAGTCAAGTTATTAATTCATTAAACATGACTGTTTTGTAAGTCGAAAACAGTAATCTGTTTTTTAACTAACCCAGCTCAGTCTGGTTCCTCACAAGTTATTTCCCTTTTCTACGTTTTTCTTCTTTCCACCTTTGCTTACTAGGAACATGAAGGTACTATCATCTGTAAAGCTGCTTTGAAACTATATGTGTTTTGAAAATCCCTGTACAAATAAAGCTGAGCTGATTTAGTGTTGGAGATAAACAGCTTCTCTGGGAAAAATGCCATGGCCCTCGGTGACTTACCAAGTAAAATGTTATATCTTCAACAAGATACGATAAGAAAAAAATATATAAGAAAATATAATATATTTAGTGACTCTTTGGGTCATGCCCATTGGGGTTCAATATAAAATAACTCAAAGGCACAATCCAAAGAGTCAGACGATGTCAAAACTACATATAGTTTTAGGCTCAGTGTAAACTGGTGTTGCAACTTTTGACCAGTAGGTGGCACAGTACTGAGAATAACATCAATACTCAAAATCTAGTTACGTTGACCACATGGTTTAAAAAGTTATAAGTGTGATCTGAGCAAATGGTGGTGTTAGGGGCTTTAAGTATAAGAATACAAAATGTTCAGATTCATCCATAATCACTGTCCCAAACCTAAACTTTAAAAGATAGACTTCAAACCTAGTATGAGTATTATTAATATTAACAAAAGTCTAGCAGATACAACAGTGCTCTTAGATCTTAGATACACACACACACACAAAAACTATTAGAACAAAAACAAAAGGGTGTGGAAAACTACATCAAAAAGGACACAAAAGTGTTCAACGGATAGCAGTGGCATAACAAGAAATAAAAACATCAGATAAATTAATGTCCTGATGTATTATGTCCAAAATGACCCATCTAATCTGCTTACAATAAGAGTGAAAGGAAGAAGAAAGAGCCCATAACTAGTATATCAACACCAGAAGTGATGTGAGGTTGAGATAAAAGAGGTGGAGCTCTCTCCAGATACTCTTTACCATCCACTTCTTATCGGTCCAGAGAAAACTCTGTTAATATTGTTAATATCTCAACTGTTTCTCCTAGACATCACTAAAACTAAACTAAAATGAAATTGAAATGGATGAGACTTCTGCCAAGTGATTTGAGTTATGCTGTCCACATGGATTTTATCTCTTTACACATTTACAGTACAGTATGTCAACAGTTGACATTTTTGAGAAAAAAATCTGGTTTGTTGCTAGAACAACTAATGAGCAGTAAAACCGTAGCTTTGAAAGAAAAGAATGCTGATGGTGAAAAGTAAAGTGTGGTTTTCTAGCATGGCACAGGCAAATGAAAAATCAGAGTGTTTAAAAGTTAGAGAAGTTTAAAAAAGTCATTAATTTCATATTTTATGTCTATTTAACTAGCCTTAATTGCTTAAGCAAACATTATGATTTGATTAATTTCTGATGTGTGCTGTTTTGCACGTTTTCATCCTTATACCTTTTAAAGTCTAACTTTCTAGAAGTCTCAAAGTAAAAATCACACTTTCCTCTGGTAAGTCCTGACACATTCTATAATGTTCTACCCCAAATCCTCTGAGGCACAAAGACACGAACAACTTGGCCTTTATGGAAAAGTCCATTCAGAAAGTAAAAAGTAAAACAAAAAGCCAGTTAATTCTTTGTCAACAGTACACTATTTACTGTGTTCATATTTGTGATTAGAACATATTGCATTTGACATTTTAAATTCCTAATCATAAGAACCTGTAAGCTCTTGGTTTAGATTCTCCACAGTCATTGCTATTACCCAAAAAGGAGAGAGTGAAATAGACAGACAGGGCAAAAGATAGAATCTGTATCTATTGTATACAGTATGGTGTGTGTGTGCACTGCAATGCGACTCTAATAAATTATTTGACAGAGACACTTCAACACACGAGCATACTGTATGAGGATATGAAAATGATCACCCCTTTAATATTTTAACATATAAGTGGGAAGCACAGAGAGTAAAACCAGAAGAGATACGGCAGAAACTCTCCGCATGACTTCCTCACGCACATCTCTAAGACCTGTTTACTTAAAATGTATTCTGATATGCTCTCTTAATCACACAGTAGTGTAAATACACAAAACTAAGAAAAAACTGTTGTATCTGTGTGACATACACACCAATTAGCACTGTTTTGAAATGTGTCTTTTTCCTGTGTTGATGTTGCTTATGCTATGAAGTATATAATATAACTGTGTCTGCATGTCACAGTTTATTTCAAGTACACACAAACACGCACACAGACGAACAATAATGAGCTCTCTGAAGAAGACCTTACTGTCGCGTTAATTTTGTAATTGCGTTCCTGTTTACGGCAGTTGAATTTTAATTACAGTATGTGATGTTTGAAATCTATGTTTGCATAAATATGAAATTAGTTGACAGTGTTTCTGATGTATTTGCATTTATCACGTTTACAGAAGTGTGAAGATGCCTTTGTCTCCTGTTTCCAATAAACAGCTTCAACAGTTTCACCTAACTCAATTTGTCATGATTTCATTGATTATGAAAGGAAAGTATAACAATGCCAGAAACACAAAACTTGAAAAGCTATTTGTTTTCATCCTCTATGAAATCTATGAATGCAGTGACTGCATAAAGTACCCAAATCTACCAGAGATGGCACTGTTTACTTATAAGACAAAAGTTCCTGTTCTGATAGAGCTGTTGTTCAAGAGAAAATCATTTAAACGTAAGAAAAGATTATAAGTCTCTTTCAGTATGTGCCACACTGTCTTCCTGTTCACCTGTCGATCTGTCAGGTATGAATGGATTTCATTTTGGTGCCCTGAGGTAATATCGTGGTGTTAAATTTCCCAGTTATGAATAAATCCTTAAATATAACATCTACAACAAATGCAGACATGAGGCAGTATCTCAAAATCAATAAGAAGGAGGCTTGAAGTTCAAGACTGTTTTAAATATTAAAAAATTCCTTGACTTTTTAGAAATTCTGCAATGAATCAAACTTTTCTTTATGGAAGACATTTGCATGGCATTGCCTCTTTACTATCTACTAAATGATGATAATGTCTTCATAAGTTTACACACTGTACAACCCCGACATACTGTAAGTAATCTGTGCTATCTAGCTGTATCTGTTTAAACTTTCTGAAATCTCCGACATCAACACTTCATAGTGTCTTACTAGCAGCTCATCAGCGCACGGAAAGAGAGCGAGAGAAGGAGTAAAGAGATCAAGGAAGGAAGACAGACGCCCGGTTGCTGCGTTATAACTAAAAGCCAGCATCTTCTCCATCCTTCCCCTTCAGACTTCATTATCTCAGCTCTGACTGATGCGATGGAGCTTTGGTTGAAGTGTCACTAACACAGAGGGCTGAAATGTCTCTTTACCCACTTATCCATGATGCAGTTCACACTTGGCTTGGCATTGTTATTGCACTGTAACCGAATAGGTGCTCCTCGCTGGTGTGGTGTGAATTGGTGCGAACGAGCCTGGAAAGATGAAATAAGTCATCCCCGATCGGAAAGCGAAATTAAAGTTTCAGACGCTCTCTGGGAGAGAATTCTCATAGTGCTCTGTGTTATTTCATAGACCCTTGAACCTTCTCACTTATAGAATAAGTACATACCATGTCTATTTCTTCCCTCTCTCTGTTGGTATTATGATTGGCTGTCTGGATGGTTGCTTAATGACTGACATTTTTCTTTCTGGCTCTATTTAAAAACCCAGCAGGCTGCTCGGCTGTCTACGGTCCATGACCGCTTTAAAGCACTATCCTCGCCAGTAACGGAGTATTACATTATGACAGTACCGCTATGAAGTGATAGTATACCATTTTGTAAGGTGAACAGATATTATCAATGAAAACTATGGGAAAGTCCAAGGACAGTATTTTATTTGTATTGTACATGTAATGCTATTAAGTTTAATTATTGTCACACTAAGTAAAATATAATTATTTAAAAATACTATAGCAACCATAGTTCAACTATGGTATTTGTAATAAAACCTCACATTTACCACTGTCTCACAAAATTTTAAACTTACATAGTGTAGTAATTAGCAATCAATCAAAAAAAAAAAAAAACATGGTTGCTAAACTTTTTCTATAATAAAACCATGGTTGGTTTTATATAGAGAGCACAGAATCACTCACAAGTGGCACATGAAGCTGTTGAGTTGAGTAAAAATCTTGTAAAATATTTATACGAATATAAAAAAAAAACATTTACAGTGCAAAAAATGTATACAAAAGACTTCTAATGAATCATTCAGACTGATTTGTGAATAGATTTAAAAAGTTTTGCTTGACACATTCATTGCAATGAATCAACTCAAAGAATTGATACATTTGCAAAGTCATTGAGATTTGGGTTTTAAACCATGTGCACGTCTGCTGCAAGATGTGCCACACACACAGAGGATTCATTCAGAATTCAAAAGCAAGATTTTTCTCACTCCATCTGCTTTCTGGAATTTATTATATTACTGAAGTCACACTATAGATATGATGCATACATGTAATGCTACCTACTATACAATTTGGCCAAACCTAGTAATCTTTATTTTTTTTAGAACCAGTTGAAAGGTCTATGCTTATTTAACCTGTTAACTGTCACCGTTCCACAGGTAATTTCCCTATTCACTTTAATATTGCATAGTTGAATTCTAATCTGATCATTAACGAACTATATATTGATGGAAAGGTCTAAGACTCAATGATAAATATTTTAAAACAATAAACATTTAAAAAAACATAAAGGTTAAAAACGTAAATATCTAAAATATCTTCATTTTCATTTGTATGCTTTATATGTGCATTGACAGTTATCAGATTAAAATGTCTTTTTAGGACAGAAAAAACCCAGTGAAATCTGGTTCTAATATGTTATAAATCAAAAGCAATATAAAACTATCTACGTCTCCATCATAGACTAAATGAAAGATGGGTAAAGGAGATCATCTCTCTGAACATCATTGCTTTACTCCAACTTATTCCGGACATCATCCTCTAGAGAGTCAGACCTCAGTCTCCAAGGATTCATCATTATGAGAGGCACTGAGAGCCGTAAGAAGGTTCTCACGAGACCCTTTGACTGATTATAATGATGAAATCATAAAAAATAACAGCATGATATTTCACTCTACCATATTTAGTAAAGTCATGACCTATCCTAAGTTTCTGATTCATCACTTTGTTGCATACTTTTATTATTTCACATATCATGAATGCTAAACTGTATGGACTAGTTGACCATTCTTACAGATTTGCAATATAATTTCTCCTTGAATTATCCCTTGCTTCTATATACGCTTAAAAAATAAACAAAATAAAATCCTCACTGGCGACTACCGTGGTATGCTGTGATAGTTTTAGTAACAACGCTGATGCTCCTCTCTGAGTATTTCAAAACGAACAATGACCTTTTTCTGATCGGATCACCTAAAGGAAACCAATTAACATATTGTACTCAGACCAGTTATTTTCTTCTTCTTCCTTTCCATCATTTTTCGTCTCTGGGGTAACTGCGGGGAGAGCTGAGCTTCACAAATTAGTGGTGTGAGCTAGAAGACTCAATTACCTGGAAAAGGTCTTGTGTGGCGCTTTGCCCACGACACTACCGTTCGCAGCCCGCAGAGAACACAGCGTGGACGGGAGGGGGGGCTGCGGAGGACGGGTGGGCGTGCGGAAGACATTTGCTGGGAGGTGGAGAGAAAGCGAGAGATAGTATGTAGAGGAGAAGTGAAAACAGGTGATGACATGTGGAGGTTTTAACGACAACTCCATCAAACAAGGTTTCAGTTATTACCCGAAATGCCTCACAGGGGACAGTGGCAGTTTTTTCCTCATTAGGCCTAAAACTTCCTGCACACTTCCAGTATTCACTGTATAACACGGTACAGTCCGCTCTGCTTGAGAATAGTCCTTAATATCAGAGAGGTAGGATGATCTCCCTGAAGGTATCTAGATCTTGTTTAGGTGTTCCTCTTCCTCATTTTATGTCTAACTTTCACTCTATCAGATAGACAGGACCGGGCATCAAGATGAATGACATTATACAGTGATATAGCTGCATACTTTGAGAATATCAACATTGGACGATGGAAATCATGGAACAGAAACATATTTTTCGAATTTACTTTGTATAATGAACACTTAACTCTACTGAACTCTTATATTTACTGGTTGTGCCATTTTGCAGCCTAAACTCAAAGAAATACTTTACTGCAATTCATTTATTTTTATTAAAAAAAATCACATTTTTTTTGCTTAATAGAAGAAAAACAGTATCAAAAACACTTGTTAGTAAAAATGCATATTTTCTATTGGCTATATGAAATCAGTTTCCTTCAAGTCCTGACAAAACAACAACAACTGTAGCTCATCACATTACCTATAGACAAGTTCCACAAACAACCGCAAAGTGGCCAAATACTTTCTCTACACTTTTAAATCTTATCTCTAGATAGCAGTACTGCCATCGGTCATTTCACTAATATGAAGCAACCTGTTCATGCAAATTTTCCCATTATGGTAGCTTTCAGAGCTCATATTTTTCATAGCTTTCAGAGCTCAGAGTTTTGTTTTATTCAGCAGAGCAGAACAGAAACACAACGACGTTCCTGAGACGTCCGTGAAACGTTGCTGTCTGTAATTCTGAAACCTTTGTTGTGTCTAGCAGGTGCAAGTGTCTACAATGATTAGAAGGCCATCTGTTCAGAGGTGGATGAATTATGACTGAAGAGAAAACCTCTGCTATAACACTTAAGATGTATAATTGCTTCTATAGTCATCCGGTCGTAAGTGATGTTTCTGTGGATTTCAAATGAATTTGTCTTGTGCCATATTTCATCATTTCTGTATGCTGGTTTTCTGAACCTCTTATGCATATCGAGTTACCTAAACATTCACACACACACACACAGGTCTGTTTTAATGTATTATTGAGGACACTACAACTATATTTTTTCATATCAGGCCAATTATATTGAATATTTATAGGTCCACGAATAAGTTTATGTGGACAATAAAAAAAATTGGCCATAATATTTCAACCAATCCTATACACACAGTATTATCACAGTAATTGTTTCTGCATATTTTTAGCCCTTTGAATATTTCAAGTTCAATATTAATGGTTATATTGTATCCAGAGTGATATAAACCTGTGTGTGTGGAGCTTATGTTTCAATAGAGAAGAGTGCTTTAGATGGTGAAATGAATATGTCATCATGGACAAAAAGGGTTCTTCATTCTGCTCAATAGAGATTTTTAGTGTCAGTGGATGTCAAAAGCATAACCCTCCCATATACATGCTTATAGTAAAAGTAATAATCCACAGACTTTAAGAGAGAGGCTTTTCATTAGAGAACAAAACACACTGCACTCAGAGTTGTGTTAAGTGCATAACAACTGCTGAAATGGCCTTCTACGGGTCTCCTGGAAAAGTACTCAGTTTGTGATATTAAATAATAGATGTGAATCTAATTAAACCTGGAAGATGCTCATTTTACTTTTTGTTATGAATATTAAAAGGCAATGTATCAAAGGACATTTTACCAACATTACAGATAAAATAATTCATTGTATTTAAGAAGCATACTGCATCTTTTCTCCAATGTTTATTAAGCTCAACTGGTACAGTTTGTGTTAGTAACACATACTGATAAAATATATACCATTAATGCACTGCAAGTTGCTTTTCCATGCATAAATATAAAAACTTCAGAGCTCAAAACTTCATTACAGTCCATTATAGACCATACATTGAAACTAGGCTGCAAACAAAGATTTAAAAATACCTTTCAACACATGCATATATATAAATACATAATATATGTGTGTGATAAGGTGCATCTAAATATAAAATAAACCAAAAAATACATAATTCATTTCAACTCCTTCCAACGTCACAACTTGCTTTTCCATGAGAGAAATCTTTCTCTCCGAATCTCAAACTCAACACTAACTTATTCAGCGTTATTGTGAGAACATCTACACCAGCCGTTTCAGTGGCCCGCTCCCACAACACTTCCGTTCATCAAAGAATTCTGTTTCATCTGAGAATCCTCATGCAGAGGGCAACATTATCACAATATGTGACTGACATCTCCTCATCCGACAGATAGAGGCCTCGAGTGACCCGGAGTTCCACAGGAGAGAGAGAGAGAGACGAAAATAAAAACTCCTGCGTGACATGATAATCACACGACCGGTGTGCAGGTCAGTACAAAAGAAAACGGAACAGAAGCTTAAATGCAAATGAATGGAGAAGAAAATGAGGTTGTTGTAACTTTGACAGATTCTCAGAGGTTGCAGCCGAGCAAAAAAGAAAAATCAACTAAAAGGACTTTATAGAAAGGAATCAGTATTTCTGCTTTGGCAAACATGGGGTCAAGGTGTGGCTGGTTGGCATGGTAACTGCACACTGAAATTAAATACAAAAGTGACCGAAGATTTCAGATTTCAACCCGAATAAATGTATGGATTTAGCAGAGAAACTGACTTTTCCATTTATTAAAGTCTAAAAATGAAACCAAGTCTATTAAATAATATTAAATATATTAAAATATAAATTTTGCATCAATGCACAAATACAGATGTGCTTTATCATTTACAATGCCTTCAAAAGTAACTGTTACGATCTTTTTTCCAAATCGCAACAAAAGTAAGGGAGTCACCACACACCACGGCTCACTATTACGTGAATTTATTTCCATATAAGACAAACCAACATAAAATAACGGTGTGAATAGTAGTCAGTGTGTCAGCAGGTACATGTGAGTATGTAACAGCAGTCCAACCGGACACAGTCCATGAAGCAAGCCTCCCAAAACGGCAACCAAACCAACGGAAATGAACCCAAAGGCGGCGGTGATCTCCCGTATTCCTCACATCTCATCAGTTCTCTAGTAGCCTTCAAAGTACAGAACAAACAAAGACGGACCAAGCTCAGCCCACGATCCCGCACGCCGCCATCTCTGTCCCAATCTTTGATAAAGCACCATGATTACATTCAGGTGTGCAACCCCTCCCATCAGCCAATCACCTGCAACTCAGAAATATCCGGTTACTCAAAAAGTCGTTTCTACTGATACTTATGTGGTAAAAGTTATAGCTTGTAGTTTTATTGTATTGTAGAATACTACTGTATGACATCCTCCACAATATTTCATAAACACAATTTTTACATAAATAAAAGTTGATATATAAACATCTGTGACACCTTGCCCCTGAGGAAGCGTCTCATTCTTGTGGGTCGTGTTCTGTAGATTGTGGAGCAGACGGCTGTCTGTTCATTTTCTCTACTCTTTATCTCTGCATGTCTCCTGAGATTTGAAAAGTCATACAGCGTGCCATTGTGGATACATTCTCACGTTTGATGGTGTTCTGCAGTCAGTTTGTCAGACATTAATCTCTTGTTTGGGGTTCTATTATTGCGTGACTTTCAGATAGTTAACCACAGAACACTCTCAGCTGTGAGACAAGAGGTCAGAGGACAACCTCAAAGTAAACCAAGTAAGAGAAATGGACAAATAAAAATGATAGTAAAGATAACTGTAAGGAGAAATGATAAGGTCAAGCATGCAGCTGGAGATGTATTGTACTGTACGAGCTAAAGAAATGATGTACTGTAACCAAACTAAAAGGGTGACTTTCCAAAGCCAAATACATGTTATTTGAAAATGCCAAATCATTGTGAAGAAATGTGTGTATACTATTAAAAAACAGTTTGGAATAGCAAAATTCATTAGGCATGGCAAGATGAACATCAGACCCAAATCTGGTGACAAAATGTAAGATGGCATTATAGGTGACATTAAAAAATGGACAGCATTTTGTAAAAAGGGAAAATCGCTTTGGAACGCCAAGTACATTTTAAAAATACTGTGTTATTTTCAACCCAAGATTGTGTCAAGAAGAGACGAATCCAAACACTGGGTTAAATTAACTTTGAAAATGTTAACATCTGACCCATCGATGGGTTAAAAACAACCCAGCATTTTTTAGAGAGTATATTTTCATAAATATCCAAATGAATATTTTATGAATAATTTTACTTTTTATTTCTAAGTGTGTATTTGGTAAAAAAAAGTTAACACAGGTAATGGACAAGAAATCTTTAAACGTTGTCTGCACAATATTTGACAGAACTTTTCCCAGAAATATGCCATTTTACCAATTTCAGCCAGAGAAAAAATAAAACAGAAGACCACTAACAAACAGAAAACAGTGAATAAAACTATAAGAATAATTCCCAAAATTCTTGCCAAAAACACAAAAGAAGCTCCATAATCCAGAGTCAGAGGTGCTGCCTGATATTTTACTTTCTCTGGTCATCATCAAACAGCTTCATTTTGTAGTAAAATGAAACACCTAGCACTAATTTCCTTCTCAGCGGGAAGAACAGTATATTTATTTTCCTTGAAGTCAGTTTAGGCTTTAGAAGTGCTTTCTAACATATCTGTTCGGAGCACAAACACAATTCAGAGAAGGTTCTGATAAATAACCTTTGAGGAATGAGCGTATTAGTCTCGAATACTGCGACTCTAACTTCAAGACAGTCAGTATATCCAGTGATAATTAACTCAGAAACGGTTTGTGAGAACACCCTTGTATTTCTACCCTCCTTATTTCTCCCAGAATCCTGCTGATGGGTGATTATAACTCTAAAGATCTGCAGGAGGTCTCACGCTCCCATTTACTCAGTCTGCTGCCGAGACCAAAACACTCTCTAATCACAGCGAGTGCGTGTATATGAGCCAGTGTAAATGTCCTTTCAAAATCCAATGACATTTCTCTATAATTTCCAAAGATGTCACGCTTTGTTTATGTACGTAGCGGTCAAAGCCACTTTTCCTCAACAAAAAGACCATTTCAATGGATTGCCCTAATATGCTAGTGCAATTTAAATCTTTTATTTCAGCTCATCCCATGCCAAAGTCTTTAAGAAACTCTGATGGGGAGGGAATCCCACTGTTAAAACCCAATCTGTCATTTTCTGGCAGGCAAACAATCTAAAATGCTGCCAGGCGACACACAAAAGACCCATACACGCCGCGCCAATTGACTGCCAGTTCGCTCTTCATAATCTTCGATGGTGAGCTTCATTTCACACACTATGCTGGAAAAGAGCTGTAGATTGCTTTTAAAACACACCCAAAACCTCCCCTATGAAAAACACGCTCAATAAAAACTCTGTTTGTTTCAACCACCATAGAAGAAAAGCTCAACAGAGCTGACGAATATGAAGGCAATAAACTACAGGCATAAGAAGCCGTACATTTGTGCTGTATCTGCATCCCATCAATACTCTACAATTTGCCTCCCATTAGTAGCGTGTTCTTGGCACATACGTCTAAACGTCTGCTCATCTCAGAAGAATCAAAGGATTCATGTTTCATACTGAAATCATCTATTCTGTTTCAGGAACAGAACAGGAGGCATGATGGGAAAACACTGCTGAAAGGTTTTCCTGATCGATGGGTTTCAAACGGCACTTAGAGACGCACACGGAAAACTGTACGAGACGTCACCGTTCACAGGCTGGCTTGGATGCTATTTTTGGAAAAAGCAACATATTGCACCACAGATATAACTCTGGAAGCTTTCCTGAGAATGATCAAATCATATTCACAGCTAGGCACAGAAATTTAAGAGCTTCTATATAGCCTGAAAACTGACAGTCTACAGAATTGACATTATTTACATAAATAAACTCTGAGCTGTGGGTTTATTTTTTGTGGTGTTTTTAAACATTGTATCAGACCAATTTTAATACACAAGCTCTTTCTACAGCCAAAACAACACAAGTGAATTCCAGTGTCCATTTCGTACAGTAGAATCACCCAACTATACTGTACATTTATTTAGACTCATCCTTGTTTATCTACTTTTGGCTAAATGCTTCAAAAAGATCTTTAATGATAATAGCACAACCCATAGAGGCTGATGACCGCTATCTGTCTGGTCTCCTCCGAGTCTTGTTGGCGTGCTGAGAAACGCGTCCGCCCAGTCATGTGGGCAGGTAAATGTCTTTTGAGAGAAGAGGCCAGCGAGATGAACTGACCTGTGAACGGTGGCAGTCGTCTGCGTCGAGAGGGGTCACGCTAGAAAACAGAAGGTGAAGAGCCATTATTTTCCGCCTCATTTCCGCCGGCGGCCTGCTCAGGATGGACGGATGAAAATAAGATGGAGGAAAACGAGAAATCATTCCAGCCTCCATTTGTAATACGTCTCTTTACAGAGTCAGTGACAGCCGCGGGAGAACAGCGGTGGATTTTAATGGGGACGATTCGTCTGCCGTTAGCCAACACAGCACGCTCCCTTACAGCAAAACCTCGCCATTCTCCTGTAAGATTACACATCTATATAGCTCTTTCTACTCCGTGTGTCTTTCCTCAGAGCCCGTGTGAGAATAGATTATGGTAAAGTGATATAAAACAGGCCTGGGAGGTTCTTGAACTACTGTTTTGTATCACCAAATTGAGGTTTCCACAGCATGTTTTCGATTCTGTTGATGTTCAAAGTCATTTGCTGTGTTTTAAAACCATCTATTTTTATCACAGCTAATATGTTACTCATTCCCTCCCATTACTGTAAATGACACCCCACAGGCTAACAAATATCCAGAAGACTAATGGGGCGTCTTAAAGCTGTGTGTTGGTTGAACAAGCCTGTGCAATTTGCTTGTTATCGGTAAACTAAGACTGCTCACGTGGATTCCGTTACATTCTGGCTTCTATCTGTTTACATATGATCTGTCGATCTGTGCCAAGTGACATTAGCTGCATTACAAAATGTCATATAAAAGTAAAAATGAGCTCCAGTGTTACAGGAACACCCCTTTAAGGACAAAGAGAGGAGTCGAAAATGAAAGGCAATCCCAATATAGAGTTTTCAACAATGACCAGAAATCAATGCCATCTCTACAAATTTCCATTATACCAAAGAGAGGAAAAATTACATATACAGAAGAAAAATATGAGCATCATTTAGAAGAACAAGTTTTAGTACTCTTTGTAACTTTTTGTGTCTCTGTGCAATATTCTTCACACTATTGTACTTTATTTTGATTGCTAATGAGAAAAAATACACAACCAACTAAAACTTAAAACTAAAAGCCTTTCTTTAAATGACAAAAGATTTATCTGAAGGCTGTTTTGTTCTTTTTAGCCTGTAATGAATCATGCAAACTATGATATTTAATCAAATTGGTTTTCAGAAAAACACAGCTCTCAATATGTTTAATAACTAAACTACACTGCCACATGTGCAATTAATTACAGTTTCAAAGTAAAATGTCCACCTGTAAAAGATGCTTTTTACTCTCATAACAATCATCAAACTAATAAAACAAATAAATCACCACCTATATACATTTCAGCAATACATTTTTTTCTAACTCTAAAATATATACATCTAACCAATCCAACATCTAACTTCAGCTATTTCTTACATTTTACAGTTCACATCTCTCACCGTATGTCTAACATTAACAATCGTTTGACTGATAAAATGAAAATGCACTATACAATAAGGTTTGTAAGGTTTAAACATTTCTACAGCATTTAATAATCTTATTTTATGATACTTTATCATTTATTAATATTTTTAAACACCAAAGTTGTATCTTTTAACATTAGTTAATGCAAAAACACTACTATTAACAAAGATTAATGCTGAAATAATATATTGTTGATTTATGTTAGCTAATGCATTTACTAATGTTACCAAATACAACCTTATTGTACATAAAAAACACTACCAAATATTCTACGAACATCTACTAAAAAAACATGAAAGTACACCATAACCTCCTTGTGATGTGAAATTGTGTTAGTCGGTTTGTTGTCTCAATACGAGTAGAAGTCGCAGCTCTTTTAACACAACTACTGGACATTTGAAGTGAAAACTGCTGCAATTTATACCTGTGGCAACGTTTTCAAGGTTTTGCTGGAACGTCGAGCTATATTTTCCCCACGAGACCGAGCTGGTAATGGAGGTTGGCAGACAGTTCATTAATTCCCCTCCAAAAAAGCCTTTTGTCTTGACAGAAGGAGTTCCTTTTGAAAGGTTTGTGTATGGAGGTTTGTTGAGCAGGGTCTTCATCGACTCGAGCTCTTTTTCATTCTCTCTGACAGGTCTGGAAGGATTATGAATGTGATCACGGTTCAGACTGTTTCTCTAACATTTGTCATTCAGTTATCAAACTGCCAATTCTGCTCCTGTCGAGTAAGTGTGTTTGGGGGAGAAGAAATCCAGGAGGGAGGTCTTTGCCGATCCAGTTTTGGCCTGATTTTATTGAATAGCCTATGAAATGTGTGTGTGTGCGCGTGAAACCATGTGTGTGATCATCACACTTGGATGATAATGTTCTGTGTTTTTCAGGGATGTAAATCCTTTTTTTGGCATACCGTGGTCCCAAAGCGCCCATCAAACTGTCCTTTAGCTGCCAGACTTACACACACATACAGAATCTCTCTGCAGGACTTTTTTTCTATTTCTGTCATATTATCTTAAGGTTTAGCACTGGGAAAAAAGATGCAATGCATTCATCGATTTCTTTGTACAAAGTGTAATGTTTAAAATTAGATGCTTCGTGTCACATCTGTTTTGCAGAAGAATGGTATAACAGCATGTTTAAGTAGATAAAGTAACATTTCTGAGGCATCAGTGACACCATTGTTCGGTTCGGTGCCACTAGGGGCGTCACACATTTCACTTTTAAACCCCTTATGCACTTCACCCTAAACCAATGTTGTTTGGCAAGATGTGAATGGCAGCTTCTATATTGGGAAGGACAGGTGGCTCGCCAGTATTTTCACACTGTTGTTGCATGTCAGGAACTCTATCTGGAATATATCATGCTCTGTGCCTCTCCGTATCCATCTTACTGACAGCTTGCACTGATAAAACCAAGGTGCCCGAACATGAGATATTAATCATTGTTTGTGTAATGAGCAGATGCGGAGCTTCAACACGTCATCACGATTGAAAAGCAAAAATAAAATAATAAACTAGTCCAATGCATTAACACAAGCACCAGCATGCGCAAGCAATTAGTTATGGTTTGTGTCAGAACCACAAAGGGCTGAAGAAGGTGGACCGGTGGTTTTGAAATCTGTGTAAGTGTGCTGAACTGATTAACTCTTGGGTTTGTCTCCAGGGTGTTATGATGTATGTGTCATTCAGCATCATTATTTGCTCTGTAGCATTAATGTGTTACGTAGAGAGAACCACAACATCACCATCAGTCTACTAATGACGTCAATAACTGAATCCACAGAAGTGTGTCATATCTATGATAAGATAAAGGTGATTTCCTTTGCTGTGCTGTGTAGTGCTTTGGCTTAAACAAAAAAACTTTTAGTCTCTTCCTCAAGCAGAGCTATCGTATGGCCCGGGAATGAAACACACAAATCATAAAGACTACTTACAGTATGGTGCTTTTTGTCCTTTTTAGAGCTTGGCCAGTAGAATTGGCCATCCATTTACCTTGACTTTCCCCAAATGACTTTCCTTACATGACCTATAGAGCTTAAGACATTGCACTGAAATGCTTTTTTGTAAAAAGAATTAAGAATTCTTGCATTAAGAAAAAGTGCTCAGTGCTACAGTTTGAAATGTAAAATATACAATATAATAACTAGAATACAAAAAAATTATAAAGTATAACTACAAATAATAATAATAAAAAACAATAATATATATATAAAATGATAATAATAATAATAATTGTTGTTATTATTATTTAAAAAAATCACAAATATGCATATCGCAATGGTTTGCAATAACTGCATGATTTTATTACTTTTAATAACCTAATAACAGTTACTTTACAAAAATGTATTTCAAAATTTTCAAAATTTATTGTAAATAAAGGAATGTAACATGTTGGTTATATAATTTTTAGTTTTTATATATCTTTTAATATAGTTTAGGTTGATTGTACAAACTTAAATTATTATCAGAGACTGTATGTCACATTATTTAGCAAGTTATCATAATTTTCTTTAATAACGTCAACCGTCACCAATGATCATTTTATAAACTCATGAGTGTGAAGTAACACGACACACATTTTCTTACTGGTTTCTACCTAAAAATGAAAATAAATCTCATACAAATGCATTATACAACTGATAACCAGTTATAGGAGATAATGCAAGTTTATCATCTAACAGATTAATTAAAGCCATAACTATATATACCTTTAAATGTAATGTTGGCCTGAAGTAAAAACTGTATTAATCCACTAAGTGATGTTTTGCTGAACGACAGCATGAAGTTAAACCGAGTGCTCTTCTGTGCACTTCAACAAAAATCTGCTTCCGCATGCAAAACCTTTGTTGACTTTTCCCAAATGTCACAGTCAATGTGCAATGCTAAATAAAGAGATTAGACACAGTCACCGATGAGCCGCTAGAACTGTCTGCAGATACCATACAGTATGTGTACTTCATGTCAGCTCGGCTGATTAAACAACTTGGTTGTGTGATGGATTAAAAGCAATAAAATGTTTAGCTCTCGCTTTCTTCCTCTCTCTCATTGTTTGGATATTATCTAATCTCACCTGCTATCAGAAACTTTTCGTGGTGCCGACTAATAAGAATTCAAACACCAATTTTCTCCTAGTTGCTTAAAAGATTCTTGGATAAACAAAGCTTTAATAATGTTCATGTTTGGAGAGAACGGTGAGGTTACTGGTAAAGGATAAATGTCTGAATTTTATGGATGACAAAGCCTAGTGCTAAATAAGTGAAAATAGACAAATCTTTACCTTATCAGGAAGATAAAAACACATTTTCAACCGCTACAGAGACAGAAAAAACTACACAAATCTTATTGTGAGAGCCTGAGATATGAGTTTTAAGCTATATACTGCACTCTCCACCTGTGCACACACACACATATCATTCTTCTTACACCTTAACATGATATCCAAATGATGATTCATCTGCCGTTCACATAGTGAGGAAAAAAATGGGACATATGCTTGTCCTGACAGACTGATCCAGATATAATGTAAAATCCTTCATTCTGGACTCTTCCAGCGGCACACACACACACACACACACACACACGCACACACACAGGTGTCCCTGCTGCATAATTCATATGACTTTCACTCACACTGGCCTGGTTTCCTGTGAAGACCGAGCCGCAGAAATTACTCCAGTGTTTCTTAAAGAGCAGACAGACGGCACGAGGTTCATTTATTGAAGACAAGAGTAAAAAAAAAAGGCAGAACTGTATCTCCTTTCCTTCATTATAATGGATTTAAATTTGTATATTCATGAATACAATCATACAGAATGAACCAATTCCATGAATGGTTCTGTTAGTGCTTTTGAACGACTTTCCTGCGGAGATCACACATTGCGAAACATCGCCTACCTGCGGTATTAAAGCAAATAAACAGCGCCGTAGTTAGCTACTCGACATGCGTTACATCAAAGGAAGTTGTGAGAAAGAGGGCGGGGCAGAAACGAAAGGTCGTTTCCAACATCCTTAAAAAACATCTCAGCAGCGCAGCAAAAGTCACCGCTGTTTTACATACAGAGAGTTTTGGACGTAACGAGATTCAAACCGAGTAACTTTAAAGACTTGCCAAGTATCATCAGCGTGAACTTTCTTCATCAAACGCCGTGATTATCATTTTGTGCTCCACGCTGTATTTACACAATACCCCTTTACGAAACACCTGATGCCGGGCTGTTATTTATTTATTTGCTCAAATTAAACGCTTTCCTAAAGGAATTAAGCTGGAATAGATGCTCCCTGCGCTCATTTCCATAATCTAATAGTGTGTTTATGAAGAAGAGTGTTTATGTTGCTGTCTGAATGGAAATGATGCTAGCAGACAAAAAGGGTGGGAGTGACGGACGCACACATAAACACACACGCATGCGGTTTCGAGGTTCCCCGCTGCCACATTGGACTGACAGCTTTGTGGTCTCAGCACAGCAGACACTAAGCACATTTACACACACATTTAGTAAATGTCCCTTTCATACTTGGTGGCAACTCTAAACACCTCAACATAATAGTCAACATACACACAATGAAATATTCATCAGTGCCATTGTAAGCCATAATGAAATTGTCTATGGAACAAGCTTTCCAAGCGTCTCTAAGGAGGGTTTTTTTAGGGGAGTGTAAGTGAGAGATACAGGATATGTGTTTGGCACAGTCGAGCCCCCTGCGGCTGAGATACAGGGACACCGTTTTCTCCTGAGGAAACACAACTCTAGCGAGCACAAAAGCGTGATGTTGAAAGAACTCTGAAGCCATACGATGTAATGTAATGTAAGTTACTGTTTATTTCACCTTTTCTGTTTTATCATTGTGTTCAAATCTTAGTCGTGCCATTCAGACTTGACATGGTGAAGTAAGAGTTTCTGGTCTCTTAAGAAAGAAAAATCTCTTCAATATCTGAAAAAGTTTTTCTCCAAAACAGCAGTGAAATGAAAACTGTTGCTTAACCTGTTACACTGATCCTCAGAAGGAACACAGGTTATTTCCATATTCACTTTAATATTTTATAGTTGAATAATCCAATTATATGACTTAAGATTAAATATTTAACAAATTTTTATAACAATAAACATAAATAAAAAGTTATTAAAAAATACTTTTAATAAAATATTTATTATCTTAAAACTGTAGCAGTGCATTTTCATGTGTATACTCAATATGTTCGGTGACAGTTGTCAGGTTAAGTCTCATGTGTCTCAGATATTTCTTCTGGGAAAAACAAGTCCAAAATCTATAATTTCTCTTTTTTAAAAGAGATCTCAACATTGACACAGACTGATCTCAGATGTGTCAAAAAAAGTCAATAATGTTGAAGATTTCAATATGAACTCAAGCATTTCTCATCTCAATTTAACAATATCCAGATTATTTTAGCTATAAAATCTACATTCATTTAAAGCTTTATACTCTTAACGTATTTTAACAATCGTCTCATTTGTTCACCATTTATAGCAAAAACATCCGAGACCATGAAACACAACTGAGAACTCCATCAAATCTCCTGAACTGACAGAGCAACATGTGAATAAAATTTATCTTAAAATTTAAGTAAAAATCTCATTTACACTATCAATACAATAAAACATGATGCAATTAAAGCCATTTTCAAAGCCAGTATTCAAACACATAACTATATGTGAATTTTTATGACTCACTACAGCAACATTTCTTCACGAGGTCGTCGCCAACATGCCAAACATTAAGATTCACACACACACATACTACAATCACAAGAGTCAGACAAAACTATTATCATGTTCTCATCAAGGCCGGAGTACCCAAGGTTTATGGAAACAATGATAGGTCAGCAGACAACAAATTAGATCCGAGGAAGCCCTAAATACAATAATCTTATTGAAAGAACATTGTCTGCAGTTGTTTGGAGGTTTGCATCGACCATGTGCCCAAACACAAACACACACTCGCAAAGTCTTTTCTTAGCAATGCCATGAAAGATTCTTTCTACCCAGAGACTGATTGGTCTAGAAATAGCACAGGTATAAAGACAGTGATGTGGCAGGTTTATTTATTGCAAGCATGCAAGCTGAAAATCAGGGTAGGGAGTTGGGACAGTATCCATATTTTAGAGTCATGTTGAGACAAAAATGAAGGCACGATGTGTGTGTATTTGTGTGCAAAGGGAGAGAAGGACAGAAAGAGGGAGATTAATTCCCAGTAGAAGGTCCTGCCAAATACTCAATGCTACGGGAAGAAAAAATAGCCTCGTTTCAGGACGCGTCGAGGTAAAGTTTTGAATCTGCTGTCATCTTGCCGTAACTTTGGCCCCTCTGTAACCCGGCCCCAGGGGCAGTCCATTTACTTCCAGTGGTTTTCTGAAATAATGTTGACACGGTGGGTGTCGTTGTGCTTTGTTAGATTTGTCAACCGTGGCAGGTGGTCATTTAGTTAGTCGCAAAAATGACATGTTGTCAACGGTGAAATGAGACAAAGGTTTCTGTGTCCGGTCAAGGCCTTAGACTGACAAATTCCTCAGTTATCCACTCCAGGACAGAGACAAGGGTCTAAAAATAATCCCTGAACCCCCCCCCCCACAAACCCCAGGCTGTTTTTAACAGAATAACACCTTCAGTCAGAGCTGAAATTGTCACTTTTCTCAAGTGTGTGACTGTGATGGGAGTGGATAACTTTACAATGTGAAGACATCTATCAGGGTTAAAGCTCATGCAAATGGTTAATGCAAAAATCCCAATGACAAGAAATATCATATACACAATGACCAAGAGAAATATATATATTTTTAAAGAATTTTTCTTTTTGTATTATTCTTTAAATCAGTGACACTTTTAATGTATTCATTTTATGTTATGATTTAACTAAATAATTACATAAATTTAATGTATTTTTGAAACATTAAACATACAGTAAAACAGTGGCAACCTAGTGATTTTGTTTTTGTTTTTGTTAAAAATGTACTTGTATTATTATTATTAAAATCAGCTAGATCTGAATGACAATATGCAAGTTATTTTTAATAAATTTAGGGAGAATAATTTAAATGAGAACATCTACAGCACATTCTGCATTACCTACAAGATTCTTTTAAATAAAAAAATGTAAACATAAAATAAACACATCAATACAAATATAAGGAGATGTTTACTCAGTCAAGACCCTAGACAGCAATCTCTTTACATTAGTTATTCATTCTAGGACAGACACAGATCTAAATCACAACCACAAACCCATAAATAACAATAAGTTGTTTGAAAATTGTGATTTGTTTACCATATCAAGTGAACTACTGAGGCTGTTAGCAGTAACTTCAGCATGTTTACATCAATATTGGGTCCGAAGGTCACAGGAAATGGTTATGTAGAGTCAAAAACAATTACCAGAGGTCATCACTAACTCGGAAAATGTCATACGCTGTACACGCCAGCCTAGAGAAAGACTACGGTCTAGTCTACCGTTGACATGAAAATAAACATAACATCTGATTTGCACAAGGTCAAAGTCTGTATGCAGCGATCACTATGCCGTTTATGGGGGATGATAAAGAGAACAAGGTCACGGTCTTGAGGTTAAGAGTGAAAGGTGAACTGTTAGTCATCATGTGCTGCTGTCTTCTCTGTCAGGATGAACGTGACCAGCGTGCTGACAGATGAATCACACCATCTACTCTTCACCACAATTACAGAACCGAAACAAAACAACAAGACTTCTGAGGCGCAATGAAAATAGATGTTTTTAATGTAATATTTGGCTTTAGTTCAACACATCTTTGAAATAACGTTGTATTTCATTTATAAAATCTCTCTTATTTATATTTGTCACATTCATTTATTTTTTGGCACAGCTTGTAGTTACACTTGTTATTTAATTTTTTATTTAATTCACTTGTTGATTATTTTGGATTAAATGAACAAGCAATAAGAGTAAAATACACTCATTTTATATAATAATAAATGATATTATAATTGTATATATATATATATTATTGACTCAACAGACACATGAGAGAGAAAAGAGAGAGAGAGAGAGAGAGAGAGAGCGAGAGAGAGAGAGAGAGAGAGAGAGAGAGAGAGAGTGCATGCTAATTGGTTAAAAATTGGTTAAATCACTAAATGCAGACTAGTTACTGTCAATCTCTATGAGGCATTAAAGTCCATTAGACGTCATCAATCCTGCACTACAGAACAAGACTACACGAACAAAATGAGATACGGAAACAACAAATACACACACACACACACACACAGGTCATCACCACATGATTTAGTTTCCCTTTACCACGTCTGCCAGACAACACTAAAAAGCCCTTGATGCTGAACACACACAGCTTCCCCTACCGTGACTAACCCAGCGCTTATCATCCCCATTTGCATTCGATCCGTGATTCACATCCTCACCCTCATCTATCTCATAAAGGCAGTATCAGCGTAACACGCATGAATCAAGCAGAGCAAATGGAACTATCCGGTATTTCTTCTGTGGTACATTAGTGAGAAGAAACACTAGGGTTATTTCACAAGCATGATATTACATTTACCTGGAACAAGAAAAAATATTTGCAATGATGACAAAAGGCTGATTTGAAATTACATTTGCATCTCCAAGACAATTTGCAAGGAAATAGACTATGTAGTGCTTTCCATGCTAAAAAAGCAGAGCGATAAAGTTTTATTTACTTGTTAAAAATCAAGGCAACAGTTTAAATTAGTTTTTTTGCATTTAATTTACATACTTAAGAAAGTACTTCACAAAATTACATTTTGTCATAATTTACTCTCCCTCACCTAGATGCTGCAATTTGTAATTTCTATCACCATCTCTGTTTGAAACATAAAACTTAGGTTACTTTAGAGAACTATTTAAAAATCAAGGCAACAGTTTAAATGAGTTTTTTTGCATTTAATTTACATACTTGAGGAAGTATTTTACACAAAAAAAATCATGCATAGTTTTTTCTTTGCCATCCACAACCATCAGAAGAAACCCATCCGGCAATCCAATAATCGACGAAAACCATCTCTCAGCGACCATCAGAAACTCACTCCCTGGAACTGCAGAGCTTTGCAGAAAGCATGTGTGACTTAAATCAGTTTTGGTTACCTTCACAATCATATACACTGTCTGAACGCTACTTTGAAAGAGCATTTCACGCTGGATTATAAGTCGTATAACGGCAGAATCAAAGCAGTTGAAATATTGATATACCCGTGAGCTTGTGTGTGTGTGTGTTTGTGTGCTCGTGTCACGGTTATCACGGTTTTAGATTGAGGCTTCAGGTGCTTGATGGATTCATTATGATTGTGTCTGAGCCCCTCGTGACTGCAGGAGGAGTTCACGGTCAAGGTCACTCATGCAGATGACTGAGAAAAAGGCACAGGAGAAATCAGATGCAGATGAGATTAAAATGAGAAATTACAGTGCGTAGAGATTTATGAGCCGCAGATATGCAGTGTTTAAGATAACGTATCTTAAATAAATATATTTTTATATTATTGGCTTACAGTAATTAGCTAATTTCTCCTTAAACTGTTTATCGATCCTCTTTAGAAAACCAATATACAGCCTCTAGACTAATTACTTTTCTAGACATCCTGTCCAAGAAGGTCTATAATCTGTTTTGCACATGGGCATTTAGCTTAATAAACTGAAACCTGTGTAAAAATTTAAAAAAAAAAAGTGTGTGTATGTCCGTCTATGTCTATACATATGAATATGATATGTCCCTTTAACTTCTTTATAAATTTAGATGAGAATTAAGTGTGACTTGCAGATTCATGAGAATTCGTATTTTGTATTGTTTCTGTTATTGCTCGTGCAGCAGAATAGTCTCTTTTCATGTTTTGGAAATCACATTTGGGATTTGAACTTTTTGAAAGAGAATGAAATACAATATGACTTCATCAAGTTCTGTTCTGTACGCTGAAAATAGATTAACTTTTAATTTCCTCATTGAAAAATACAATGCATTTCCTTGTAGATAAACCAAAGTAAAATTATAACTCCTGACACAGGCAAACTGCAATTAGATTGAAATCATCACTCCAACAATCTTCTAAGAAAAAGGCAAAGGACCAAACATTTAATATTGATTTTGCCTTTTAAAGAATTCCATCTTCAAGCTGAACAAGGTTGTGCAGAAACTGTCATGTATCTAAGGCATGGGAAGGTAAGTAAATGCTATAGCGTTTCTCTCTTTTAGATCAAACTGCCCTTAGGAGAGACAATAAAGATCTATTACTACCAGCACAGTTGGAGAACAAGACATTACACATTTTAAGGTTCTCTCAGGGCTCCTGAAGCTACTGCTGAGTAATACGTAATACAATATATGTGATTTGGGTTTACATCTTTACAAGTCTTTCTTTCTTAAGAAGGAAATTATTATTAGGGAGCAAACTATGATATTTGTATTTATTTGTTTTTTAAATGATCAAAAACATCTTGAGGGTTCCATCAGTATCTTATATAAGTCTGAAGTGTTGATGACATCAGAGTAAATTGCAGAAATATCACAACAGTGAACTGTAAAACTGTGCCAGATTAACTCAATTTACCCTGTAATATTGTGTTCACACAGATATAATGTTCAGTACAAATACCTTCCAAAGCACAGAATAAACAACACATTCAGAGGAATAAACAATGTTAACAATCCACAAAGTTTGTGTTACACGTTGAGAATCTAAAATTATCCATTAATCTCCAAATTTATGGATACAAAATGTCTAAAACCATTCTGCTCTTTCATTCTTTCCCTTCATACCCTTCCTTTTTTCTTTCTTACTCTCTCTTTCTTTCTTCCTTGTTTATTTTACCTGCTGTCTTTCTTTTTTTTCACCCACTATATTTCTATCTTTCTTTTTTATTTCACCTACTGTTTTTCTTTCTTTTCAAGCTCAAGGAGAGAGAGAGAGAGAGGCAAAGGTTGCCCTAAATGTCGATCTATCACCAGTACGACAGGGGTTTGTCTTGAGTTCAGTCACACTGTAATTTCTTTTCTCTATTGAAACACTCAGTGCTACCCCTCCCCTATTGACAACTGAAAATGGCTTTCCCAATTTGACTGACAACTTTGTCTACCTGACAGAAGCAAAAAGCAAAGAGATTAGACCGATACAGCTGTAGAGATGACACTCCGCCATTATGATACATCATATCAGATTGAGTCATTGTGGTAATGCACAAGCGTATGTGTATGTGCGCGTTTTCTTTTAAAGTAGCTTGTCAAAGTCTATTATAGTCTTCGCAATGTTGTATTTGTGTTCTTGACCAATTTAGGGACCAATTTGTCTGAGAAAGAGGCTCCATTCTGTAGAAAATTTCTTTTTTCATATACAGAAACTTCTTTCATCTTTAAAATTAATGTCTAGACTGTGAGACAATTATCCTTAATTCCAGGTTTTAGGTTCAAAGATCTTCTATTCACCCTGTCCTTTAAAATAAAAGACGGCGACTAATTAAGATAAGGAACAGTATCGAATCCATCGCGGGTAGGTTCTGATCGCCTGAATGTAAGCCTTGCTTTTGAAACATTTTCTAGAAATGGTTTGGATAAAGTACAAAAAAAAACAAAAAAGTTTGGTTTTGAAAAATGACTGCATTTACTAAGAATGAATGTTCAGTATATAGCTTGAACTAACCAAGAAACTTAAATGTCAAACTGATCTCAAAACTAATGACAACATGTTGACTGCAATGTAATCTGGATCAAGTGCCCATCTGTTCATGCAAACATTCCTGTGTTTTGTGCTAATAAAAGTGGATGGAAATAAGAGAGCTGAACATAATGTACCTTAAAGAGACCACAATCCACTGATCCATTTTGCTCAACCTAACAAATAACTGTTTCTAATCCTGAACCTATTCAACCATAACCTTGAACTTTAATTTAAACATTGATAAACTTTGCAGACACTTTTATCCAAAGCAACTTACAGTGCATTCAATCTACACATTTGAGATACAGAAACACTATTTACTCAACCCAAACCCCTAAAAATAACTGCTCCGCTTATAAGCTGCTTACATCTTTTCATCGCTTTAGGCCAACTGAAGAATAAGAAGAGTAGACGGCTACTTTTTCTTTAGACCAGCCTGCGATCCACATGAGGCTTGTTGCCACGGGAGCAGCAGGGGTAACCAGGTGAAGGTAACTCGCTATTGGCTCATCCATCTGGAAACTCGGCAATTAGTGTTTCTGTTGTTGCCCGACATGAGTCTGGTTTTACAAAGCTTTGAACCATGAAGCGGTGAATGTGAGACCACTGCAAAACCTAATGGTCTGCTAGGAAAAAGAATTAACTGTCATTATTGCTTCTCTCTGTTTGAGTAAAAAAAACACAAATCCATGTTTTGGCAAAACAGCTTGCATGGTATTTGATTTTACCACCTGCTGGCTTTAAATAACCATCATGTTTTATATTTCATATTTCTTATATTTTTTCCTTAACTAAAGCTGTAACTTAAAAATAATTGAAAGCATGTCATATATCTTTAGCCCGTCCATCCATGACTGTGACATCAACATTAACATTTTTATAATAATTAAATTATTAATTAAGCAATGTCTGCTCTGCCTGGAAGCAGTTTAACATTCAATTAATGTTTTCGGTGTCAGGGAGCGAGTCAGAGGAGAGTTGAAATTAGTGCAGTTTAATAAGAAAAGTGATTTAAAATTAGCATATTTTGCAGTATGTTGTATGAACTGGTTCATAGTTTGTGTATCTCTGTTTTTGAAACAAACACTATAATGATCCTTTTCTTTGGCAACACTTTACAATAGAGTTATCATGAACTAACAATAAACAACACTTATACAGCATGATTTAACAATATTTGGTATTCATTTCAGCATTTTGTAATGCATTTTTAAAATCAAAAGTTGTAACTGTTAACATGAAGTTAAAGCATAACATGAACAAACTAACATTAACAAAAATTTATAAACTCTGTAAAACATGTTATGTAAGTGCTGTTTTAAATTACTGCTCATTCAGGAATTCAGTTCAAATAAATAGAAAGTCAATAGAAATCACCATTAGATTGTTTAAGAATATTATATCTAAGGGTCATTGATTGCATCAGACTTTATTAAAACTATAATAATTTTACAAACATAAAAAAGTCCTTGTCCTTCCTAAGACAAAGAAAAAACAAACTAAATATTACCTTTTTAAAATTCTGTCAATGACTCGCAGACCAGTCTTGAGTCTGTTACAAGAGTCCTGGCTTTTATGCATGTATTTATTTATTTTATTCTTTGTGATCAATATGATCAGAGGCAGAGATACATAAATTAATAAATAAACAAGCAAACATGAAATGAAAGGAAAAAAAGGACAGCATCACACCCATGATGCAACAGTAAAGCAACAGAGACAGAGTCAGTTTAGGTGACGGGGTGTGTGTACCTTTGTGTACTAGAGTTCACTGATTGAGAATGAAAAGCTCTGGATTCTGACTGTTGTTCTTAATTGACGGTTTTTCTTGAAGTGTATCTTTTATCTTTTAAACCATAAATACTTTTAAAAAAAACACCTTTTGTGTTCTATGAAGAAATAAAGTTTGACACCCCCTCAAAAACTTTACATTTCTAAGGAACTTTTTCTCAACCTTCAAAGTACAAAGCACATCTTCAGAAGAACATTGTGGCTCAAACATTGTACAAAACTAATAAAATCCCTTTCAATGTAAAACTGATTAAACTACATTTATCTTTCAGTCCAGCAAGACAGTCTTTGAAAAGTTTTGCTCTGATGCTTTCTTCCAAACTATATAAATGGTTTAGACAACTAAACCATTTGCAAATTGATTCCCCCACAGTTGTAAACACCGTGGCTCTGCATATTGTCAGAAAACAGCAACTTTTTGGCTATTTCATACATGCATAAGATGAAGATATGACACGCCTCTCCTTTATATTTAACTTCTCTGTACTTTTACACCCCTGAACAAACTCACAATTCTTTATTGTTGTATCAATATCCTCTTAGCAGCATATAAAATTGCCCTGCATGTTTTCTCTATATCACAACCATTTGTATGTAGTCTCTAAGGATTAAAATAATAGTTTGCTTTGAATCAGCTTTACCAGCACTGAGAAAAGTCCATCGCTGAAAACTGTCAGCATCAGGACATTTTCTATCCATTTCACAGTGGAAACAATGTGACAGGAGTAGGTTAGCAATTTAAGATTTGCTAGAGTCGCATGTGAAATGCAATCAGTCAGCATTTACTACGTAATGTGGCGTGGCTGTCACGCTATCGTCGGCTTTTTCCCTGTCTCTGTTTTCCTCAGAGGATATGATTGTCTAAAAGAGAATGTTGACATGTGTCAAGCGAACAGTGTCAGAATGTTAAATGCTCGCATTCAGCGCTGCAGTCAGGGATTTATTCAAACTTTTTTGTCATCAGAATTTGATAATTGGAGGATAAATCTCTGCTCTGCGATATTTGAAGTGCTCACAGAGGAAAGAATATTCACTAGCAAGAGAGAGAGACTGGCAGAGAGAGAGAGAGAGAGAGAGAGAGAGAGAGAGAGAGAGAGAGAGAGAGAGAGAGAGAGAGAGAGAGAGAGAGAGAGAGAGAGAGAGAGAGAGGGAGAGAGAGAGAGAGGGAGAGAGGAGAGAGAGAGGGAGAGAGAGAGAGAGAGAGAGAGAGAGAGAGAGAGAGAGAGAGAGAGAGAGGGAGAGAGAGAGAGAGAGAGAGAGAGAGAGAGAGAGAGAGAGAGAGAGAGAGAGAGAGAGAGAGAGAGACTTGCTTAAACTTTTCTAGTGTAAATACAACAGATTCTAATTGTGGTTTACCTACTTTCTCATGATTTAAGACAAGCACTGTGATGAAGTCATCACCTAAAAAACCTTAAAAGGTTCTTTAAAGCTCAACACTTTGTTAACAGCACAAAGATTGTGGGGAGTTTATAAAATATATACTTTGAATGAACTTTTGCTGGATAAAAGTGTCTTCCACACACAGTAAACGTAAATATAAGGCATATCCTATCAGAGAAAAAGACAGAAATATCCCAAACCGTCAACATTATGTTTCATTAACTAATGTTATATCAGCAGTTAAATCTTACAAAAGTCAGCTAAAAACAGATTACTGCCTCTATCAAGCTGATCATCTCTTTTAAATGAAAGGTGAGATTTTAAGCCTTACAGCTGCTATATTTCTATCATTAATTTTCAAATTCACTATTCTTTAAAATAAGAATTCAGATTACTTGGCTTCTTCACAGAAAAGGGACCAAAGTATGTGGAAGCATGACTATGTAAGTAAGACTATGGCTTCATATCTCCTTAATTAAAATCATCATCATTAAATGAAAATACAAGCAAATGGACGACGTCCTGTGTCCCTGTCGCAGAAGGCAGACGGCCCGTCCTGTCTAAAGTCACTTTGCTATACCAATGTCATCAAAAGGATTTTAAGAAGAGACGTCTCAGATACTGATGTTTTTTCTGTGTCTTGTAGTTCAGTAATTTGGTTTGACTCGCATAAGCGGTAATGGAGAGAAACACGAGGCCAACAGATGTTGAAGACAGTTGTTTAATAGTCACCTAACTGCATTACTGTAAAACAGACACATGGATATTCACTTACTACAGCTGTTGCGTTATGATTGATTTGGTTATTTTTAGTTAGAAGGTGACATGAGAATACAAATGGAAATTTAGCCTCGTGTTATGTCTTTAAGAGTTTGCATTACTGTCAAACATCATGTAGAACCACTTTTATATCAAAATATCCTAACAATCATAACAACGGGATGTATGGTCAGCGTTCTCTCCAATGAAACAAAACATTAAAGGCTCCCATACAGACAGACCTCACAAGGATCTTATTGTGCTTTTATATTGGAAGAGATTGCTCAATACAGTAGCTCAAATATTTAGGTTTATCTGATTCCTATCAGAACAAATAAGTGAAAAGATTTTTTTGTTTGGGATGTGGTCTTCTCCCTCCAGTGCTGATCAGAGATCAGGTAATAACATGACAACCGCAGACACAGGCGGAATTGAAATCGTGCTTCAAACCCTTTTGATCTGCTCCTTCATAAAACTTTTAGAAGTCTTTTCTAAAGCTTGGCAGGAGAGGAGGAACGCATCTTCCGCACAGTACTGATGTATCTGACTCGCTTATACCTATGTCAATTCTTTATCTGTTCATGCAAAGCCACATAAATAACATTTATTGCCTTGTTAACGGTGAAGTGCGACGTACCTTTGAAATTACAGACTGCACATTACAACAGACAACAGCAAGTCAACATTTGGCCCTGCTTAATGGGGGATAAGCAATTGTTTGCTAATGTAATGAATTGGATGACGGCCAATTGTGCACAGAATGATTCGCGTGATGGTGGCTGTAATCTTTTAGGATTTAGGCAAACCTGCCCGTACATACGAACGCATCTTATTTAAAGAGTAAAGCGGCGGGGCTGGTGCTTTTCACATGAGCTCGTATGTCTGTAAACAAAAGCAAAATATGATTTTAGATCTCATTACTTTGCTCCCAAAACAGCTTGCTTATCAAACTACTCAAGAGCAAACTTACCAAACAGAAATAATTGAACTGTATCTTTATAATATTTACAAATGCAAATGGGAAAAGACAAGATTGTCAACAGTAAACTAAATGTGTTTTTACTCAATTTTGCTAAATCTACTGCAACAAGCACCATTCATGTGACTGCATGACATCAATGCATTATAAAGTCACATACTGCTTCTTTTTTGCAAAAGTCCATTTAAGATCTCAACCCATTGTCACATACACAGTAAAATCAGGGTAAACTACACTGACTCAAAGCCCAATGGCCTAATTCAATCATTTTTTCCATTAGTTGATGCTCAATGTATTCGAATGGGACATAAAATGATGTTATTATAAAGCTTATTGCCCAATCTTTTTTCTATTACAGTTAATGGTATGTGTATGTGACACACAGTATGATATACATGTCATTGCAGTATTTAAAAAAATATATAATACAATCTGTTTTTTCATCTCACAACAATCACCTTTAGTGAAAAAAACTGATATATAATATAATATACATGTCATACAGATACACAAATTTGCATTTGGAGTCTTTATATCAATATGTGCATCTGTGTTGTTGTTTTTACATAAGACTATCTAGGAGGAAAATCTAGATTTGGAAACCACAAAAGCTAAATAAAAGTGATCTGAATGTACCGGGAATAAACTGGAAAAATACAAAGTCTTCAGATTGACTAAAACACAAACACATTTACCTGACTAGCGATATTGCACCCGACTTCTTGTGTTTATATATACAGCCGGTTATAAATATCATAACACAATCCAAACCCACACAGTAACAGAAAACCTTCTGCATTTTTACTACTCTGTTAAAAACTTTATTTACACATTTTACCCCAACAAACGGTTAGGTGGTCACACGCGCACACACCTTGTATTCACATTTACATTAAAGGTATTGAAGTCACAGAGATTTATTTAACTCCTGGGTTTTGTTTTGCTTTTACAGCAAATAGATTTTTAACAAGGTAGCTAAATGAACCTCCGCTCGATATCATCTTCACTAACATGTCTCCCTAACGCAGCTTATTGGGTTTTGTGGCGAAGAGCTAATATCTTTTTCCTGTAATCGATTAGGCTGAACAGTGTTCTGGTATCGGTTAAAGGCCTCAATAACACACCCATGTTGTACTAGTTACAGTATATTGACCTGCTAATGAAAGGAATTCTGCACTTCTTACTAGTACCTCTTCAAACAATTCCTCTGTGTAAATGAAGAATATAAACAGGAGAAAGCGAAGAGCAATCCTCTCTGACGTTAAGATTTATATGCCACAAACATCTTGTTCCTCGTGTTGGGCTGCAGACTGCCGCTTGTAAATAATACATCCTGCATCGTAAGTAACATCACCAGTTAAAAGCCTACTAAATTAATGATTGGGAAAAACGGTGAGGTCAAAAACAAGAGCAAGGCATTTACCCCGAGGGAATACAAAGTGTTCCTTTAATAGGATAGATAAAAATTGCCCATCACAGAAAGGATTTGTGTAATTGAACTCCACACAGGTTCAGATGCATTTAGAACTACCTGCCAAGATGAAATCTCAACATCTGATGACCCATATTGATTTTGATGTATATGTTTTTTTTCACTGTATATTAAAGCTTTGATGTATGTCAAGTCCAAACAAGGACAGAGCGAGTGACCTTGTTCAGAGTCTTCTCTTTACTTTGGTCTGTCTGAATCTTTGAGGCGAGCCTTTCTTTGTGCCTGGCCTTTGTGTAGCATTTCCCCGCTGACTTTGAAGCTTGGCTGAACATCCAAAAACCCTCCCTTCCTTCTCTCTCCTTAGTGTTTGTTTCTTTATAAAAATTACCTGCCTGTCCTACTTGGTTTCTCACCCTTGACCATGAGGGTTTTTTTATGAAAGCATCTTCTTCACAGCTGGACCGGTTATGGAGACCTAAACACTTTTCTAGGTCAGCGACAGATATAACTGTTCGGAACGGCAGAAATGATCCACACCAGGAATACGTGACAAAGTCCACCTCTTGGGATGCAGTATTTCTGAAAAGAAATCGTTCTGTTTCCGTATGAAACTCGGCTGAGGATTCAGTAAAACTGGACCACTTATGAAATACATACAACGAAAAAGAAGCGGAGCAGAACAATGTAATTCTGTGCGACTGAAACGACACGGCATTATGTTCTGTGATAGTCAACCTACTCGAAGTGAAAGAATGATTGTATAATTACATGTCAATCATACACTATCATACATATTTGAAATTAAAAGTATTGTAAAATCTTTTAAAAAATCATATATTTAAGTCAACATTTACATCAGTTCCAATATGGTACTTCAGTGCAAAACTCTGTATTATTTACATTTCACACATATCCCAACTTATAGTGCACTGAAACATCGTAGTTCATTCTAAATAGAAATGAAAATAATTGTAATTTTTTTTACAAATCCTTTACAGAATAGTACAGTATATATTCTGTAGATAGGTGAAAAGGGGAATAAGATCAGCCGCAAACCTCAAGCCGGGAAGCTATCGTCTGTGATAAGTTATTGTCATTCTATCGTGAAAAAAGCAAATCTTTGTTCTAAAAAACATATGTTAAAATATCACAAAGCAGTCAAAGCAGCTGTCTACAAAGTAAATTGTAGAAGATAAAGAAGTGTACATCAACAAAACAACAAATTCTGGTCTGTTTCTCACATCAACATATCGTATTGGCGTGATATGCACAAATCAAACTTGGTCTCTAAGAATTATCGCAGTATGGCAAAAGCTGCATCAAGATTCTTCACAAATTTCTCAGTTTCACAGATTGGAAGCGGGCGTGACATTGAAAACAAGACTGTTTCTTGAATTCCTTCCTCTGTGTAGTTTTAGAAATGGCACATGTGCCTTTACTGGCCTGTCAGGGAACAGAGTCTTTACAAAAGCAACTCTCCGTGACACCCACCCACCGCTTGTGCTTCACAAACACTTCTGTCACAAACAGTTTCATGTTGTTCAAGAGAAGTTTTATTTGATTTGTTCTAAACTTTGAACATCTCTGCTTTCAACACGAGATCACAGTCAGGTGTTCTGTACATGTGTGTGTGTGTGTGTGTGTATCCTACACAGAGTTTGTGTTTAGAAGGAAATTCATTACAAATGCTGCACCTCGTGTGGAGACCGTCACACTTAGATATGTTTAATTTATAAAAGCAATTTTCAAAAAGTTGTCAGCTTTCTAGAGACGCTTTATCTATACAACACGTTTTGGACTTTTAAAGCTTGCCTCCTGCAGGCAACCCATTTGAGCTTAAAAACATCAATCTGTCGGAATCTAACGCTGGAGATCTGATAGTGTCAGACCTCGATGTTGGACAAGAAAAACATCAAGCCAACACAAGATGAACCGAAGATAAAACTAAGCTGTCTATATCAAGAATCAATGATCAATACGGTTCTCCGTCTGACTTCTGAAAACAATCTGACATGCTTCACAATAATACTAGAATCATTCTAACAGACAGAATATGTTTTATAGATCAGTAGCCTGTACAAATTTAAACAGTAATATACATTTCAATAATAATACTAATCATAATAATTTCAACAAATGTTCTTGCACATTAAAGGAATAATTCACTTTAAGATTAAACATTTGTCACTTAATCTTAATATTTGTTGAATATATTGCTCCTTCACATAACAACCTACCAGTTTTATATAATGTGATCATAATATTTCATAATGTTTATTATAAATTATTCCCAAGGTAAGTAACAGGATTTCTCTGCCTGAACTCCTTCTTCATTAATATTCAGCTGTTTCACTATCATTTATATGAACATATAACACCGCAGCAAAAAAACACATGTAGCATCATACGTACAGCTGACGATGTCAACTTTATAATTCATCCGGCTCTGTTTGTCCCAGAGGGAGAAAAAAGATTCAGAGTTATCAGAGGTTTATTTGAGAGCCAATGTTGGTATCTAAATGAGAAATTAGAACAGACATCCAATCATAATGGTCGTACGTCTGGGGAAACGGCTCTCTCAAGGATTCGTAAATGAAGTTGTCACACACATGGGCAAATTTGCATCCACTGGCGTAACCCATATTAATTGAACTCTTACAGAACGCTGGAGGTGAATCCGTCTCGTCATTTTAAAGCTGAAGTGTGGAGCAGGTGAAACTCAGGGCAACAAGAACTCCGTGTTTTAGAGATCTGTAAGGAAAACGGCAATTTGAACGATTTCTTTACTTGCTGTATTATTTACTCACCCATCCTACTTCCCCAAACCTGCATGGAGTATATCAGTTTAATATTAATACAGTCTTTTACTTTTTGGACAGATACTGAACTTTATTATAAAGTTATCTTACTTTTCCCTTCACATTCTCTGCGAATGAGTTTGGAAAGACATACTGTAAGGATGTGGTTTTTTTTTGTAACTATTCCTTTAAGAGATCTCCACAGTTCAGCTTTTTCTGTACTTAGTCATGAGGCGATAAAGTAATGAGATAAAGAGAAGATCATTTGTTTAATGGGTTGAAAGACTGACGTTAAACATCCACCGCTAATAGGACGTAGTCCAGAGTCTGGAATAGTTTCGGTTAATCATGTCATCTTTAGTCTGCATGAGTTCAGTCGAGGTCTAGGACAAGACTCTCAGTATTTCCTCATAAAGAGTGTGGCAGGCTGCATTAAAAAGAGCTTTATATAAAAAAAAGAAATTGAAATCCCACCTTAGATTCCCAGGAGAGCGGCACAGATATCCTAAAAAATGTCAGAATTTGGAAAAAGTGGCTAGACTCAAATGTATAAAACATCAGAAAATATATCGCCTCTTCTGTTCCTGCACCGACATGTCAAAGAACCTGTCAATGAACTGCTCTTGCATTTCCGTATGCGACACCCGATGCAGTTTTTTAGACCCAGTGAACTGCACTCGTGGCCAACAAACCTTTTAACATCCTTTCTGTAATTATCAGTCATTTATAATGCTGCAGTGATTTTTGTAGCATGATATAACGTGCACAATATCTAGCGGATCTCCTCATATTAGTGGGATGCACACTAGACCTTCTGATTTTACCACCTAATTCAGATTTTTTTTCATACATTTTTTTAATCGCATTTTTTTATAGCCTATTAGGTGTTATGGCCTTCAGGAAGCCTAAGGCACGAATAGGGTTGTGTGATTGGCACCACAGAGGAGCATGTGATGCAATTTCACCTTAACATGGGAAGTCAAGATGCTTTTCAAAAATTTATTTTCCCTTCTCGTTATAATAATTTGATTATTAAAAACTGTTTTTTTTTTCATTCTTTAAAGTAAAAAGTTCAAAAGTCTAACTAATGTTTCTAATGGTTAAAAATCTTAAGTGAAGTTTCTTCAGCAATGTTTTTAAGGGGCTATATGTGACAATTATAATGGATTAACCTGTTAACATGTTCCACAGGTTATTTCACTCTTCACTTCTGAATCTAATCATGACAAACTATATACCGATGGAAAGGTCGGGAAACAAGAATAAATATTTGTCACATTTAAAAAAGATTTTAAAATGTTTAAAAAATATCTCAAATTTTCATTTATACATGTATGCTCAATATGTGCAGTGACAGTTATCAAGTAAATCACTTTTAATGACACTTACAAATCAAGACCTTAAAAGACTTCTTAGATCTATGAAAGGCTGTAGAAAGTTACAGACTTGAGAAGTTTTTGCCAGAAAATCCAAATGATGTGACATCTATAATAATCTAATTTTAATTAACCTCATTTGTCAGCATGACGTTGGTGAGGTTCGCTTACATCATCATGGAGTTGGTGCAACAGCAGGAGCAATTAAATTGCTGGTTGCAGTTCTTTTTTTGGCCATCGGTGTCACTACAACAAGAGTTTCTGAATTCTACATACAGCCCCTTCAAAGCATTTCTTTCCTAAAATATAATAATCAGTAATGTAATAATTAAGATTTTTAGTCATAAAATAAATTAACAGGACATTCAGTGTGTCTAACAAGGCAATAAAAACACAGATGAATGAAAGTCTCTAAAGTTCCCTCGACTCACCCAAGAGTGAATATTTACTTTCAAAGGCGTAGCAAAGTTTGTCTCTTAACACATAATTGTACTTTCACTAGAGTCGAGTTTCTAGGTCCCGGGAGACGAATTTATCCCAGATTTCATATTTTAAAGGACGGGTAAAACACCCCAGATGGGATATAATACTCATGTGAAGCGTTCCCGAAAGGTCTGTGCTACAAAAACATTACAGCTGTTACAATCTACAATGACTCAAGCCCGCTGTGGTAGAGCAAATGAGACGAGGCTTTCTCTCTCCTCTCTCTTAACAATGTCACTATGACTACATGGTGTTTTTGAAGTATAAAAAAGGTTTATCATGCCATTTTGCAGCTGGCAACGCACCACAGTACTAATAAACTATAAAAATACAGCTATATAAAACTGTTCCGGCTCTTACTAGCTTCCCACTCCTGTAACCGTCAGAAAAATTCAATGCATGCCTAAACTTTCTTAGTCTCTGAGGAGCCCAAGCACCTGGAGTAGCTCAAAATCACACCTAAAAATAAAACATACAAAGTTAGGAAATAAACCCTTGCATGCATGGATACATCAGAGCTTAAAAACGGAGGATGAGGTTTTGCATCTGGATGAAAAGAAGTGGTAAATGTCTACAGGAAGATCTAAAAGATCTGAACACTGAACATACACATTTTAATTAAACATGGTTTCCAGTCACCTACAGTAATTCAGTTCAGCATATATACTGTCATTTTTATTTTACTGTATGCACTGGGTGGTACGCGTTTGAAGAATGTCAGGTTGATAATTGGCTGTGTGGCCAACTCTATGAATGATTTCATTAAAATATTTTGTAATTGTGCCGGGAGAAAAAGCAAGCAGTAATGATGGATTCTAGATTTTACGTCCTTATTTAATCCGTGCCTGAACCTGCTCACCTCACAGGGCTGAAATGAACGGGTAATAATGAATAAACCTCATGACCTTTCTAATATATCCTTAATGAACCCTGAATTCAAAAAAATATATATATAATCTAGAACTGTGTCCATGTATTTTTCTCTATTGCAGGAAGATTTTATTCCTCAATGTCATAGAGAACAAGCTTTTAATTAGTTTAAGCTTTATATGTTACATTATTTCTCAGGGTGATTCTTTTAGCTAGAAACTGTCTTTCCAAAATAACAATTTTACAATTATTGTCCAGGAAAAAGGTATTCTGTACAACCAATTTCAGGGCGATCTGTGACGATGCTAACCTAACTATTAAACAACATATATATATCTTTTCATTTTATATATATCAAATCATTGTTTTAGCAACACAAACAGCATTTTGTTGAACACATATATATTAGTACAAGTATTAAAACATTAGTTTGTTGTCTCAACATCAACAATTCCATTTACATACTGTATGCAAAACTGAGATGCCAGAAAAAGATTCATTAATGTTGTTGCTCTGTAAAATCTTACACTTGTCTTTACCTGTTAAATACTTTCTATGCAAATTTCATTCAATTTTACAAATTAAACAAAAACGAAAGAGGAGATTACTACCATCTTTGAAATCAAAGCGTAAAGGTGAATAAAGAAAAGGGTAAATATTTTTAGCTGTACATCACACCAAGATTTTTGATTTATAAGATTTTTTTATAAAATGGTAATTATATAGAGAAGTCATCTCTCTGTGATATAAATAACATTGTCTGGTATAAAACAGATACGGAGATAGAGTTCCTTTGATAAATGAGAACCTGTGATGAATATCGACAGATCTGATGTAATAAAACCTGAGTGTTCAAGGTTTCTCATATGTTGAACTTATTCTGTTCATAGTTAGATATTTATATTTTTAAACAGCACTACAGTATCAGGACTGAGCAAATTACACGTTTGTGCAAACAACTCACAAAGTATTTTCAATGTCAGATGTATCTATGAGTCATGCCTGTGCTGTGCCCCCTCACATTTCTGTAACAAATGGTTTTTGAATATAACTTCCAAAGAATAAAAAATGTAACTAAAATGATCTTAGATTAAGTGTCATTCAAGGTTAATCTCAAAGAAAGCTTCTTTAATGTAACAGCAAAAAAAACAAACACATGATCCATATGAACCTTGTTGAACACTTAAGATGCTGTCAAATATATACGGACAAATATGTCGGACAGACAGTCTCTTACTGTCTACAGTATGTGGTTGGTTCTGTGTATCAGACCTTTTGGCATGTAGTCAAAGGTGTTGTCTCAAAACAAGACTCTGATGTTCAGTGACAGTTGTTTCTTAAATATTTCTGAAGAAACACGACAGCACAGCATGTCAGAAGCTTTGTGATGGGATGTGTTGGATTTGGGAGGGATATTAAAAGGATTGGCAACTAATGGGAGGGCAGAGTTAGGGAGCGATCGGCAATCCCTCCGGATTCTGATTGATGGGGTTGGATTTGATTCATCTGCCCGGAGTATCGATTTGTTTCTGCTGTACAATTCAACAGCTCTCATCACGTCTTTTTGGATTACATTTTTACAGATTCTGTAAGACATCCTCTGCTGAGCGCAATTTCATCTCCACCAATTTCTGACACAGAAAACTAGTTCTTTCTCTGATCAATTCACTGGGGTGGGAATAAATATCCTCCCATTCCATAAATAAATAAACAAAACTAGAGGAAAGGTACATTTAATTCTAAACAGTGACAAAAGAAGGATTTATTTGCCAAATCTCATTTGTTTTCTGTTTTATTTTGGCACCTAGATCTCAAGAGTGGTGCATTTATCAAAAACAAAGCAGTCTTGCTGGATTTTATTTAAAAAAATTGCTTGACAAGGCTAATCTTTGATAAACAAACTAACAAATTCAGAGCCTGAAAGTCACACAGTTAAACACTGGAGTTATACAATTATATTTCTTCTTTGCTATTAGCGTAAATAAATGTAGGCACTTTTAGAAGTTCATTAATCCCTACGTGATCAGACAAACATTTTAAATACATTTGACAAACAGGTGCTGAACACAACTGTGTGAGTGTGTGACAAAAGACAAAAGTTTTAAGGCAAAAAAGACAAATGTGAAAAGTCTATATATAAAGTCTGTTGGCTTTCTGTAACAGACTTTAAGCATCTGAGACTGAAAATATACAGATTTTTAAAGCATTATTCAGATGGGACTAGTTTTCTTATCACCTCTCAAGTTTAAGCTTATAATGACTAAAATATCCAAAGTGTACCAAAGTCATATTAAACACAGACAATTTATAAAGATGATGAAACGGATTTCATCGAAATGTATCTTTTAACATTTAAGGTTTAAAAGATACATTTAATAACCTTTTTGTTATAAAAAACATACATAAATAAGCTCAACATGATATGATAAAATATCAAAATTAACATTAACAAAACATGTAGTTTGCTCTGGAATTTTACAAAAAAACAGACATGGCAGATTCAGATGGGACTTAAACAAACGTCAGACAAACTCTAAATTGCTATAATATAAAAATGATATATTTTACCACATACAAAATGTATCAAAATACCAATGACACAATTGAAATATGTCAATGATTATAAACCGTGTTCCTCTAATTAGTTTTGATTTAGAATAGATTGTCATAGAAAATCAACATGCATCTAAGCCATGGGTAATTATCTGTTCTGGATAAATACGGAAAGGCACCAGTTTCTAAATGAGGCTAAAGTTGTTTGATCAATGGACGAGAGTGAGAATTACAGCAAAAGAAAAAAAACAAGAGCGCTCTGTGGATTCATCTACTTACGTTTCAAAAGGTTGAATATCAATATCTATGTTGGTCGAAGCATGTACAACACAGGTTTAGAGTTGCAGATGAAGCCATAATTGAAAAAAAAAAGATCCAGACCAGTTTCAGAATGTCAAAATGTCCTATCTGAGTTGTTAGCATATTCCCTAGTGGTGTAAGAAGGGATGAGTTAATGAACAGAGTTTTGCCGTGATGGCACACGGCCCAGTCGAGGTATTGACAACCTCCGGTCCGATGGGAAAGATCTCGGTTGTTAGTCTGTGTTGTTGATGTTTTGCTGTAACACCATGTTTAAAACGTTCTTGACAAAAACAGGATTTTAGAAAAGTTTAAGACCACATTATTGCCTACTTTCCAGGTTGGGCTATGCAAGCGCATGTCATTATGTCATTTTCCTCTGACTCTACTGTTAAAATGCATTATTTACCTGAAGGTCAAGACATTTACCACCGTTGCTCTTCATTGACTGTGATGCTGTCTTTGAAGAATGAATACTAAACTCATAAAAGCATAGCATTATTATTTATGATCTATCCAAACTCTAAAACATATCTACTCAAAAACATAAGTTGAGGTATTATTCAGTGAAAAATGAAAAAATTTCAATCTAGGCAGAACTTCTAGGCATCACAGATGCTCCCTTGACAATAAAGCAGTTTTAAATTGCATGTTATTCATGGAGTTCATTGCCTTTTTTACTCCATAGGTCAAATCAAATCGATTGAAATCTGAGACTGAGTTCGGTATCCTAATGAATGGCTGTAAATTATCTAAAGCGTGCATTGGCTTGGTTAAATATTCAGCATATATACTGTGAAACAGCAGCAGCAGAATGAGCCTTTGCTTTAGTCTCTCTCATTAATTGCATAAATCGCACCCCTGTGGCAGAATGAGCTCTTTCTGCATGCATTTGAACAAGTGTCATTATAGTGTTTGGTAGATTGTAAACACGATGGGTTTTACACGTTTGTTTCATTAATGAGGGGTATTGTAATTTCTTTCACAATAGCAGACTCAATTATGCTAAAGTTGTTTGGAAATCTGCGGCACCGTGTTTTGTATTCGAGGTTAACTGCAACTTTAGTTTGTCAACAGCATGTGTGGTATACTGGTGGCATCCAAAGAATATGTTGAATTGTTCATTAGTGTGGATAAACAAAAAAACGATACAACAGTTAACACTTACAATACAATCACTACAACAGAAGTCCAGCAGGCAAAACGGCAACACTGTGAATCACACTTTTGAAAGCATAATTACTTAACACAAAACATGTTAACACAAGGCTGGTGTGACAGAATCGGTTACAAATCTTATTAAAGACATTTTTTTTGACTTCACAAAAAAACTATCCATCTGTCCTAAATACAATAAAGGGACATGACATGAAATAACTAAAGTGCTGTTCATATGATGCAAACTCCATCTGTAGGAATTATTTCGGTATACTGCATAACTAAAAGACAACACGCATAAAAATCAATCAGTAACAGCTTAAAAAGAATGACTGTTTGAATTGTTTTCAATGAATTGTTTTAAATTGCTTGCTGTGCTTCTTTTGTAAGTGTACCGTAATATTATATTTTAATATTGAAATTTTTAATTCAAACTGTGAATCTAAACTGTAATTAACCCAGAATATTCTTTTCAAGATTTTGATAATGTTCACAGAAATAAACAGAATAAACAACCCACCATTGTACTTTCAACCACACCCGTACAAAAACTAACTACTACTGCAAAATAAAATAAAAACTAGTTACTATAGTTAAACCATGGTAACCACAAATCAAGCGTTGGTTTGCTGCAGTAACTATAGTTTAACCATTTGTGGTAAAACTGTGGTTTTATAAATGCTAACCAATGCACCAGAAAACACGGTTTATTTTTTATTACAATAAAACGATGGTAAATTTTTGTTAGAGGAAAACTAATATAAAAAAACATTTCAGTCAGCCTCATGTCAGACAAATAATTGACAGACTGAGTGTTTTTGATTGGCTAGATTTTCACGTAGCAAAAAAAGTATAAGGTGTGTTCATAGGGCCGTCACAAAGACAGGTATGAATTCTCATAGATATCTGTCAAAGATTTTTAACAAATCACTCATAGTACAGCACCTTTAAAAGAGACCGAAGCAAATTTACTGGGTCTAATACTGGTGTGGAGGCTATAATTAGATTCTTTTTTAATAACTTTAAATCCAGAGTAGGGTAACCCAGATACACAGAAGTTTTACTTTATCCATTTAGTAAAATGTGCTATATTATTCTTCCTCTTCTCTTTCAATCCTTCTCAGTTTCTTCACTGCAGGTTAAACAGTTAAGAAAAACGTCCCGAGGTCATTTCTCTGGGGCTCATCACAGAATAATCTAGAATATAACAGAGGAAAGCCCTGCATTAACCCTTCTGTCCCTTCTCTTGCCATTTTCCCATTCTTTCGTTTTTCTATCTTCTCTCCCTCCCTCCTCTGAAGTCTTAAAGCCGAAGCCGCAGCTTGATGAATGAGCTTGTTGAAGCCTCATACGTTCCCAGACAGCCCCCAATCTGCCCCGCGCGACGGAAGCTTCGGTTCTTCCACACCGTGAGTGATTCAAGCTGCCACATCTCAGAAGTGACGAAACCTTTCAAGAGTTATGACTCGCATTAAAAATAGACCCATAACATTCGGCTGGAGCCTTTTTGAAAGCGTAATCTTGTGGGAAAGTTTGGAGAGAACGGATGTGACGAAACTGGCAGGTTTGTACAGTGTTTCACTGAGTCCATCGAGTGATAGATCTGTGTCCAAGACTCGCTGCCCTCCATTAAAATGTATTACTGAATTGTGCACAAGAGCACAATTCAAGAAAAAAAAAAAAATTCACCAGATGCATGTTTTTTAAACTACTAAAACATGTCCCAAATTCTACAAAGTTTCCATGCAAAACGTAAATCAGCAAAAGTATGAGAAAACTGTAATCAGCATTCCTGTTTTCTGGCCTTAAAAATCCATAACGTCTAAACTACCTGAACAAAAAGGAAAAATATCACTAAAATTGGATACTGATCTCATTGACTTTATATAGAAAATTATTTGAAAATGACTGTAATTGGTAAAAGACAGTAAAGTGAAACTGAAGCATACAAGCTTCACAAACAAACCAAAAATCTTTGAGACCACTGAAAAACCCCGCAAGTGTCAGAAACTATAAAAACTGTGCATGTCTGTTTTTGACACCATTTATGACAACACAGACAGCATGAATCTGTCAACAGAGATTTGCGAGTCTCACCCGCATCATTTTTGATGCGCGGGACTCTCTCTCTCCATCTGGCTGTCAGAGCACTAATGCAGTTCGATGTCACACCAGGTAAACAACGACTTGCCGACTGGTCAACTAATCAATTACTATTCACAACCAGATGCTAGTTTAAAACCCAAGGTTTTATTTCAACACTTCAAGGTTTAGTCTTATAACCTGACATGCATCTTTAAATATCTGAGGAGATAATTGTTGCTGGGGTAAATACAACACATGCACTTTCCTGCAAGTCACTTTGTCTAGAACGCATCAGCCCGGAACATTAATGTGATGTCAACGGCACAGTTCACATCAATCCACTTAACGGTACAACTAGTGGCTTTGAGAGCGAGGGCAGTAAATTAACATGCTGTGCAAAGGAGGTGAAAAATCATTCTGAATGCCCAAAGTGATGGCTTTGTGTTAGCGCCAGCCTTTCCCACATTCCCTGACAATGACGCTTTAAATATGCCCTCTGTCAATCAAACACCATTAAAGAGAGAGAGATAGACCACAACAGGGCCGGAGCGCAACGTTCTTCCGTCTAACCCTGCTGATATGAGTCATGGTTTTCTCTGTTTTATGCATATGCAGGTATACGGCATCATTACTCAAACTGCCCGATGAGGGAAACTGATAAAAAGCCTCGTTTGACTGTGCCGCTGAAGGAAACAGATAACGTTGTTGGACATGGGCATAAATTTATGCCCTAATCTGCCTTTTCTTGTCTCTTTCAGCAGTGTATGATTTTTCATGCCATGCTTGAAACACTGTGCGTCAATCCTGGTCGCCCCTCCTTGTTTTATGCAGAATAACAACTTATAATGCACCTGCTGTTCTGTGGTGTCAGGTGGAGAATGAATCTGTCTCTGTGATTGACTGTAACTTTGTCAAGAGAGAGAGAGAGAGACAGAGAGAGGGAGAGGAGGAGAGAGAGAGAGAGAGAAACAGAGAGACAGAGAGAGAGAGAGTCTGCATTATATATAGTACTGTACAGAATACTGTATATTAGCCACTTAAGATACAATTAAACTATGTCGTTATATTAGATATAATTACCAAGGTTATTTTTTCTATGTGTTCTACAGGCTTGGATCTACTGTACACGCTTTCAATTTATAGTTCTAGGTTTTAAAATTGCAATTATAAAAATGTGTGTGAGCAGTCTGCCTGTGTATTTATCCTTATTTAAATGTTATAAATTTATCTTTAAAGTCAGTAAGAAGACTGACGTGTTTTTGTGTGCACTGCAGGTTTAATTCATTCTCAGTATTACACTGATGGCATCAAAGTTACCCAACATACTTTTGTTAATTGCAAATGAAATTAAATGCAGAAAAATGTCATTCGAATGAAGCGCTGCTCTTTTTGTGTACAAGTAAAATGCAAAGTATGTACAGTATGATTTCTACAGATTTCAACTAATATATATATACAGTATGTGGATGTTATACAGTTAATGCAGTTTGTTCTGATAATAAAAAAGTCTCTTAGCAGAAGAAAAAATTGACAAAAAACAAATAGTAACGTATTTAGAGTTCTGGACCCTCGAAGAATTGTAGGCTGAATTGTAGGAGTACACTGATAAGACTACATCAACCACTATGTTTTCAAGATATTCTGAAACCTGCTCAAAAACCCAGCTATTCAATGAGAGGATAATATTACTGTTGACATTGACCTATTTAAATGAAAAACACTGATATTCTGGATTTTATATACAGTATGTGAGCCAACTGGAAACACTTCTAGTTAAGATAAACTACATTTGACAGCGTGCACTCAATCTGGCACAGACTCCACGAATTTGTGCAAAAGCTGATGATCCATGTTATCTCAGCACGATCTGAGAACGTTCCAAAGAACATGTGCACTTATTGAGAAAAGAAATCTGACCTTCAAAACGAAAGAGTTAACATGGTCAATCATACATATTACATGAATTAAATAATATAGTAAGAGCTCTTCAGCGTATCAATACATTCACTATCCATTTTCTTTTATAAACTGCAGATTTTCAGTGTGGACTAAGATTCTTAAAGAGCACAACATATACTTTCTCTGAACAACTGCAAGTCTGATAGCCTCATACAATCATGTAATTCAGTAATGAGTGTGAAAAAGTCCAAGTCAACTTCATCAGCACTGCTGGCTTTATAGTTTGTTCAAATGTTAAATATATCAAATGGGTTTCAAGCACTGCAGCTATGTTCAGTGTTAGTCACTGTGGACTAATCCTGAGAGAAGAAAGAAAGAAAGAAAGAAAGAAAGAGAGAGAGAGAGAGAGAGAGAGAGAGAGAGAGAGAGAGAGAGAGAGAGAGAGAGAGAGAGAGAGAGAGAGAGAGAGAGAGAGAGAGAGAGAGAGAGAGAGAGAGAGAGAGAGAGAGAGAGAGAGAGAGAGAGAGAGAGAGAGAGAGAGAGAGAGAGAGAGAGAGAGAGAGAGAGAGAGAGAGAGAGAGAGAGAGAGAGAGAGAGAGAGAGAGAGAGACAGAGAGACAGAGAGACAGAGAGAGAGAGAGAGAGAGAGATGTATATCTACTTCTGTTGTAAATCATTCATCATACATTTCCATGCATTTCTTTAGGAAGAACAATGTAAATTCTGTCACTTTTGAATTTGAACCCGGGGTGTTTCATACCGAGCGTGAAATACACCTCCAGCACAACTAAGCACTCAACAGTGCATAAAAACTACCATAAATGATGCAAGAGAGGTGACTTCAACTTCATGTTGTGGTTGTGTTTGAATAGAAGTGTTACACATCAACTGGGCTCTGATCTTTAGGCTTGACCACCCGTGTAGATGATGGATGTGTTAAGTCCAGCAGTGATAGCTGCATATCCATCACTTAAAGACCCCCCTGATGAATGAATATGCCCTCTATCAACAGTACATCTCCTCATGAGGTATACTCCAGCCATGTTAAAAAAAAGAATATTGCAGCGTGAGATGGATTAACTATGAACTTCATTTAGTCTGCAATCATAATCAAAACCCTTATCAATTTCTTCCTTAACAAAGGAAGAGAAAATCTAGGGAGAATCACAACTCCAAGCATGATTAAAATGACACAGATGAATAGATCACCACTCTATATCGGTCTGTCTGCATATATCTATATGTACAGTATATCCATCTCTTTCAATCTGTCTATATCTACAGTATGTCTATACTTACAGTATATCTACCATATATCTTTAAAAAAACAGCCTACAGTACACAATTACTGCAGGGTGTTCAATTGATATAACATCTATAAATGTCTATGTATTTATATCTACAGTATTCTATCTATATCATCTGTATCTATACAGTATGCCTACCTGTCTGTTTATCTATTTATATGTACAGTACATCAATATCTATATCTGTCTGTCTATGTCTTTGATCCATCTATAAGTATATATATATATATATATAAAATGTCTAACTGTCTCTGTCTTTGTCTTTCTATCCCTTCATTTATATCAATCATCTATATCCATATCTATATCATCTATATCATCTATATCTAAAGTCTATGTCTCTTAAGTATATGTACAGCATATCTATATCTGTCCATCTATACATTATATCTTTATCTATGGACGATTGGTTCACATGTTGCAGACTGAAGCTGAGCTCTGGGGGTGATGCTGGGTGATGCAAGTTTATATCAGGTAAAGTGTGAAATTCTGATCGGCGCTATCACAGCAGTGCTCAACTTTCTCTCTGCAAAGGAACCGCAACATTACCAACAAACAACACGGGGATGCCAATTACCACTGTCAGACACTTTCAACTTTGATGTGCCCATGCAGTACTCAAACAGCTTTTTTCAAAAGAATGGTTTGTTTTAATGGCTCCTGCAGCCACATGATTACAGCGCAATTCCAGTCCGGAAAAGCCTTTAATAATAGGGGCACTATTTTACTCCGCACCTTGCTATCTCACTCCTACTAGACACATCCATTGCCAGATTGGCTGATTGATTGCTTTCTCTAAATGACCCGCACAGGTCAGGCTGTAATGCACTGGCCTCCTACACAGAGATGGGGTGCAATCTCTGGCCTTATTCCTGTGCCAGCTCACCTCACATCTTTATGAACATCCCAAGCAATTCTGTAAGCGACGATGCTTCTAGAATTTAAGGAGCAGGCTGGCTGACATTCCGCCCTACGGCTTCACACGCGTCTGAGGGAAAGATTGAAAAGCAATTTTAATGCATAAAACGATTTGCACATTGTAATTTGGGGCACTCGTATTAAAGATGTCACAGTGAAGTGTGAAGGTCTGTGGACCACGGCTTTATAAAAAATTCAAGCAATGTTGTAACTCTTGAGTATTTTTCATAAAGCATATGGGTGTGCATGAACAAAAGGCTTTGAAAGCAATCTTTTCAGCTTTTTATCTCAAAAACTGTGATTGAAAAAAGTGATTAAAAGTCAACAACAGATGCACTTGATTTTAATTCAGCATGAGGACTGAACAGCCTTTAACAAAAACACAACTTAGTTATGTATTTTTACCAGACAGCCTTGTTGGTTAAATTTTCAGTAATTAAAAATATCTTGCAAATAATTTTTCAGAAATAACAAAGGTTAACCAACGTGTGCACCGTCCCCGAACAAAATAATTAATCGGAGATCCAAAGACTAATCAGCCCAACGTAAGATTACTGAAGGCATTAAGGAGTTGCTTTAAACAGCGGTTTGAACTATGACCAAAGTCTGAAAATGCCACCAAAATATGTGCATTTAATTAATAAGAGATTCCGAGCTGTGACTGACAAACTTTAAGACACTAAAGGACCCTGATGAATATGCATCATGTGCAAATGTGTGGCGAGATCAGGAAGTAACCTTTAACACCGAGCTTTATATCATCATCAATATTTTAACCAACACCTATCATGTCTGCGGCAGGTTAAGAAACAAACAGCTTACTTAGTATTAATGCATGCAAATGAATGCTTTGTTTATTCATCTTGGAAAGCTTCTGGGCGTATGAATTTTATCACTTGATAGACTTTGTACTTCATGCATAAAAAGCAAAAGGGAAAAAGGCAATCGGAATAATTTGCTTGGTTTCCTAAAACCAAGATATACCTTCAACCCTAAAGTGACCGACCAACCTAGAAGTCAACCAACCCAACAGAAAAACAGAAAGGTCAGACAAAATATATGACAACTAGACAAATGCAACTAGAAAAAGACATATGTTAATCAAGCTGTTGAAATTTAATAAAGTAAATACAACAGAAAGACAAATTTAAAGAAACAAATATTCTGACAATGTCATCCAATCTGTGGTTTCATATTTTTAACAAAGAGCAGCTTTGGAAAGTTTTTAAAAGTTTAAAATCAATTTATTTACAGACAAATAAAGTCCTTTTTGTTCTTTAAATGCAGTATTTTGATTCTGTTTCTATGGCACTTGACATGCAACAGCTTTTATTTTTAAGCCTAAAAGCATCTCAGGAACAAAACATTTCTCATGTGTTTCTTAGTATTTTGTTGAATTGTCTTTCCCCCTTACTAATGGAAATATCTACACTGCAATTTTCACCGGGAATCATGCATCACAAATATGGGTGTTTTTGTGTTTCTAAGACTGCTGTGCTGCTTTGGCATATAATTTTTTCAAAATGCATAAAAAAGCTTGTATTACTGTCCTACGAATAATGCATGATTGTATTATCAGGGAAGTTTTAAAAAACATCTAGCGACAAACAAGAATCTCCCTCTCATATTTTCTTTTTGTTGTTTATGCCATTGATGCATCGCGGCACCTTGTACCACCACATAAATATTCAAATGATTTTTGTCTTTTGGGTTTCTGAATTTCAGAGTAAACAACTGAGCGCTGACAGGAGGGATAGTTTGATGTCTTCATAATGAGTTACTCTCTTTGATCACTTTCTGTATTCATTTATCAGTTGTTATTCCACACCTTTTTGACCCCAAATGAAATTGCCAGTCGTTCAAACTATAGGGGGAAAACAGCGTCTGACTATCACGTTTGTTGACACTTACATTATAGCGGTGGCGGAAAGCTTATCGCTTTTTCGAGATACTGATTCATTTATGAAAAAAATGCGCTTTGGAATCACATCGTAACAAAGCTCATTTTGATTTTGTGAGAACGACATGCCATGAAAGATCTTGGGAAATGGTAATGATTCCCTGCTTACCTATATGCTTTGATAACATTGTTTTGCATATCACATAATCAGTGAGGGAGACGTACCCACTTAAGATTGTACACTCAGGTGCTTTCGAACAAAAATTACATGACAACATTTGAATTTTAAGCTTTGACAGCTTTGGAAAATACAACAGTATTCAACAGGGAAGAAATTGAGCATCGGGACCACAGAGAGCAGCTCATACCGGTGAGAAAATGGCAACTCTATCAAAGGCAAAGATTAAAGGTTAAATAAAGGTCTCCAGAGAACCGCGTCTCACCTGAACTATACAGAAAGCCTGAACTTACAGCGGCCTGTTATTGATCCCATACCGGCTTAACTAGAGGTCTGAAAGGAAACAAAAGACAGAGATGGAGGCAGAAAGATATGATACCAAAAGACCCGAACAAAACAAGTGTAACACAACTGTTACAGTGTAAAATCTGTGGACTTTTCCTCACTGATTTTGAGAAAAATCTGTCAAAGAGATTAATCTTATAATGGTCATTGTACATATTAAGTATATACAAGAAAATGCACTACCTTTTTTATTTTAAAATATTTTTTTTTACCTGTTAACTTTCACCGTTTCTTCGGGAGGAACAACATGTTATTTCCCTATTCACTTTATTATTTCATGTTTAAATTTAAATCGAATCATGACAAACTATAAATTAATGGAAAGGTATAAGACAAATTTTCATAACAATAAACAAAAAAATTTATTAAAAGTTAATGTAACTTATAAAAATACCTGAAATAAAAAATAAAAAGACATTTTTAAAAAATGTTTGAAAAAATCTAACATCTAAACACTAAAAAACTGTAGTTCAGATAGTGAATTATATATAATTATATGTATACTCAATTTCTGCTGTTATCAGGTTAAATCCTTAAATTTTTTTTATTTTATAGGTATTTTTAAAAATACCCTATGTTTCTGTTAAATTGGTAAAATATTTATTTATAAATCTTCAAGCTTTACATCATTACAGTATATAGTTTGTCATGATTAGATTAGAATTCAACTGAATGAACCATTAAAGTAAAATTAAATACTGAAATAATCTGCGTTCCTCATGTGGAACGGTGACAGTCCACAGGTTAAACATGGTAATATGTTGTAGACAAAAGCATCAAATATGAATTTTCGTTCTGCATAATCATGTTATCCAAAAAATATAAACAAATACGTTTGCAAATTTGTAAGATCTGTATAGTTTTTTCTAAATCACATGTATTCATATTCAGCAGAACAGATTCCCTGCGGTCTGTTCATTACACTCTTTAGCGTTCACATATTGCACAAATATAATGTCACGTGACCCCAAAGCACCAGTCACCGGACCGTCACCCTGGATTCTGAGCAGCTGTTGGGTCAGGACACCATGGAGCCGTGCCACTCGCTCTCCATGAGAAGCACAGAAAGGCCATTTTTCTCTACACCCTGAACCAGAAGAGGAGCGTGTACAATATCAGACCCCATCTCTATCTGAACCAAACGTTATCTGCACTCCCTCACCATTACTAACCCCATCATGATTCCTAAAGTAGCACATGTGTGTTAATGTTCTGGAATTAGATATAAAATATCAAGTGCTATCGGCACACAAGTGATTTAGACCCTGTTCTATTCCTACATTTCTGAGCCATTTCAGTCATTTTAGTTTCTTTAAACTAAATTATTTAAACCATTCTGATTATAAGTGAATGTGTAAAATTTGATTCTTAAAGAGTTTTTACAGGCGTCACATGTGATGCAAAAACATTGATGTGTTGGGTAAATGGGTAACACTTTACAATAAGGTCATATTTTTAACAATAACAAATGCATTGGTTACAGTAAACAATGCAGCATTTATTAATCTTAATAAATGTAAATTTCATTATTTACTAACACAGAAAAGCCAAATAAAATGTCACATGTAATGTGTGGGTTTAGAACAGCATTTGATGTTTTTTACATGTCATCTTTCACATGTGATCCCATGGGTTTTTACATGTGATTTTACACATTAGAAACTCATGTTGTCCACATGTGACGACGGTAATTCATGGGTTTTTTCTGTAAGGGTTTCTTCAAAAGTACCGTTCAAATTGCACACTGAAAATAAACAATTAATTGTATTGACATTAACTGGTATTTAGTTAACCAAGATTAATAAATGCTATTAAACTACATTATTCATTGTTAGTTGTTGGCAAATGTATTTATTAATGTTAACAAATACAACCTTATTGTAAATTGTTACCAATATCTGATGGATGTTTCCTGGCAACACATTTTGGTTTTGAGAAGGGCCATCACTGTAGACGAGCATGATATCTGTAAAGAAACACGAATGTTTACTACACGCAAGTATCCAAATATTTTTAGAGTATATAGGTACTGCATATATGAAACAAAGGAAGTGCAAATAAAGCATTTCCAGGTTTTATTTGAGCGAGAGTATTTTTCATATCTGTGAAAGAATAGAGAATAAAGCAATGATTTATCTGAAGATGTGATAATGGCTAGATCTCTGTGTCTGTCAACACGAATTCCCAGTCTGGTGAAAATCTGTGGCTTAACCTAATAGTAAGCTCAGTTGGTATTATTGGATCTGTAAACACTCATCATAAACACCCATCAGAAGCGCTGCTTATCAGAAACACTGTCTTAATGAATGTGTGTGCGGCGGGTGCACGTCCAGTCAAAGTCTTCCACCACTGTTACTTTGAACAAATACTTGAACAAACCACACCAAAACAAATGATATCTAAAAACAACTCTAGCTCGTCAATAACCTAGTAATGGTGAAAAGTACTGATGTTGATGCTGGTAATTGAAACCGCGCATGCACAGAACCAAACTTCAGTTTCTTTCTTTCTTTCTTGCATTTAAACTTACTAATGTGGTGTGAGAGAACCTGCGGGAGACCGTCTGAAATAAATGATCCGTATTTTCCATCCGAGGCATCTCGGCGTTGTGGGCAGATGGTCGGGGACGTGCGCGGCTCTGCCTGTACCGTCACATTGTTTTTATTTGAAAAGGCGACGCGCAAACAGATGCACGATATCAAGATTACGTCTCTGTTTTGAGAACCCTAAGAATAAAAGCACTTTTGATGCGCCTTCAAGATGGACTCGTAATGCCAGTGACACGGAACTACAAGCGGTTGTCAAAACAATATTCTCCCTGTTGAGTGAAGGAAGGAATAAATAAATAGATAGAAAAATAAATAAATTAACGTCCAAATTGCCTATTTGAAATGATAATGATTGAGATGAGGCTATTGAAGTTGTTGCCAATATCTTTGTGATATCAAGGTCTTGGCAAATGAGAACAGACCATTATGAACCCTGTCCAAATGCTCTCTGCATGCAGTGAACAAATTTCTCCTTGGGAGATAATTACAGAGATTAATCTTGTGTTACCAAGCTGCTCCAAAATCAGTTTGTCATGCTTACCCAAGACCGTCTCCTGGCCAGCGATGACATCAGATTTCCTGTCCTTTGAGCTATAGACAGGAATCTGTCCTTAGAGATGTCAAAGGAAAGAATCTGGGAACTGATTTAAAGTTTTTTACTCGACTCCCAGACTGACAGCTCAATCATTGGAGAGTTTTTGGAGAAAAGGTTTCGAGGCCAGCAGAGTCTGACTGCCACTCGCTCTTTGTGTTGTTATACCGTACGGTGCCAAATGGCTCCTGAGTACAGAGGTAGAGAACAGTTCATCAATACATAATTGACTGGCCGAGAGTCAGGCTCCCTGTGAAAGTGAGCAATTGGCAGAGTCCCGCCGCTACCGGAGAGAATATTTTTGTGTGCCTTCTCCGCCAAACGCTTTGTGTGAAAAGTAATTTTCCCTATCGACTCGCATTGTTGTTGCGGGAACGTTCGGCTTACCGCTCGGCTCCATTGTTGCCGCGTCAGGACTGAGGTGACACTTAACTGAACGTCCCTGGTGAGGATGGGCTATAAATTGAAACAGCAAACCAGGCAAATTATAATCATGAGTAGAACAAAACTTTTCAAACTAAGCAAGAGTTTGAGCATCTCTAGAGATGTTCTGCGTGTCTGGGTACCGTTTTGTACTGGGGTGAACAGAAATCACATGTCAGAGGCAAATGACAGAGAATATAATAGCAGAAATGATGTCTGAAGTGAATGAGGCTGACTTTAAGTGTTGCATCAGGAGTTGGTCTGAATGTCAATAAGCTTATGGCCAAATGCAGTTTCCTATCAAATTATTTATACTTGGATGTCCAGTTAGAAAAATAAATGTGTGTTTTATGTTTATATTGACAGTACAGTATTTATTTTTAGGCTCCTTTTGAGGATTCATACAATTTAATTTTTTTTTTAAAAGCTAGATCAGACGTGCCATATTTATTAAAAATAAAGGAACATGCTTCTTTTCTATGCAACAGTGTGTCCTTCACCTGCTCTCCGTCCACAAACAGAAAATCAAGTAAAAAATACATACAAAACTTTGCAAAAAGAATAATCCACAGCAGATCCGGTTGGGATCCTACTTTAATAATTCAGACTACCTAGAATTTACTCGGACTACTTTGTATTCTGAATGCAAAGTAACATACCAAGAATGCATCTGTGCACCAAGACAATCTATCTTCATTCTGTGTTGTGTTTGTGTCAAATGGAAAATCAAGAAGAATACACAATACCATACAGACGTCTGGGATGAACACAACTCAGAAGGCATAATTCAACACTCTAAACTCTGAATAACATCAGGAACGATGACTGTGCAACCTATTAATGTAAAGAGGGGCGTGGCTACAGTGACCTCAGAGGCACCGCCCCTTTGCTTTATTAGGATGAGATGCAGCCCTGGATTTAAAGTGAAATAAACATCGTGTTATGTGGGTGATGCTTAATAAATATACAACTTAATTTCAATACTTATGTGCTATTTTATGCCATTTTGTAGACTAAATAGTGCAGCTCTATTAAAATAAATCTAGTATTACACTTTCAAGTCAACACAGCCTCACAATATGTTTCTGTGTGTACAGAATAACGTCCATTGTGTTATGGCCTTCATTTGAATTGTTTGTACAGACAACAAATAAAATACACCGGCGTTGACCTAAGATGAATTTTGCATATCCTTCAACACTTTAGAAAGAAAAGGCCATATTTTCCTGTCAAAGGTGTGAAAAACTGGCTAGATTAAGGCAGTCTGACAAAATGCAGTGCTTCTGAATATCAAACCGCAACTTAGGAAGGAATACATGAAAAAGTTGCACATGCACCTCAATAACGCTTTTTAATGAAGTGCCGTGCTGCTTTTTATAAAATATCTTGAACGGGAGATACAACATCTGAGCGATGTTACAGAACTCAAGGACAAAACTGCTGTCAAGGGCACTTTGCTGGGGACGGAGCAGTTGTTTGTCATTTAGTTATTTGTCATTTTCTTGTCACTTTCTATTGAATGCAGCTCACAATGATATAAAGCCATGGTCCGTCTCAAAAATAATTCTGGGAACAAACCTGCATTCAAGCGGATTATTCAAGGACAAAGTGTCAACAGGTTATATTTGTTATCTCAATATTTCTTACTTCAAGATGCTTCCGTGTTATCATACTATTTTGCTATTAGATAGCCAAACCATAATGTGGTATAGACACGAGCAAACAAAAAAATAATCAGTACTTTTCTCTTGTTTACCAGTAAAAATGCATTATGACAAATTATTTTTACCATTTAGGGCAAAATCAAACAAAGTCCTACTATTTTACACCATTTTTCTTTTTAAAAGAATGTCTCATCTTGTTTGTTGGATGAATATATTTGACTGAAAAGCAAGACAAAAACACCGATTAAGAAAAAATATTTTTGCAGCGCAGTGCAAAAAATTAACCACCATAACGTCTCCATATCTTCACCCACCTGAACGTTTTCTTACCGGTTTTGTAATTAAATTAATTATGCATAATGTGTCTCCGTGCCAGTGCTTATTCAAGGCAATACTTCTTTAAAAACAAGCTAAAACAAACCCACGCTGTTCCCTTCACTCCTGAACTTAAGCATGTGCAGCGTTTTGACCTCGATGTCTCTCTACACAACTTTTCATATTTCGTTTATTTGCAAACATTAGCATGCAACCATCAAATCTTTAACAAAGCCTTCTGATCTGCCCGAGGCTTAAACAATCTGAAAATCCCACATGCATCTTCAATTCAGAAATAATGAAATTATTAAAAAGTGAGCGCTTGCAAAAACACAGACCCTTATTAATATACTGCAGGAATATGATCATATTTCTCCCGGTTCTGGCTAATATTTCACACAGAGATGATTAGAGGGCCTGACAACCACGTATGAATCCCTAAATTAATGTATCCGACTCCCAAAACGCAATCTTAAATTCCTCTTCTCCGACAAACGGTATGTGTCTCTTCGATCACAGTTGCCTGAATGCCCCCTGTTTACATAGCTGGGCAGCGGGTAATTATTTTATTAACGGCTCTGGTTATTATTGATCTCTCAGTCTATCAGGAATTCATTATTTCCCGGCATTGCAACCTCTTGAGGTACAAATACCTGCCAATTAAAGGTACAGAGATGTGTCCAGCATATAAAACACACATACAGGCAGTTCCAATCCACGTTTAGAAGAGCAAGAATTCTTTGAGAAAGAATCAAAACGCTGTTTGTTTACTTCTGCTTGAATTAACTATATTATTTATTATTATTATGGTGTTGCTAGGCCTAATATTAGCTGCAAGGTGATTGTAAAACACTGAGTTAACATTCTTTTTCTAAACTCCTAAAACTTTGGTTCAGTTATATTAAAATCAGTAGATCGCTTCAAATAACAAAAATATAATATACTGTGTGCTCCATTACAGATGGAAAAACATCACCCTACTTTTAGACTTTATAGTTTAAGAGATCAGGCCATAGCACAAGAAAAAAAATCATTGATGGCAACGTCAACCAACAACTTTAAGACCAATACAAAGCTTCTATAAAACAAACACACAACTGATAAGCAACATCTACTGTTCACAGCTATGCCTTTAAGCAAGAGCTATTGGATAAACGTTACACACCTAATTAATATTCATGAGGATAGACGGTTACACTTTTCAGATCGTTCCTACAGCCCTGCAAGTGATTATCATATACACCTTGTTTGGTAGACAAAAACTGAAAATAATAATATGGAGACAGCAGTGACGTAAATATCCGATTGTAGATCTGGATTAGATGTGGACACCAGTATGTTTCTGGCTCATTCTGCACGTCTCATGCCAGTGACCCCGTCATGTCTGGGTCAAGTCTGTGGATGGCATCTTGTCCTTATGCTGTTCAAACAAGACACCGATGACGGCAGACGGCAAACCAGATGTCTTTGTTTTCAGCGAGCGCACAGGCGCAAATATTGCTATATTCAGCAAACGTCTCAGCGACCGCAGTCAAATAAAAATCTGGATAACTAGCAGCTTGGCTACTTGGATAATCACTTGTGCATTTGACACACACCGACTTGAATCATTTTCATCTAAAAATGAGTTGCTGAATGTCTACAGTAGCATTCTGCACAAAGGAGGTTTTTGTAATTAAAAATGTATAGCCTACATATAGGCCTGGTGTTAATATTGAACTACATACATTTCAAAAGGGAAGACAGAGAAAATAGCACCAACTTTAACTAATTGGTTTGACTATAAAAATGTCTTTATAAATATAAAATCCACATTTATAGCTAGAATTCCTAACAACATTAGGGATTTACGTTGTGTTTCATTCCAAGTCAATCGTTACATAATATGTATTTGAATAAAACACCAATTTTCATAGAAAGTTCAACTTGAAGTGATGCTCTGTAGCACATTTCTGTCCTAACGCATGATAATAAATCAACGTGCTGAATGCTTCTCCTAAACACTGCTCGTTTTAATCACATTACAGATCGCCACATATACACACATAAACATAAATATCTCTTCAAGCAGGTGGTCTGGTTTAAAACAATAAAATCCTCCATTAGCTCAAGGGCAGCTCAGAGTTAATCCAATAAGAGTAAACTGATATGATCTGGCTGCACAGCGCCGCAGACAACATTAGAGGTCAGAACGCAACACGGAGAGACAGGGCTGCAATCTGGCACATGTCAATCATTATGCCAAACACAGCTGCTCTCTGCACCTCCATTTCAGAGACTGAATTGAGATTTTCTTTTCTCACCTGATGCCCGCTGTCCTGGGTCAACAAAGATCAGATGGATAATTGCATTGTAAGTCTTACATTAAATTAACCTTTCACAATGCACTGCGCATCTGTAAAATTCCTGAGCCAATTTCACGTTTATTTTGGTCATATGAGACCATATGGGTTTCTCTCCTGAAAAGAAAAATAAAGAAAAGGGCTGAAATTATTATTAAAAATTATATTATATTTTATTATTAGTAGTATATAATTTGTAAATACATACATATAGTTGTATTATATTATATTATGTGTTTACAAATGAGATAATAATAATAATAATAAAATATAATATAATTTATAATAATTTCAAATATTATATGAAATGAAAAATATTAAAATATAATATTATATATAATATAAAATAAATGAAATATATTATAAGCTACAGTATTTACTTATTTTCTCTGACAATACACTGAAAATATGAAAGTTTTGTGTAGTATTACACAAAACACTATCCTTCTCCCAGCACCTTCAAAAAAAGCTTCTTCTTTTTGTGTCTGTGCCTTTAAGACTTTATTATAAATGCCTTCTTTACATGTGAACAGATATACACTACAGGTTATCTGTCTGCTCAAATATAGTTGTTAACATGGCCCATCTTCAATGACAGCCTCTTTGCAGAACCTGAATTACAGGATTCACAAAACAATCTGTTCTGAAATGTGCAGCACAAAATGTCAAGATCAAACTGAAATGATCAGAGATCTTGTTAAAAATAAACTTATATATTCACATTGGGGTCCTTCACAAGGATTCAAACAGCCAAGAGCAACAAAATGTTCGGCCACACTTTTACTCATAAACACCCCAATCTGGAGTTTCTAATAAGAGTATTATTATTATTATTTTTAAGTGAACACACAATAAAAAAACTAGAAACTGATGATATACTTGTGTTTATGGAAAATGACAAAACACGGGACAAGAGGAAAGATCTAATAATTTAGGGTATGCAATCAGAGAGCTAGAAAAGCCAAACCTGCTGTGAATCATTCAGAATAGTCTGGGAATAGATGAAGTCCTCCCTCTTATTTTCTTAAAAACAATAATTGGCTTCCCAAGGGCACGTTGCCTGAAATCATTTGATGTTTTAATATCTTGGCTCAGAGACATGCTGTCTAAGAACGCTTTCAGAAGCTAATGTAATTGCAAGTAGCCATGACTGCACTTTGTAAGATTGTGGATGGTAAAACACATGGGGAACAGAGAAGGAGAGGTATATGTTGTGGCCTACAATAGGTAATGTAGTGTGTTTAATAAACACACACGAGAGAGAATACGCTCTGATTTTCAACCCGTGTTTAACTATAAAACAGATCTTACGACTTAAAAATATGTAATTGGCCACAGTTATAGAGTATGCCACAAGATTTGAGCTTGATGCATAAGAAAAATTGGCAAAACGCACACATCGCTCTAACTGTTAAATCGCTTCAAAAAAGTACAAAGTACCACGACTACATGTTCCTTATATGCCTTTTGAAAAGGTTCGGGTGGTTTGCAAAGACCAGCGAGATCTCCTTCATTGACTTTATGTGTATAGGAAACTGACTGCCATGAAGATTCTGACAGAAAAAGATCGAGCAAAAGAAAACGAGCGAAAGGTAAATTCGAGCATCTGTTGCAACACTGTAGACAAACCACTGCAAGCGAGGCAGGCTTTAACCAAACCCGCTCATTGTGAATATAATGAAGTGTGTCAGCTGTGGATGTGAGAAAGAAGACAAACAAAAACAATTTAAAAAGCATAAATGTTGAGGAAGAAACTTTGCACTGGCAGGAGAAGTGGAGGAGAGCTCAGCTGCAGGCTTGGAGATGGGCATTGGCTCGGCCACCACTGCAGAACCACCAGCTGGAGGGCATTTTGGATAAGGGTCAAAATACATGATGAAAGTTAGGCTGAATATGATGACATCTAGCCTCGGCCGGAGGCAACACTCAGTGTAACCAATAACTAAGATAAGGAATACAGATCCATGGATTTCAAGGAACATTTCATCCAATTATTTACTTACTCTCATGACAGTGCAAAGCCGAGTGCCTTTCTTTGTATTTTGGATGCAATGTGTTTAAAAACTACAAGGGAATAACAAATAAAATGTATTTAACTATTGGACATGTGCAGTACAATTTTATCATTCAACATTTAAGAAACAATCCGACCTCAGTATTTACAAGGTGAAAAGAGTAAATAAATAAATTAAAGTAGAAATGAAATTGATATTGTCAAGGCATATCTGGAGTATCATACTGAGGGATAAAAGAGACTTTAAAACAGATGTGTTTTCATGAGAATGCCGGGACAGCGAGCACACTTTCTCCTCTAAAGAACGATGACGCTGCGAATGGACAAAGACGAGGAGAGTGAGGGGAAATGAAAGTGACTGACCTATTTGAGCAGTCAAACTGACGCATACCAATGGGAAAGAGTGACTGCCCGTCCCTAAAAAACACCGAGTGAAAGTTGAGATGGTGATACACTGACATGCTGATGCATTTCATCCTCTGGGAAAATGTTTGGAGTCAAACTGAGTCAAAATACACTTTTGAATTTAAAGAAACAGTTCGCCACAAACTGATCATTATAGATATTTTTTTGTAATCTTTTTATTATTTTAGATATTTTCAAAAACAACTTTGTTATTGTTTATTTTGTTTATTGTTATGAAAATTTGACAAATATTTGTTCTTAAGTCTTACATCTTTCCATCAGTATACAGTTTGTCTGAAAGATAAAATCATGAAATCTTTTTTTACTCTTATACCATGTACAAAATCACTGTTTTTAATGGCAAAACTATAAAACCCCAAAAGTCACTAAAACTAATTTAAATTTAGGGGTGCTCTTCACATAAAGCTATTCTATGGTTTCAAAAATTTTTTTATTTTTACAAATGCTTCACAATGCCACAGAATAACAATTTTTGCCTAAATGTTTCCATAACAGAAAATTTATCATCTATAGAAACTTTCTGTTTTACAAAATCTTTGTGTAAAAAGCTTCTTTAGATCATAAAAGGTGATTATTTTAAAAACATTTGAGTTTTATTACTTCAGTTTTTAAGAGTATATTCCTTTAACTGTGCATACTGATGAATCATACTGACAAATTAAAATGTATAAGGTGCTCCGGTAAATCTTTTGAGAATTACATAGGTTCCCTGTTTACACAAACGAATAATCATTTACATATTAATTAGCAACAAAATGAACAGATGCCTGAACAATTTAATTTAAAAAGCACTGTTCAAGTCTTTGGCGGGATTACTAGAGAATGCTCCGTCAATACATACTAGACAACAAAAGCAGACAATAGACTTCAAATCCCTCTATGGTAAAAGAAAATAACCAGAGCTCGAGAGTAACTGCCATAAATTATCTCCAGGAGCGGTGAGTCTCTGCACCAGAGGGATGCTGAACAACTGGTGCCCAGGTGCCATGGAAACGACTTGGAAATGAATATACTGACTCTGTGAAGCTGGCACGAGACATGGGGAAACATTCCTTCCACCCCCCCTCGGCTCAGTTGTAAACATGGACACAACACATCATGCAAATTACCGGCTCCACTAGTGCCCAAAGACCTCAAATGGGCCAAGAACAGCACATCTGTTACTGCGAATGCTCACCAGCGCTGACCTCCTGTGCAATTTACAATTTATTTAGTTTTAAACAGTTTTCACTGAATGGTTTACACTCTATATGATCTAGTTGCACGTGTTCAATCCAACAATAGTTAGTGGTGTTTAATGGAAAAACTTGCATTGCATTAAGGTTAAAAATGAAAACAAAGTTAACCAAGTTACTATTTAAGTTCTTTTTTCTATATCCCTTTATTTCTCCAGAAATGTATATGTGTGCATATGAAATCTGTCAAAACCATCGTCTCTTATACCATGCATAAAACAATATTGCTAATGGACTATAAAACCCAAATTGTAAGAGGTATTAGTATGTCAAGCCCACATATGATTAAGATACCAGAAGACAAAATTCTGTCAGGTTTATTTCAGCTGCACATCAAATTTACCTTGTGCATAATGCGATTGGCCTTATCGAGTCTGTTCCATTTGCCAAAGCAGTTATTCAAATGGTGCATTAACATACAGCCGCAAAGAGAAGTTGATGGAACATGTCCGAATCTGTGTGTGACATCTACCAATATATAGATCAACAGTCCAGTCAAAACAGGTTCCTTCATTAAACAGGTGATACAAAACTCCATCAGCCACTAATATTCACTGGCAGCTGGCTGAGATTGGATTTTTACATTAGTGTCAAAATTCATTCTCAACTCACTGTGGGGAAAGTTCAATTTGAAGATTAGGCCACGGGGTTTTGGAGGTCTGAAAAATATATATTTAGATTGGTGAGCTGACTGCTATTAAACTCCAACAGAGTATCGCTGTATATCAAATGTGTTTAACAAATGCCAGTTGGCTGAAGTGTTAAATCTGAGAGAAAAAAAAAAATCTAATCACATCCTACTAGAAGATGATCTTAGTTATCAGGATTCAGAAGAAGATAAAGATCCTCCTAACATGTGTATTAGTCTATTGAAACTATTAAACTATCCAACGATTCCCAAAAGACCAAAAACATCATAAATGAGATCACTTTAAACTTCAAATGTGTCTTTTAGACAGCAAAAACATTACATGGAGAGAATATGTCGTCCGATGTCTTGCTTTTCTCTTTAAAAAATATCAGACTACGCTCAGATCAAAGATTTTCCAAATTAATTCAGACATTTCTCATCCAATTAATCTTATAGCATAATTTTAGCTTTAGTTTCATTTTAGCTCCTAATTTATGCCAATAATTGCTTTGTAAAGTAAAAGTAAAAAAATGTAGACACAATTAACAAAAATGTTTCTCAATATCTTAAAAATCTTTTATTCTGAAGGTGTATATTTCAATGTTTAAAACTAATTTTCTAGACAAAAATATAATTGTGCAAACATAACTTCTTTCATTAAAATTTCATTCAAATTAGTTACTTGAAGCAAATAACAAATAAAAAGCAGCCAATAAGAGTCCAGCATAGATAAACATTTCTTCAGTGCTGTTTAAAAAGCTTCTCGGGTTAAGACCTCAAGAAGCCGGATGATAAAATGCAAAAAGCAATTTCTAGACAATAATTTAAAGAGTTTACTACTGTTCTAAAATGTGGGAAAAATCTAAACAACAGTGAGTAAGTGTTTCCACACTTTGTACTGTATGTCTATTTTTATGTATGTAATTAATTTAAAAGAAATAAAAGTGACCTCTGCACAATAATAGTTTAAATCAATCCAGGAAAACACACGAAACGACTTTGACACCCACTTTCATCTATTTTCAACTGATCACATACGCTTTACTATAATCCGCTGGACAAAAGAACAAAGCTAAACTCACTCTTTATGTAAGCATTTATTTGGCATATGAACCACGCTGCAGTCTATGAATAATTTTAGATTGTGTTTTACCAGCATTTGACCCTTCATTATCACAGTGCCCGGTAAAACTCTGCTCAACAAAAAGCTCACCAATCAGAAGTTCATCGACAGCCGTTTCCAGTGTCACTCTTAAGGTCAAATCTCACTTTTTGCGTAGGTACTTATCATATAAATTACCGCTTGAAATGTCACCCCATCTACCAGTACCTTATGATGATTAGAAAGAAATCTGGAGGCTATTCAATTCCTTGACTACAAATATGAACAGTCTCCATCACGACTATATTAAGATGTTTTTTGAACCTATTACTGACATCACAGATCTAAATAAATTTGTGTTATGATTTGAAAATAACAATATACAAAGCATTCATCTGTAGTTCAAAACTCAAAATGCCATTGCTTAGGACAACGTTGCTTGCCGTATTGTTTGAAATGCTCAAACAAACAAATAAAAGTGATTTTTATACAAATATGTAACTATAAATCACTGCATTTTAAACTTAGATAGTGGAAAGTGCTTAACATGGAAACAATTACACACATTATCTTTACACGGACACTTTCATCATTTGGAAATAACTTCACAGAATCTCACGTCTTAAATCCAGGCCAAGCCCAGATAGAAAAGCTTTCAAATAAATAACTAAATGAAAAATCTTGTATAAAAACCACGAATCGATAGTGTGAAATGACTGTCCGGTGTTCCCCAGACGAAAGGTTTTGATGGGCAAAGGTACTGTGTGAAAGGCTGGCCCGTGGCCTCTTAAATTGGATGGGGAGAACTCCAGCAGCACCTGATCACAGCTCAGCAAGCTATTATTAAAACCCATCCTGCACCAACTATAACCCATTCCTTACACCGGATCATGGCAGCGACAAGACTGCTGTCCGTCACAGAGCAAAGATGAAGACCTCATCTGCACCTCATGACCTTCCGAACACCACTAAAACAAAACAGACAGACGTGTGTTTCTTACATTCATAAAAGGTGTCTTTCATCCATGCTGACGTTGTAGCGTATGGGTTGTAAACCTCTCACCAGTTAACAATCACAAGAAGCCCAATTAAAATCTTTTCTTTCTCACCGCTATTGTGTTGGTTAATGACTACTTATAGGTATCAATGACTGAAACCTCGACACGCTGATTGTTCAAGATTATATGATTGAAAGGACGTCAGCTACACTTTTAAGCAATTAACACTTTTCAATGTGGGCAAAATACAGTGAAGTCCAAAGGTCTGAGAGTAGAATGAAAATCAGGGTAACTAAACCTTGAAATACAAAGAAAGAACCAACACTATGAAACAAAGAAAAATAATGACTTGAAACAATTAAAATAATATTTAAGATTTTGCAGATTTAGGTTCCTATATCAGCAGATTTGGTACACCTACAACGTTAACTCTTTTGTACAAAAGGTCAGATTGTTTGCTTCCATTAAAGATGCTCTTTGGAAGGTTCTCAGATCGTGCTGAGATAACGTCATCACTGTTTACACAAACCTCTGCAGTCCCTGCCAGCTCGGGTCCATGCTGTTTTTAAAGCTGCAATCCTCAACTTTTGCCTCTATTTCACCATCCTCCAGGTTACTTTATACATCTAGCTCGACACGGGTTGAAGTCAAAGGTCGTCAAACTGAGACTTTTAGCAAAATCATGCCAAAAAGCTCAAATTGTAAATCAATATTACAAGTTTAGCATTGTGAGATTAAGATAAGGAGACGGTTTTGAACACTGATTATATTGTATTTTAGTGATTGCACATACACCTTAATTTCATCTATTAACTATTGCAACACCTTTAGTCATGACTTTTACTACACAATCCAAATATTAATGCATATAAATGTGTATCAATGCAACATTCATGAAGTAAAATAACTAAAATATTGTTTCCACTAGAAAACACAGTTTACATTGCAAAGGGTGCAACAAATTGTTGGGTGAAGAGGTCATTCCTGTGCTTTATCATGAATAAAATACTTAAAAACTATGTAAATCTCTTGATTCAACTTTATCTCTAAAACTGTAATACTCAGAATGTAAATTATTATGAAAGTTCTGTAAAGTAGATCTCTACCCCCCATTTCCCTGCTGGACATTATTAGTGTCCTAATGAAATTTCACTCATACAGTGAAGAACAAGCTGACCAGACCCTTAAACTAAACGTATCTGCTCAGTATTCCACACACACAATAATGAGACAGATGCTGAGGTGAGCTAAACATCTCACAAACAGTTACTTGCAGTTAAGACCACAAACAGCACAGAATATTAATGATGGTATAAGACATGATGACAATAAATACACATCATAGAAATCACTAACTATTAAACCTACATTGTTTGAGCAGAGAGTAAAGTAAGCGACAGGCCATCAAACCCTGAAATCAAAGAAATAATGAAGTCTAAAAAGGTTTCAGCCAAGCGCAGAAAAGGCGACCGGGTTATTTGTGCGGGTAGAACTAGACCGTAAATGGAAAATGAAAGATGTCCTGACATTTTTTTTGTCAACGGTTCAGCCGGGAATCTCAGTGGGAGACGATTTTCCCGGAGGACTTGAGCGAGCGTGAACGGCCGCCTCAGGCAAGGTCTCTGTGGAAGAGTGATAGCACCTACGGGCACACAGTTTGCCTTCAATAGACGTCTGCTCCCTGCCATCTTTTCCACAAGTGGTAAGATTAAGCTTTTTTTACTTCCTGTCACTCTCCTTTAGTTCTGAATAGGGACTGAGGTCAGATTCCTCAACCGTTAAAGGCAGAGTTTAACTCGATTTATTGGAAGATCACGGCTTTATCTATGGTTTCCTCCTCAGGCCTAGTTTAACAATTCCACCCGCGCCGGCACCGCTGGGACATTCTTTACACATTTTATTCAAAGAGCTCGTGTATGCAGATAAGTCCAGAAATACCAGCGGATATTATTGTAAAGCTAGCCAGTCTGGTTTGTTATTTGTGTTGTGAATGAGTGATTAACATAAGACCTCTTTGCCAAGTCAAGTACCTTTTTTACACCAGCGAATCACTTGACCTAATAAATTACCATGCAGTCATTTGTCTGGCCAATTAAAACTATTAGTGACTGCACTTACGCCCTGATTTCATCCAGTATCAACAACTATAATAAACCGAGCAGGCCCTTGACCTCGATGTGATTTTCCTTTCGTTAAAGATTATCACACTAAATTATAGCTACTGTATGCAGCCCTTGTATAAGCCTACGTTCATTGTTCTTCACTTAGAAAAATCTCAACAATAAGCATAAACAACCTCAAAACACAAACAACATGATTTAAAATGCAGGTGGTTGTCACGTTGGGTATCGATGCATACAAATGTTTTTACTCGTGCAGAAAAGATTCACACACACAGGCGTGTTCACACATTGTTCTGATGTTGATGTGCATTAAGGTGCAGTCAAGGAAGTTATGGACGGGCATAGTGAGACGCTCCTCATTTAAAACAATTCTGGAATCTGATGAGAAGCTGATGTAAGTTTTGAATGCTTACTACAATTTACAATGTAGATATTTTTCATACTAAAAGCCAAAAATATAAACTTGGATTTCATGGAGGCGTATAAAAAATTCCTCACATCTGATGTCACAATCGAGGGCTTCTAATGCATACAAATAATACCTATTTGATAACAAATGGACAATTTTAATGTATTTTTCATGTGTTCATCTATTAGGTATATGGGCTGTCTCGTGGAAGGCAGTACACCTGTTTCCAAGATTGATAATACTAAGAATAAATCAGCATTTTAGAAAGATTTCTGAAGGATCATGTGACACTTAAGACTGGAGTAACAGCTGATGAAAATTCAGCTTTGCATCACAGGAATAAATTACATTTTGAAGTATATTCATATAAAAACCATTATTTTATATTGTAATAACATTTTGCAATATTACTGTTTTTTTTCTGTATATTTGATCAAATAAATGCAGCCTTGATAAGCATAAGAGACTTCTTAAAAAAAAGTCTTTGATCCCAAACTTTTGAGCGGGGATATATATATATATATAGCTGCAGAAAGCTTTGGAGTTTGTATACACTGCACTGAGCTGAGAGGTTAATCCATCACATTCAGATCACAACCAGGTCAAACGTCATATTGCAATGCAAAGTCACAGTTCAGAGTTCAGAAATCCTGAACTTTGCTACACAGCAAAGGACGAAGCTCGCGCATGCAATTTCACTCGCCTGCGTTCGTGCGTGCATATGAAAGAAAATAAATGGAGTGTCACCACACCTTTTCTAAATGAGGAAGTACTCCCCGCAGCCATTTGTCACCATCTACAAACATATCCTTATGCTCCCTTAAGATGCACGCTTACCTGAGAGCACAGCCAGTAACATGATTATTGTAGTTATCGGATTTCTAATGAGGATTAAAAATAACAGAATAATTTGGAAGGTCGCTGCAAGAACAGGAAGCTACACGAAGGGTCTTTCCACACACTGTAAAAAACAAGCAACTAAATCTCTAGGGCCCTTCCACGAGACCATTAGTGAAGTGTGCATACGATGGTAACCAAGATCATGTTTCCTTTTATCATCATGTAATCCTGGTTTGTGCATCCCCGCCATTGATTTAGAAATGTGAGGTAATCTATTTTTGATGTTACCTCGGATCTAAACCCCGCAGGAAATATTCCTTACGCATCTTCACGCTTGTTTGTTTTCACCAAGCACTACACAAGAAGACACAGGTACATGAGTAGAAATACATTTAAAGCTGTATTTTTTAAAGTTTAAATAACACATTTTTTTATTTTTATTTTAATTATGCAAAAGAATGCATATCGCTGCTAAAATATTATGCTAATACAGATAGCAATGTCCCATCCTTTATAGTACTTACTTTTTAGTGCTCTTCCCTACAAAGTGTGCAGGGCACAATAGCATCCACTTTCTAAGGAAACTCATCCACTGACATATTCAATGTGTCAATGGTCATTCTGTGATACGAACACCTGACATCATAATACAAAAAAAAACTTCTCTTTCCTCTACAGGTATTTATCTAGCACTGCAAAACATTGTAAACTTAGGAAAGCACTTCTTTGTACTATTGTTGCCGCTTTTGATGATAAAATCGTCAGCTATATGTAAATGTAAAAGGAGTGTTGGTGAAGGCACAGATCCTCTGCTGTAATTCAGTGCTCGCTGGCTGGCCTGTAGGCATGACTGATGATGGCTGGACGCTATTAGCTTGTAATTGTGCAGCTTTGGCTGTAACTCACTCTCATCTTTTATGGGAACTGTAATCAAATGGTCACTCTATCGCCACAATAAATCAAGCGCTCTTCTCATCGCTCTCCGCTCTCTTTCATTTCATAACCCCAGCTGCTCTCAGTGACGCGTCGAGTACGACAAACACAAGAACACAAATGAAGATAATGTCAAATAAAATGGACAAATGAATGCATGTTTTACCTGGCGAAATATTACAATAAAAATATGGCAGCATACTAAAGAAAATGCGATGCGAAATAATGTTTAAAGCTTTTTAAATTCTTTCTGATTATTGTTTAACTTCTACACATGTTCATACACATGCACTGACATTTGCGTGACATTCTCTTTGCTATCTGCATCGACCTAAAACTACATATAACTGATTATTACAAACATTATGTTATTGCAAACCATACTATTATATGCACATCTGTGATTTTAATAATATGAATATTTTGTGCTGCTAAAAAATAACCTAAAATATCATTTTTAAAAGTCCTGCCTTGCAAACTGAAAACGGTATAAATGCTTTAGTAAAAATCTTTATTTAAACAGATTGCTACCATCAAGTTTCATCAAAAACATGTAAAACATTAAATTGAACAATCTCATATAAGACCAATAAATATTGTAAGCATAGTCCACCTGACTAAAACAGCTATAAAGTCTGCAAGACCTAAGCAAATTAATTGACAAATTGTTGTATGCAGCCTTACTCTCAGTTTACAACTTTGTCAATGACCAGACATTTGATGACGCTATAACAATAAAAACCTTTAAATGGCTTCAACTATGGGACATCTGACACAACTGACTTTATATTTGGACCAATGTCCAAATCTAACACAACGTCTGCTATTAGCTGATCCACTTTCATCATCCATCACATAACTTTAACAACAGCTTAATGTCCCAAAACTTAATTTCAACACACTCTGAAGTCTAAAAAGAGGCAATACTTTATCCGGCTAACAATAAAAAAAAAGCGCTCATAACCTTTATTACTTGCACTGCATGTGATTAATGTTCATTATCTGCTGGTGGGTTTTTTCAAACAAAATGAGCTGTAATTGTTTTAGAAAATGAATAACAATTGTATGCGCTTAGGGGCTAAAAAGGTCATTACGTTTGGACCCGGGTAATTCCGACTTGCAGCTATATTTTAAAGCTACTTTTGTGGTCCTAATCTATTCAGGGTCACCCGGAGATGTTTCATTTATCAAATGTGTCCTGATGAGGCAGGGATGTGTGATGCTGAGCACATTACTGTAGCATTACCGCAGCCGCTCGCTCTGATTGGGGCCAATAAGGCAGCGGCCGGTCGAGTATACAGATATTTTATCCTCTGGCAGTGGGTTCCCTTTCCTGGCTGTAATTAGCTGTGATTTAAAGAAGGAACACGGAACCTATTATTTAATATAACCGCTGCTAATAGTGGCAAATCGTACCAATAATCTCACGGTGGGGGATATGGAGGTCAGAGAGACAGAAAGTGATGTTAGGAGATAGTAGTGCATCTCTCATATACACATCCAACAATAGGCAAGTTATGACTATGAATATAACATAAAAAAGATCAGCATCGGCTGATTGAAATGGCAAACACGAATGATATACAATGTACATAAACCTACAGAATTGTATCTAAAGTATACTGAGGTAGGGAAAATCATTCTTCCTATTTTCTTTTTTACGCTGTTGCATTACATTTTATGTTGTGTGTTTTTTATTCCTTTCCGGGAGAAAATAAAATGCTACGCATGGAGCCATTACAGGCACTATAATGGAGAACAATTCGCAAAGCGTTTTGGGATGCTATTCAGCGGCCTTGATTGAACAGCATTTTAAAGACACAGGTGTGATTGCTTCAATAGCCACATTACAGCTGGAGAAACTCTCAACCGCTCTTACAAGGACTTTTCCCCAACCGGCTTTAACACGTTTGACAGCCCAAGATCTCATTGACCTTTCATTTCCCTCATAATCAACCATCTACTGTTTTCATGCATTTCTATTAAATCTATAACAAAGTAAAATAAATCTTTTTGTAGCATTATTTACATGCAGATGAGAATGATTATTGCTAACTTCTATGAACACTATTAGTATATATACACACACAATCCACACAATTATAACACATACTTTTATTTTATAACCATTAAACTAGATCATAACACTATCCGATTACAAACGGCTACAGGGACGTTCTTCGTGGTGTGCTTAGGTACTTTCCTTATTGTTCTGAAGTAATGTAGCGACAAGCTACACAAAACCAGAGCCCTCGCTGCTGTAATACAATCTAATATAATGCGTGTGGGTCTCGACTCTTGTGTGGAATCTAATATTGTAGTATGGATTCAGGGTATACTAACAAGCACCTCAAGAAGCTGATATCTTTGCTTTAGTCCCCAAGTGGGCAGTTCATGTCCCATAGCAACAGTGTCATACTTCAAGGGTGTGACTGTGTGTGTAGTGCTGGAAATAAACCTGATATTCTATCATTTGCCAATTTATTTTCCTCTGAGGTATATCTGTCCTGCTTGCAAAAAAGTGTGTGGAAATGACAATTTTAATTTAATAAATATGAAATCTTTATTTACACAAAATCAATTACATTTCACCTAATAACTTCCTGAGGTAAATGTGTACGCTTATGTAAAATGCATAAATTGCATGGGATGTTTTGACATCATGGAAGAATGAAAAAGGAGAATTACATAAACAAGACATCTTATGTTTCAATAGTTTTTTTTTTCTAGACAGCAGTGAGATTTGATAGGGACTCGTGCGTAAGTCTCAGATTTTTTCTCCTGAGATACAGACTGTAGTAATCTCACATGTCACCTTAAAGATCTCAACAATGTATTAAATTCTGCTTACATGCTAAAGTCTGCAATGTAAAGAACTCTCATGACCAAGTTGATACTTCCTAACTTCAAAATCAAATAAAGTTGACACATTATAGCAATGATGGTTCACGTTGTGAAATGTACTAATGATGCAGTAACGGTAAGGAAAGGCCACCTCATTACCACCGAATGTTCTCCCACAGACCTCTATCTCATTTTATTATCATTAGGGGACTAAAAGACCTGTACCCGTTAACGTTAAGTTAATTATGATTAATCATCATGCCAAGCCAGGCATGAAGCCAAAGTCAGTCATTGATATGTGCCAACAGCAGTGCTGGTTAATAAAGATGCCCTAAACCCAACTATTCATTTCAGAGTCAAACATAATGAGCGAGTCAAAATCTCTACTAGTCTCTGCAGTCTGAGCTGTACAACTTATCGAATACCACAATCTGAAAAACATGATCTTTATTATCCATCCATGCATCCTTACTTTCATCCATCCATCCATATATAGAGAATAATACATTGTCATATATTTAAACTTCATCTCATTCTACAATCTGTAGGCAATGTGGTCACTATTTTTCATTCATCCATCCATCATATTACATAAAGCATATATGAATGATATCCTTATATCTAGGAAACTATTTTAATATCTTGTTCCATAAAGAATAAAATAGCCATAAATAAAACAATAAAACATCACCGTGCTGGAGAAACTTACAGGCTAACATTATAGGTAATAAGTATATAATTGTTTGCTACAGAAAAAAGGACTAACAAAAGAGACAGAAAAAATAAACTGCATAGTACAAGGATAATACTGAAGATAAAAGACCAATGATACAAATATTTGTGCTCATGTTCAGGAAACGCAATATCTTTCTGTGCCACAATGTTTATATCTATACAAAAATTGTTCATTAGCTGTAAATATTTCTAACAAAAAATGAATTTAAATATATGACAAGTTATCTCTCTGGGATGGGTGGAGTGGTTTAAAACGGGTTGTTGATACAAAAAGACGTACAAAAGTATTGCAGAATAACTTTGAAATAGTCATAATAGCCTTTATTTGGGAAGTCTTTAAATGGTTCTGTAAACGCACGTTTGAACACGTTTATTGAATTTACTGAATTTGCATACGCTATTAGTGTAACCTATTATTCTTCATAAAGCCCTAAAATTATTCTTGCCTGTTTGTGGCTATGCGGCAGACCCCAATTTTTTTACAATCGGCAGTAAAGAAAGACAGCGTGCATTATAAAACAGCACAGTATTCTGGAAGGTAAATTATCACTTTGTCTGTTCACGAAATATTGCACAGTTGTGAAGTAATAACTGCAGCTAAATTATCCATTTATATTGTGTTCTCTGTACTTTCATTGCGCATATGAAGTTATTAACAATTCACGGGACTTTCCATATTTTCTTAAAGTGAAGATATAGGAAACATAATTAACTATGGGGTAGATTTGTGGTGTAAACGACTTGGAGGTTCGGAGATGAAAAAGTTAATACACAAAATATGAATTTCATTGCATTTAAAATGTAAAATAAACATTTAGTATTTCATAACTATGTGTTTATAGTTTGTTGGAGAGGTACAATTTACAACAAAATGAGTCTGTCGACAAAGTTCCTGACGCACACAGTTCTAAAAGCTGATGAAGCAACCGATTTAAAAGTGCTGCATGTGAGTTTTGCTAACTTCACCTGTCAATCACCAAAGCCCCGCCCCCAGTGACAAGTGAGCAGTTTAACTTTATGCAGCGCTGTATGACATCTGTAAATATTATATAATTGGTATATGACCACAAATCACGAGCAAACGGCTCCATATGCTTTTGTATAGCTCTTCAGTACTTTTAATGTCAAACACCAATCAGTCTGTGCGGTGCCGCATGAAGTCAAACACACCTAAAAATAAAATCTGAGCAAACTGTAGGGCACAAAATGATTTCAGGCAGACATTTATTCTCCACTAAAGAAAAGCCACATAAAATTCAGTGCAAAAAAGCATGTGATCAAGTGTAACGTGTGGTTTTGTTTGAATCCCATCTATGATCTTTATTAAAAGCTTCACCACACGTATTTGTTTTTAAACATTCATTTTGTTCCAGAATGGCCCAGTGATGACTTTAATAATGATAATAGATATTTTTAACTCGTATGCTTTAGTTTTTCTGTCCAACAATTATGTAAAATATTAATTACCCGAATAATTAACTTTTACAAATGAATCTGTGAAATCCATATGGTGCACAGCTGATTCATGCTAAGAAATAATGAGATCTATTTTTCAGTAGTTTTGACAGTATCTCAGCTGTGTAAGAGTACGATGTAACAGGACAAAAGCATTAATGTAATTCTTTACTTTAGTGTTGTGTAGACAGTATCTACTTTAAAATATGGTAGCTTGACTAAACTACTTTAAATTTGTAGAAGTTTGTAGCTTAAGAAACGTAGCTGTAAAGTTCCTTTCCAACCCTGCGGTAAACAACCTCCCTAACAATCGTTTAACTTGATTACCTTACAGGAACGGTTTGATCGATCCAAGCAAAGAAAACTCAATTAAAAAACTAAACTTTCTTTCACACAAGTGCAAATTTTAAACACAACATCTTTCTGTGCTTTGTTTTCTCTAAACGTATTGGTTGTAAGCATCAGGATATATTTAGCACACACACTGAGGGTTGACTGAATTACCTGTGTTCACTTTCTTAGTAAACCACAGATATCAATACACGATAAATGATCTACCTCAGTACACAGCGCTGCTTGTTTTCAGTTCATCTTAAATTTAGGGGCTGATCTGAAGTTTCACTGGTTTAAATCTCAGCCTTGAGTGCAGATTTCAGGCCCTGTTGGGAATTTATTCACCTCTGTGGTTTCTGAGTACATCAGATAAAAAATCTAAATGAATAATTCATTCGTTTTTTCATCAAGCAGTTTGCGACTGACGCTGATATCTTTCTGGATATTCAATGCCGGTGCTGTTGAGGGTCAATATGCTTGACGATCTGCATCTCATGTGCACACTAGTGACATTGCGGGTCACAATGAGAAAATGAGATAACCTAATCTACTTCCTTCCTGTAATGTATGTACAGGAGCTTTACATCCCTATCAACTGGATGTCAACATTTACTCAAAGCTTCGTTTCTGCCTCCCTTTACCTCTCTTCTACTAGTTCTTCACAAACTGTAAGTAGTATTTTCATCATAAGCAGCAACAAGGGAAATAATCTGTTCATTGTCGTTCCAGCGAGTCCCAGTGAATGAACGCACAGTAATAATAAGAGGGAAAACTCTCAGTCTGGAAATGTAGTTTCTAATCAAAGAGAGAGAGAGAGAGGAGAGAGAGAGAGAGAGAGAGAGAGAGAGAGAGAGAGAGAGAGAGAGAGAGAGAGAGAGAGAGAGAGAGAGAGAGAGAGCGAGCGAGCGAGAGAAAGAGAGAGAGAGAGAGAGAGAGAGAGAGAGAGAGAGAGAGAGAGCGAGCGAGCGAGCGAGAGAGAGAGAAAGAGCGAGCGAGCGAGAGAGGGAGAATTAATACTATTAATACTAATATATACAATATCTATATAAAATATAATTACACTAGTGTATTTATAGTACACATATTGATTGGTTAATGTCACCATTCCTCAGGAAGACCACCTAGGTTATTTATGAAAAAAATTACAAGACGTAAAATGTAAAAAAAAAAAAACCTTGTAGTTCAGTTTTCATGTGTATACTCAATTTCTGCAGTGAAAGTTATCAGGTTAGAACCATTGATCCATTTTGTCTCAAGGGGAGGGGAAAATGCCTTTAGGGCAATGTTTAGGATGTGGGCGATCCCTTATGACCTGAATAGAAAGAGACACAGAGAGAAAGAGAACAAGATGTGAGTGTTTGTCATGTCTTTAGCCCCGATCTCTGACTTCTGTTTAATCAAAGGATACAGTAAACATACAACCATCAGTCATAACCTTGCCATAAGTGTTTTTAACCTTGCCATAAATTATTTTCCAGAGCAATCCTATGATAGAGAGAGAGAGAGAGAGAGAGAGAGAGAGAGAGAGAGAGAGAGAGAGAGAGAGAGAGAGAGAGAGAGAGAGAGAGAGAGAGAGAGAGAGAGAGAGAGAGAGAGAGAGAGAGAGAGAGAGAGAGAGAGAGAGAGAGAGAGAGAGAGAGAGAGAGAGAGAGGGAGAGAGGGAGAGAGGGAGAGAGGGAGAATAAAATGTAAATTTGACCTTTCTTCATTCTCCAAATCTGATGTGAGGTCAGCGGTTTATCTCTTGTAACATTTATCTGCATTCAGTAATGACCTTCCCATCATGCTCTACTGGAATACTGATGGCACTTAAACTTCACTTGCTGTCAGAGGCCATGAATACTTGCTCTTAACGTGATCATGTCCTGCAGTATGTAAAGCTGTGTGAAAATCCTCACTAGCCCCCATTACTTCAGCTGGCAAACACAGGGACGCATTAACGCTTCTCACTATCTGCTAGCCTAATCTTCAGCAATCTTTTCCGCTTCTCTTTATGAACACTAATGCTTCTGTTTCAGTTCATTGCAGATTTTGTCTTGGGGCTTATTCTCTTGTCATTTCATTCCCTCGTTCTCCCTCTCTCTCCGAGTCCACTAGACTGTTTCTCACAGTAAAGAATCTTTCTCTGAATGATATATGATACACATTCTGAAGATGTGACAGTTTATTAACAGCGTAAGAAAGTGTTTTTATTTCATGGAGTGTTTGATTGGCCTTAAACTTCACTAGTGCATGATGAGTCATCGATATTTTAAATCCATTATACAGACTGTAAACTGTAATTGCATACATTTAATAATGATTAATTTGGTCAAACTTTAGGAATAAACAAGCTTAAAACACAAAATAACAGCCACCAGAACTCCAGTTTTGACTTGACAATTGCTATACACCAATCTTATTATACTAAATTTAGGGGTCATTCGGAAATGCATCAAGACTAACATTATGCACTTTAATGACACATAATCTACACTCCAGTCAAAATGAAAGTAAATTGGTAGTTAATTGAAACCGAGTGGATGACTGGAGCCCATCCAATTACATCTCATTACTTCACCGTTCTCTTAATTTTCTCCTTGTTGGTGTGCAAATTGGAAGATAATGATTCATATGGCAGGTATGCTTAAAAAAGAAACCCAACACAGTTTATGGGACTAACCAATGCAGTCAATCAAAAGTTGAACCGTCGGGGCAGGTTATTTTAAATATTTGCTTCCCAAAGGATATGGTGATGCTGTGGATATGTTTTTACAAATGATCAATCACTGTTTTTATGCCCTGAAGAGAACAATCTGGACACGTTATTTCCAAAACGTCCCATTCAATAATTTCCATGAGAGACATTTCATCACAAAGCCATGTCATTTTCCTGAGGCTGGTTAGACTGTCGTTGATCCGTTCCGTCACAGCAAACTAATAGTGGTTGACAGACTCAATGAAAATAGATCTGTTTTTCTGGCCTTTTTAACCGATGATGGATGTCTGCTCTGTGACACAACTCACTACCTGACATCACTGAGACTTTACATAAATGAGACCTTTACTAACATTATATTAAAAAAATGCATTTAATGTTGTTTTTGCAATACATATTTATATATTGTTAATTGGAAAATTCTGCAGTTTCTTATAATTTACTCATGTCATCCCAAATGTAAATGACTTCCAAATGCAAACTGAGATGTATTGGACAATTGAACAAAAGCTTATTGAAGCAAAAAACACATGCATCCATGATAAAAGTTATCCAAATCTCTTCTGAAACAATGAATATTTTGAGCTTATTTTGTATTTATCTTGTATAAGTAAATATGGCAACACATCAATAACTTCAAAATTCATTCGTTTTTGCTTTTCTTGTGAATGTCAAATATTTTATCATAAGACATGCACAAACTAATGAGTTTTGAAGTTGATTTCAGTCCAAATAACTGTGTGTTTGTTTTGGTTTCACTTTACAAAAACATAACAACAAATGTACAGTATACCAACAAGGTTTCATAAACCTGCCCCACCATGACATTTCTACATAAATATGATATCATAAACTAACATGCTTTAATTGTGTGCTGTTAAGAATGGGAGATATTGTCGTTTGTCTACAGCCATCGTGACCCACAATGCAATGCAAGCTTAAGACCAAACAAGGCTGATTCTGTGACTGTGTGGTTTCAGATATGCTATGAAAGACTCACACAGTCACCGTAACAGTCATACTAGCTCTGTCCGCATGTGTGGCAAAATGATGAGAAGCCTCAAACCGGGTTATTTACAGGTAAACATGGCAGTGATGTACGAGCTCCATCTCACACACTCACGACTCTATTCCACATTATGATAGATCACCTCCTCTAGATTCACATTGTCCTGTCAGCTATGACAATAAAAAACGAGGCGCGCCGAAATAAAACAAACAAACCACAAAAATCCACATATTCCAGTCGGCTATAACTGTAACAAATGTGCTGCGCAGGGAACACTGTCTTGATCCACACGTCAAATGAAAATGTAAAAATACTGCCGATAATATGTTTCTCTTTTTCTCCACCGCATGGAAACGCAGACGGAAAGTCTTTTGTAATAATGACAGTTTAGAGACGGCTGTTATCAGGACTGTTGATTTGTGGTTGTAATCATAACCGTTGCTATGCACGAGCCAGCGTTTACTATGAAAATGTAGATGAGAAATGTTCTCGCTCATAATCACAGTATTTTAATGTACACCAGCGTGAAACAATAAAACTAGCACCTTGGCATTACCGTGACTTTTGGACATGTTACCTTCATAATACCATGGTATTCTTTAAAGTACAAATGTTTACAAAATATTAAAGTGCCATGGTAATACCTTATCTAAATCTAATAGTAAACGTAATGCCATAGTTCTTTTTAAAAGTGACACTAAGCATCCACCAGTTGCTCGATGTCTACTTATTCAATAAATATATAATTATTCTTGAGGTCTTTTTAGTAATTGTCAGATTGAAAAGCTTTTAAAAGACTAAAAGGGCGAATTGGATTTTTCTGAGAGCACTTGTCCACTCTGCCATCTTCACTTCAAATGTGTTTGATGTCCTCAAATGAGCCAATCAGTGGTGCAGTGACTCATTACGCAGGCAGAAGTGATTGAGGCAGGTGTGTGGAGGCGCTTTCACTCATTGGCTTCACGCAAATGTGCATTGACATCACAGGGGAGGTTCAAACGAAACACGCCTCGCTGCGGCTGACGGTGCTGGAGACCCTTTACCCTTTACAGACCAAAACGATTAAAGCAACCCAGTCTTACAAGGTAAACTTAGAAGACATAGTACTAGTTTATCTTTAGTCTCATCTTATCTTCAGATGTTACTGTGTGTCATGCTATTGGCTCTTAAGAGAAGTGCACAAAGCATGACACAAAAAAGCACAACAGAAAACTTAATGGCCATATACTGAACATAAAATGTGACATAAATGGAATGTACAATAACTTTAAGATTTCTAAAGGGCACTGATGTCACTTCCCACCAGAACATTTCCTTCAGTCGAACTGAGTGGAAAAATACCACGCAACATGGCTGTCTTTAAAAGAGCAAACAGCAAAAACAGCAGTAAAACAGTCAAAAATCTACTTAAATTATAGGCTGGACAGTGATCAGATCCGAGCGAGCACATTAGTGTATATATTTATACATTATATTGATAAAAGCTACAGACAAAAGAAGTCAAGGCCAGCAAAGACACCCGAAGAAAGTTCTCTGTATATATTTTACATAGTATGTAAAACGTAAGTGGTGTCTTGTTGAAGAATGATATTTTATGATTAAATATTTTGTTAGATTTTAATAAAAACTGATATTGTAATGTAGATTTTTTAATCATTAAACCAATAGTGGACTATTTTGTGGATGTGCTGATATGCAACATAATATTTCCTGTTAAGAGTTAAAAAAAAGATACCAAAGTACCAGACTTTTTTCTGTTTCTCTATACCTGTAACTCAGTGTTCCAAGACTTATTTATAATTTTGTTTTCTTGACAAAATAGAAAAAAATATTTCTGGGCACAGGAAGTGCATACTGATTGGCTGAGACTCTTGAGAATCACTCAAGAAATACACATTTTTCCATTAACTACTAAGCACTTTATTTATCACACAGCAAACACGTGAGACGCGCATATTTTTTGTACTGTAGACACTAGGGATGCCACAATTCTCAATATAATATTGAACCGTTCGGTACAACATCCACGGTTCAATACGCGCTTGTGAATTGGTTTTACATTTAAATAATTTATGTGCATTTTATTTCTCTCCGAATTGACTGTTTGTGTGTGCCTGTAAGTCTACGAGATGAGAAAACTCCTCCCCGCGAGTAAATATTCAATCACTATGATCTAAAGAACCATCATTCCACACTTTAACATGGCGATACTGTACTGGAGTACTGTTAAGTTTAATTAAGATGGTTTATTTATGTTTACTGAAGTACAAGCATGTTTATTTGAAATGGTCAATTTATGTTTAGTAACTTCACAAAATTTAGGAATTTATGTGTTCCCCAGTTTGTACATTGGCTACCAGCAGCTGTGAGATGTCAGTGTTAATTTTAAAATAAAAAATTATTTTATATTATACAATACACTAGGAACTAGTGTATTGTAAAACATAAAATAAAGGAGTATTGCAATAAATCTTTTTTATTTTTTCTTCTTAACCTCTTACTGTTCCTATTGCCTAAGCATAGAATAACAAAAAAACACTTTTACATGTCAAGCCATCAGAACCGAACCGAAAACCGTGATTAAAAAACCGAGGTATGTATTGAACCGTGGGCTAACTGTATTGTTGCATCCCTAGTAGACACAATTATGCATCACAGGCTTGTACTGCCTAATATCTACTCATTGGCAAATCACCCTCAGACCAAAACAATATGATAAACACGAGCAAACTCCTTGGGAAGTTTTAACACACACATCTTATTTTAAGGCGGAATCATTCAGAACACATTTTAAGTCCCAGAACCCCCCTGGAGCACTTGACAGCCATGGAGGCATCTGGTGATGATGCTCCAGAAATCACTCAGTAGCCAACAAAGATAGTGGGTATGCTTTAGGGTCTATCGCCATGCCAACCACGTCTTTCCAGGATTATCTCAGCATCTGGGTTGGTTTACTCACATGGAGGCAATCCTCTCCATTAATCCACAGAATCTGAGCTAATCAAAGGTTAAATGTCTAACCACACACTCGCTAAATTCGTTCCCTAATATATGCTGATATATAATCCAATATTAAAAAAAGCTAACCAGACTCCAACAATTGATTGTAACTACATGTACTAAACTAAAATCTACATCCATGCATTTGGTAGATGCGTTTATCCAAAAGCAATGAGAAAATTAAATACTACTGGTGGTTTTGTCCTGTTCTACATACATTTGTCATAAAGGTAAAAAGGTAAAATCTGTCTCCTCTTAGTATCATCTTTGATACTCATGACTGTCTTTATTAATTTCTCAGAGGATGCACATCCAAATATTTTTTAAAACCATTTTCCCCATCTTGACGTGGATCAACCACTGACATCACCATGTACGAGTTTCACTCGTATCACATCACTATCTTGTGACTGTGATCAATACTTCTCATCCGTGGTTGCCCACTTCAGCAAAAATAAATAAATAAATGCATACAATAACATAAAACAGCCAGGATCTGGCATCCACTGTGCTGTTTACCGGTCTGATGACTAAAACTTTTCAGCTCTGACAGAGAGAAGCTTTGTTTGCGTATGAGAAGTTAATAATAGCCCTACAAGCATACAGGTATGTAAAGAGACAAATACTGAACGACAGGCTGTAATAAAGTATCCCTGCATGTTTGTGAACTGTACATTAGTACAGAAAATATCTGTAATCATCATATCATATATCAGTCATCTAACACCTATGGTCTCAATTTCTCACGGTGTATCATGGGTCATGCTGGCACATGCTAACCCTGCTATAAATGTATATACGTATGATTTTACTTATTTATTTATTGTTGATTAAGCCCAATAATATGGAAATAAATTTAGGATGTAATTTAAAAACCCAATACTGCCCCCAACTGGAGATAATTTTGCTCGCCTATAGACCTTAATTGTAATTGATCATATGAACTTGTAGAAGACTCTGGTAAATCTCTAAGCTCTACATCTCACCGATTACAAAATTCTGGATCACATCACCACGTTTCTAAAGCCTTAACATCAAACGGCTGCAATGCTCCATGAGGAGATAATCACACGAGACATTTGTTACAAAAAGTTATCTTGCTTTCAAGAAACATAAAATAGTTTAATCTCATTTCTGCACCGCACTTCTGCTCCCCTGCCAAACTTTAAGATTAAGCATTTAAATACAACAGCGGCAACGTTAATATATTATACTAGAAATGATGATGAAGATGGTGGTTGGAACTTGGAACAAAAAATAATACCCACGCTAAGAACTGCAGACACAAGCCAAGTTGAGGGAAAGACAAACCACCACGTTAAAAAGAACCGTGAATACAGGAGAGAAATCCGGTTCTGCACAAATAATCTCTGGAGCTGTGCGGGTTTCAAGCATTTCCCATGGGGTGAATATAAACCGTGTGTTTACAGTATCTCTGTAAAAACAGAATAGTTTATTTTTCTTTTATTGGCGTTCTGTTTTTTCCCGTGAACAACAGCGCATATTACCACACTCATACCTAAGTTAGGAGTGTGAATTACGAAGGAAAAGCAATTGGCATCACAACCGAATGGTGTGTAAAAGCCCACAGACTGTGTTAATTGGACCATCACTGTTTTGAGACAAACATCCATTACTTTCCTTGCTTTTCGCTTAGGTTTTGGACACAATGGTGCTTACAGTATACAATTGCTTGATGCTTTTTTAACATATTTTATCCACTGCTATATACATACGTTTGACAAACTTGACAAAAATTGACCATGGTTTGACTATAATCATCATAGGTTTTTTGTTTTAGCTGTAGTAAAACTTTGGTAAACAAATGTACTAATGGTCTCACCACAATAACCATAGTTTAAGCATTATATTGGTAGTAAAACCACAGAAATACAAACCCATCAATCTATAAGGCAAACAACAACATTGTTACGAGGTTTTTACCAAAATAAAACCATAGTAAATATTTTAATGGTATGGCTTGAGATGCCTGTGAAGCTCTTGCATTACGTTTGCCTTCAGTTATCATACCTTAGTGTACATGTCTCTCTTCCATTTATGCTTTTAACTAGTGATCATCCTCTAAAGGTTTTTTAAATGCTTTTTTTCTAAAGTCTAAAAATCTAATTCTAAGATAACGAGCATCAGAACTTGATTTCACCTGTGATTTAAATCTTTCACATAATCTTACTCAATATCAAAGATATCAAGGTTATATATATATATATATATATTCACAGAATGTGCTTCACATTATTTACGATGAACAAAGACTTTAGCTGGCTTTTAACAGGCAGGGTCACATATGAACACTTTTTATTAATTACTCCAAAATAACCAAAAACATTGAACAAAAGTAAGTTGACAAGGCTGTGGATTTTGAAACCGATACAAAAAGGAACCAACACTTCTGTTGTATCAAAAAATCTGGCAGAATATACAATCCAAGCTAATATATATTGGTCTATCACTGCTTTTAACAGTCAAATGCATCAGCAAAGTCTTCCATTTGTCTTTGCACCATCACTTTTCTCTTTGGGCTCTGTCTATGATGAGATGATGAAGTGATATGAAGCGAAGAAGAGCGCTAGTAATGATAGACTCCTGCCGAGTGCCTGGACATCATCCACCCCACCTCCTACCTCTCTCTCTCTCTCGGTGTTGATTTACTTATTATGGGCTCTTTCTCCTTCATTCCACTGTCATTGAACCCTGATTAGATCAA